>VXAZ01009478.1:381778-434167 GCA_013399875.1 Gymnorhina tibicen
CGCGCCGCCGCCGCAACGGCGGGGCCGCAGCGCCCCCTGCCGCCGCCCCGCCGCGCCGCCCGCCGCTCCCGCGGGGACAATCGCGGGGAGGCAGGGGGTGGGTTTGGTCTGGGGGTCAGCGATTTTTAAACTGAAATCTCAGGGTGCCCCAGGCCCCCCTCACGGAATGGTTTGGGTGGGAAGGCAACTTAATGACCATCTGTGCTCCAACACCCTGCTATGGGCCAAGGATACCTTTCTCTAGAGCAAGTTGGTCAAAGCCCCATCCAAAGTGGCCTCGAACGTTTCCAGGGATGGGGCACCCACAGCTTCCCTGGGCAACCTGTTCTAGTGCCTCACCACCTCCAGAGTAAAGCATTTCTTACTTACGTCTAACCTAAACCTATCCTCTTGCAGTTTAAAACTGTTGCCCTTTGCCCTGTCACTGCAGGTCTTGGTAATAACTCTTTCTCCATCCTTCTTGCAAGACCTTTTCTATATATTGAAAGGGGTCAAAAAGGTGTCTCTTGGCCTTGTTGAACTCCATGAGGTTCACCAGGGCCACCCCTCCAGCCTGTCCAGGTCCTTCCCTTCCCCCAGGCAAATCCAGTGCACCCTCTGCTTGCTGTCATCCACAAATCTGCCAAGGCAGCGCTGGCCACCATTGTCTGTAGCAAAAATAAAGATTGAACAGTGCCAGTCCCAATATGGACCTCTGAGAGAGATCCCTTGTAACCAGTCTCCATTTGGACACTGAGCCATTGACTGCAAAATTACTGGGATGCAGCCATTCAGCCAATGCCTTGTCCATTGAATAGTCTACCAAACTAATCTCTTTTCAGTTTAGCAACAGCGATGTGGGCAGGATCCTGGCCTGCTTGCCTGTTGCTGACGGAGGAGGATGGTGCTCCTGTGCAGGAACAACTGGCTTTGGAAAACATAAGGTTGTTACCCCGAAAGCTTCAGCTAGAGCACTTGACACACTGGCCAGGGCCACCATTGGCCAGGGCACAGCTGGCTGTGTGGGCACAGCGTGGCCAGCGCCCAGCAGCATCCCTGCTCACTCACTCCGTGTCTGCCTGCATGAGAAGAGTATGTTCCCCCCAAATGTTCCCCCAGCAAGTAAGGAGCAGCAGCATCAGCCGCTACAGCAATATAAATCCACAGGAAAGGATTTTTTCCCTCCCTTTTCTGAGATAAAAATCTCAGAATGGCAGAGGCTACACCGTTGACTAGGCTATTAAAATGGTATTTATGAGGTAATCACTTATTTTAACTGCCAGCCACATAAAATTTATCACAGAAAAAAAAAGACTCAGGGAATTTTATAATTATCATTTACATTTTCTTAAACCTATTTAACAAATCAAATTCGCAATCCCTCCACCCAAAAATACATCAGAAGGATCAGAGACAGAAAGAGATAGGCAGAAAATGGGCAGTCGACACATCTCCCATGCAGGGCTGCAGGGGCACATCTCTGTTTGTCCAAAGCCAGTCCCTCCTGTGCACAAGAATGGCTCTTTAATTGGGGCTAGGGAGGAGGGGATGCCTTGTGCAGGTCTGGTGCACCACAAGCAGTACTTTATGGTGTCCCCAGCACTCAGAAACCCAAAGGAGGAGACTGTAATACAGGCAAGAAAGGAACAGATGTGCAAGCAGTCAACAGAGTTGTTTTGCAATGAAATACACTGCTTTGTTGCAGTGAAAACACCTTCATTTCTGGAGGAGGCTTGTTGGAAAGGTAAAAAAGCATTTTGACACCTGCTCCAGGCCAGCTCATGGTGAACGGGCAGGGGTGAGAAAGCTTCACTCAGGATCCTTCTGGGAGAGATTCAGGACAGGTCTTTCCTGGATCACTTTAGGTCTAGTGGAAAAAAGATGGTCCTGAAGAGGCTCTGCAGGCTCAGTGCAACACACAGACTCTGCCAGAGAGGTGATGGTTTTCCATACAGCACCATGCTTACAACATTTTCCAAGTGTATGTGTTGCTTCATGGCAGCACACCCCCGCAATACCTGACCACCTCGTCCTGCTCCTGGCATAGGCATTACAGCTCTGTGCTTCCACACGGGGAAAGGGCGGTGGAAGGTTGTTGAGGCACACAGGTGCAGCCCCATGGAGGTCACCAGCACAGCAAGACTTAGAGACAAGATTTTGGCCAATGCTTCCGTCTACACCAGATCGCTGACTATGTGCAGCTTGTTTGGCAGCTCATAGGCTGGGGCTTGGGATCCTCAGCCTTTGGAAAGCAAAGGGAGGGCAAGGCAACAGCAATGAGAGTACGGGTTAAATACAATCCATCCATCCACCCCATGGACCACATGTTTTGTTCTGGTTTCCTCTATCCCTCTTTCATCCGTGAATACTCTCAGTGCACTGCCCTGGGCCACCTGGTCTCTCAGCCTTTGCAAGGGTGAGTTACAAAATAACCAAGTAAAATGAAACAAGTTAAAACAAACACATAGGGTATCTTGCCTCACCGAGGATCTGTTGCACCTTCGGATCTTTCCCCTCAACTACTCTGTACAAGGTAGGCATACTGGATTGCTCATTGGTTCTTGATGAGAAATTCATATTAATTCAGTAGGTCTGCAGAACTCAAAGTTTGCTATGCCACATGCTTGATCATACTTTTAAATTTAAATTGAAAGAAAACAACTATCTCCCAACTATGCAAATCATCTATTTAGAGTGCCACACTGATCATGGTATTTCTTCAATGTTCTCAGTGTCAGAGCACATTTTTGTCTTTTTGGAAAGCATTCTGATTATTTCTTGTACTTTTACAAAATAATTTATTATCCTTTTAGTTTTAGAAGAGCTTCCTGAGTATGCTGTGTCGGTAGCAGCATGCTGGAGAGCAAGGAGTTTTGATTTCAGTATTACTAAATCAGTTTGGTATTTGTGGTAAAAACATGTAACTTCCATGTGTCTGTTTACATGTAAGCATCCAAATATTCCGAGCAGAGTTTAATGCTTGTGTGGCAGAAGGGCTCTACGGGTCAAACGTGTCCTGCAGGGACAAAGCATGGAAATTATGGCTTCAGCATGAGGTAGATTGTGCCATCAGTACATAGAGGTGGTGGAGTTCTGTCATTAACAAAAATATATCATTTACAGGAGGTGAACCTACTTCAGGTATCAAACAGCCAGAAAAAAAAAAACTTATTTCATTGATTCTTACTTCTGCTGAAGTGCACATTTGTCACAAGACAAATTTGGCTGTTTTAAAGGCATACTACTAAATGCTTGCAAAGGGGGATTTCATTCTGGAGGGAGGAAAATTGGGCAATACAGCTGTACGAGTCATAGAGAAAAGCATATAATGACTCATTATTTCTCAACAAAGACACAGCCATGAGCAGGATGTGATGGTCTGGGATGGGCTGATGTCACAGCAAGGAGTGGGAAGACAAGACAATGAGACTATTATGACTATCTTTAACTACATAATACAATCAGATACTTTATTACTATTATTAGTTATTGCTATTCTGTAATTCCACAAACCCACTCCATCCATGTACAAAGTTGTGAAAAATTCATACAGCAGATCATTAATTTTTCTTACAAATTCCTTCTCATTTAGTTTTTCTAAGAGATGTCTAAACTGGGCAGAGAAGTTTTGGAAGAAAACTCTGAAGTTTTCCCTTAGGGAACAAAAAAATATGGTATAACCAGTGCAATCCCTTCAAAAGAATGAATCAGCCTCCTGGAGAAAGGACTAGTTCAAAACAGGACTAAATGAAAAAACCTCCTCATATTCTTTATATTTGCTTCTCTTGCTTTGCATACTTTGGGCTTAGACATTCAACCTTTTCTTTGCAATCACAGCAGCTGGAAACTTCCTTTTTTACAATGGAAAATGAGAATCCAGTTTAATCACATGAATCCCAGAGCTAGAGCTTCAAGGAAAGTTCTTTCCCCTTCAGCTTGTGATTTGGCAGTGCTAAAGGTATAGACAGACAGCTCTGAGACTTACAGGGACAGTCCATAAGAGGCAAGCATTTAATAAGCAACCTTTGGCAATACTAATGGGCTCTATGGGAGCAAATTTTCATCCCTCTAAGAAGAGCGAGCTGAGAAGTACAATCTAACTTTTTTTTTTTCTTTTTGAATCATGTAGTAGAAAAATGAGGCAGACTGTAAAACCAGGCAGCTGGAGTATACACATCTTGCAAGGCTTAGCCCTTAAAGAAAGAGGCAGAGCTGTCCAGGGCCACCCTGGTGCCTTTGGGGAAGGACCACCCTCAGCCTTCTGCTCATGCACCAAACCTGGCACAAACCTGTCCTAACACAGCTCCTCTCCTGCCTTTGCTGGGCGTCAACAAACCAACAAAGTCAGTATCTGGCCAAGTTCCCCCCGGGCCACCACCTGGGTAGCACCCCTTTACCAGGGCCAAACTTGGCTCATGCCCAAGTGAGCAGTCACACCACATGGAAGGATGGGCTCTCCCAGTGTCAGGGACCTGACTCTTAAAGGCTTGTGGGCGTTTGTCTTCCAAGTGAGTGAGGTACAGTCTCTCTGATGAGGAACATTATCAGCTTAAAGTAATTTGTGCTGCCCACTGCAAAAATCCTAATGAGGTTATTACAATTCACTTTTTCAATTAATTTCTCCACAACTTTTTTAGATTGCTGCTGTTATCTTTCAGATTCATTTCTATAAGCTGTTTCCAGTTAGGTGGCTGATACATGTGAAGAAGTCACAAACCAGTAACTCTTGAGAGGAAGTGGACACAGAAGGTCTATCAGCCCCCACTGTGCAATTATCAGGATTGAAACAAAAACCAAAATCCTAGGTGCATTTTACCCAGCGAACTAGAAATCAGCAGCCCCATAAGCTTTAAAGCACAGTTTGTCGATACAGCAAGTTTCTCCCTTGTACATTACCCCAATAACATCCCCAACAGAAAAATAAATCACAAGCCTAGCCTTGGGGAAGCACTCTGAATTCAGTGGTCAGTTCTGGGCATCAGAGAGGGAACTAAATGTCTGATTTTTCTCTTGCCCGTTCCTTCTGGAAGCCCGCAAATCTTTCTATTCTCTCCTTTCCTTGAGTATTATTTTCTGAAACAACAAAAATCTATGAAACTGAAGCCATTTTTATTGACTTCTGGAGCCACATATTACATCTGCTCTAAGCTTTTCAATTAATCAGCACATCTCTTCCTCACACCCCCTTTAACTCTACTTAGTAAGTCACTGGCAACAAAATCTGTTTCACCATGCCTTCTCCCGGATTTCCCTGTCCCATCCAATTGCATACTGGCACTAATAGCTCCGAGCAGAAACTTAGGGCATTACACGGGGGAAGCAGGAACACAAAACTTTCCGTTGCTGGGTGTTTTGAGCCTGCTTGATTTCAGCACAGGGAATGCTTTGTGTCAGGGAAATATGGTGACACTTTTACAGCCAAGGCAAGCTGTAGCAGTGTACCAAAGCAGGTGTCTCCTCCTGAAGCACTTGGTCTGGTTGGCAGGGTGGGCATCCCAGGACTGGGGTTGGCACGGGAATTGTCTGCGTCTGGTTTCAGCAAATTTTGTTTCATGAAGCGCTTGGGCTGTTTTACAGCACACGTTCCCATCCCTCATATCCTGTCCTGGCACCAGTAATACACCCCAGCCAGCAGTGAAAGCAGCAGGTTTTCTCCCCCCTGCAAAATTAACACGTGGTGGCACAGCACACATCCCCAGGTCACAGCACACCCAGCCGCTGCAAGTTCCGTGATCTGCTGCGAGGGCACAAACCGCTGCCTGCGTCTCCCCTGCGGGAAAGCAGCAGGCACACGAAATGAGGTTTTTCCTCCTTTTCAATTTAACAGTCTCTTGGTACTACTCAGGTAATTATACCAGTGTGTCTCTTTGTAAGCTTTTTTTATTGTCCCTAGTATTCCCCCTGGCAAAGAACTAAGGAAAACATCAATTTTCTAAAAGCACTCTGGCTTAAGCTGGCCGCCAGTGATGTAATGTGGCCATCCCTGAAGCCCAGAGTGTACAACTATAACCAAAATGAAGTTATTTCTGGTTTTCAGAACAATTCCTTTAACACTATTAAGAAAGGTCTGTAGAATAGAAAACATGCACTGAACCGCTTTTCTTTTTTTTTTCCACCATGAGTACATGAAAACATTTTTGAGGGTATATTCTAAAAGGTATTTTGGTCACATGCTTACCTAACAAAACTCAGTGTCTGCTATCTGGCCTCCACCAATGGAGAAATGCATATTCTCAGCCTGAATGCTTCCAGCAGTATCTTTGGATTGGTGACGGGGACAGTATTTTCATCCCAATGAATCACTCTAGCATTTATCTGCAAATGGTGGACAAAATGGTTTTGTAGTGAAAGGAGCACAGCAGAGCAGCATTATTTAAGATGAATGATGGCCAGTTTTGAGATGTCCAGTAAGATAACAATATAGGGGTCTTTTTCACTCATCTCTTAATAGATGTTTGAAATTTCAGGAACCAGTCCTTCCAGTACAGGTACTAATGTTAATGCTAAAGAATAAAATGTATCAAAAGGTTCAAGCTATTTGATTGCCAAAACAACTAATTTCGCTCTTCTGAATTTTCTTTCAATTTTTTTAAACAAGCCAGACATCAAGCTGATCAAAGCTAACATATTTGAAAAACACTTTTAAACTATAACAGCTTAATGTGACCAGACACAGTATTCTGTGGTACCAGTATGTTCTTAGTTATTTTTGTTTTCCCTTTTAATAAGCAGATTGCTCCTGCTCTTATAGAGAGCAAGTAAGTCTGGTGAAGTGAAATGAAGTTACTTCTCTTAATAGTATAGCTATATGTTTGCAGTCTCTTTAGTGTCCCCTCCAACTTTTAGAACTGTTCCTCTGAACTCATCCCATTCATTAAAACACTTTCCAAAAAGCCCAGGTAATTCCCACACCTCATCCTGTGGCATATAGATTGGCCACTCTGAGGGTTACTGACATGTTTGTAAATGGTCCCTTGGGTAGCTTCACCATCAAATCGTTTTGGAAGACCTGGGACCAGCTGGGAGATGTGAATTCCCCCCTTCTCAAAACTGCTGTGAATGAATCTTACGGTGTAGGAATTGGGTACTGACCCATTAGTAAATGAGGATTTACAGTGACTTTACAGTTCCCACAAATCCTTACCCAGTCTTGGGAGCACGTATGGCTGGCATAGCTGCTGCCCTGGAATCTGCAGGTGAAATTATACCCAGCCTCTGCAATCCATCCCACCACTCCTCTGATCTATCCGACTGCCTCTCCGCAGCCACCCTCCCCTACACAAATGGCACCGGTCTCACCCACAGCAACTGAGAAATGGCATCGCCTGCTCCTCCAGCCTTCCTCTTGTGCCACTCATAAAACAAATGTCTGCCCTCCATAGGGCTCTACACTCTACCTCTCGGCTCCCCCTCCCTGTCAAGTCTCCAGTGTGCTGCTCTTCGGTCTTGTTTACACTTATATATATCATCACTTTCTGCCTATGGGCAGGAGACCCTCTCCTTTGGTCCCAGGTAACTCTAAGGGCAAACAGGTACAGGGAGAAGTCACTGTGACAACCACACAGCCTAAAACTCCTTCTCTCCCCTTTCCGGGACACCTTAACAACAAGTTCGTTTCCTTCAGACTCACTCAAGGAATTTTTCATTGCTAGTCTCCCAGGCTTAATGCCACATGGTTTGTTTTCACAGTAACAGGACACAGAGGAAGTCAGCCCATCCCATCAGTGCCAGTAAAGGGGCTTGGGCCCTTCAGCTCTTATTCTAAGGAGCACCCTCATTCTGAGCCACGCTCATCCATACCCCCAGGTGTGTCCCAACTACCCTATCCAAAGGTTTTTCTAGATGGTGGAGCTCCCTCTGATAGTGATACCATGTCATTCATCACGTGCAGTGGGTTTTCAGTCAACGTGCACAGCATCATTCAATGCAGAACGGCCCGGGTGAGGCTGGGTACCCTCAGCAGCAGAGATGAATTAGCACTACGCAGCAGTGCTGTGCTGCTATACTTTGACTTTTCTCTCAGACATATAAAGCTCCACCCTATCAAAGTTATATTGCACCTAAAGTACCTCCTGTGGCAGCCCTCAGGGCTGGATTGTGCTGTGCAGACATACACCATTTTTCCTGTTGTTCTACTCCATAAACAAATTTGGGGTTGACCTGCATTTAAAAACAACAAACAAACAAACAAACAAACAAACAAACAAACAAACAAACAAACAAACAAGCAAGGAAGAATCACTATTTAGGCTTGTTAAAGGCTCAGTAGTGTTTCCTCCTCTTAGCTGATTCTTGGATTTAAAAAATAATAAACCTCTGGTGGGTATAATGGGTTTAAATGCTCTATTACCCCTTTACATTCTTCCTCACCAAGTTCTTGTGGAAAATATAAGTCTTTAGGCACTCAAAATTATTTCCAGCCAACAGTAGGAAAACAGCCTTTGCTGAGCTGCATTTTCTACAGCATTTGCATAAAAATACAGTTAAATTCTCACTATATGCTGCAAAAATCTGACTCTTTTATTTCCTTTAAGTTGGAAACTGTCCATATTGCCATATGTAGCCATTTTATCTTTCCTCGTTCCTTTCTTATAAAGCACAATCCTTGATGCCAGCTTGCTTTATGCTTTTCCCATTCACAGGGAAGTGAAAAAAACCAGCACGGTTCCTGGAGAGACAGCAGCAGAACAATAACTTTGCTTACAATCCAGCACAGCAAAAATTCACCAAATCTAACCATTTAAGCCACCCCATACAAAATCAAGGCTCAAATTCTGTGTTTTCCTAGTGACTGCTGGTTTGCAAGTGGGCTCTTAAAATATAAGTGATAGCAGTTTCCCAATGTCTCACAAAGTGGAGTGTTTAAAATAAATACTTGATATTCAGTCATTTAACAAAACAGAGCTTCCTATTTCTGGTTTTATGTGATACATTGTACTTAAAATCTGTGTGACAGAGATGCACTTCTGGCAGCAAAGTGGAATATCTGCAAACATTTGCAATAATCTGGTATAAAGCTGGTTCCCTTGCTGCTCAGGCTGATTTCATTCATACAGACACAGCTCATAGCATCAGCTTTAGCAAAGTTACAGGAAAGAAAAATTCAGCCCTTTTAGTTTGTGTTTACAGAGTCATACATTTTTTATAGCTCTACAGGCAGAGAGATTTCTGTTTAAAGCAGCATTTTTCTGGAGAAGACTACAGCACCATCACATGATTTCAAGGTGATCATATATAATGAAATAGATAATTCAGAAGGCAGCCCCTTGTACTCTTCACAATGAGTGGGTGGCAATGATACAGTTTGCAAAAATGTTGGGCTTTAGAGAAGAGTTGTTTTTACCAATTGCTCTGATTTTGGTCTGAATGCCAATTTTGTGTCCAGCTTTACCATCAACAGATCGTACCAGCTCCTCAAATAGTCCCATTTTCCCTGGTTTTACACATCTAACGGCACCCACTGCTGCTCAGGAATCATTAAGTCAAGTCCCATGTCAGCCCTTATGCCTTGTTTGCCCTAAAAATTGATTATTTAAGCCTTAAAAATATCTGACCTCTGATTTCTTCACTCTGACCACACTGTGACATTAGAGAACAGAGCTCAGAGGAAAATACTTTCATTTGACTCATTTTGTTTTAACACCCTTTCACTGTCTCACAGATCTGGGGTTGGGGGTGGGAAGGGGGAGGCGTGGGGTTGGGTTTTTTCCTGTTGGATTTTTGTTTGTTTGTTTTTAGGGAGGCAGAGAGATGCCTCCTGAACACAACCAAGAGCAGCTGGAAAAAGCGGGGGCTCAGTACGGCACTGTCCACACGGCCAGCTGTGGGGTGACGCTGATTCCGGCAGCATCGCACCGAGACGTCTGCTTGGCCTTGGACAAGTCTCTGCAGAATGACTGCCGTGTCCCTTGCATGTCTGCAGGGGAGCCCCCAAACCCTTGCTGCTGCCCTGGGCAAGCCACCAGCAGCCACGGGCAGGGAGGGGCGCTTCGGGCTGCCAGCATCCGTGCGTGCCGGGACTGGGAACAGCCGAGCAGACAGAGAGGGCATCACCACTTTGGAAGAGTGGAATGGTTGGATGAGGAGGGAGGGAAAATGTTATTTCCTGAATGAGTCACCTCGAGTTAAAGCCTCTGGGTTGTGTACAGCAGCTGAGGCTGGTGCTGTCACTCAGTGAGTAATAAAGGAGATGCCAGCTCCCGTCTGAACTCATTTTTTATTCTGGCACTCAGGGAACTCACTCATCTCAGTAACTCTTTGCAGCTCTTGCTTGTCACACATGCTGGGTGAGGGCTGCCTGTCCCAAAAAGGCAGACGCCTCCCCAGCAAATGGGGAGGCAAAGCCAAGCCCAGAGGAGAGAGGTTTAGCCACGGTGTTTGTTTTGGGATTTCCCATCTCAAGTGCCTGTACAGGTCACTCCCTGCTCAGCAAACCCTTCCCTCCTAGACTTTCACTCAGGCACAGACTCATGCACAGGAGGCAGCGGGGAAAGATAATCTTCACCCATGCCAACTCTAAACTCTCATTTGCAAGGAAAATAGCCATTTGCTCTCTCAGGCAATAAACGGCCATCGTATTTTTGGGGGTTTTCTTGCTGCTCTTCAGCAACCACCTACTTTCTCTGTAGGCAAGAGCCAGCCCTGCTTTTTAACACTTCTCATTGTGCCGTATAAGAACCGGTAATCTCACCCAGAACCTGTCCAGCTTCAGCAAACGATGCTTGGATCCAGTGGCACAGCATGAACAGGGAGCTGCAACCAGTGCCATTTGGCTCCACTCATTTTGGCATACTGGAATCCTGCAGGCAAGGTTTCCGCTGCTGGTACATTTTTAATTTTTTAAATGAAAATATAAGTTAAACAGCATCCAAACCTCAAAGCTTCCCAAGGAGGCACATTGCCAGTGCTCCTTGTGGCCAAATTGGGCAGAGGAGCAGGAACATCCCTGCAGCAGCAAAGGCACTGAGACAGGCAGGGGCTGGATGAGGTGGCTTTCCCTGAACAATAACAGGTGAAAATGGAGATTTGTAGAAAAGAAAAAAGAAAGAACAAACAAACAAACAAACAAACAAACAAACAACCCCCCAACCAATCAACTAAAAAATACCCCAAACAAAAACCCTAAAACCAAACTGAAACAGGACCAAGGATAAAATATGTAAGGGAAGCTGTAGGGCAGTAAGAAGAATTATACTGAAATCTTGTCTCCCTAATGCCTAATCTTAGTTATTCTTTCTGCTTCCTTCAACACCTATCAGTTACCACATCCTATTGCTGACTTCAGATCTTCAGCTGCTCATCTTCCAGCAAACTCTCACCTGGTTAACTACTGGGAACAATCCCCTCCCAGTAAAACAGAGCTACTAATCCTATTAAGAGTTACCACCTAAGTTACTACTTCACATGAAGCTTTCCAGGCAGCAGCTGCCATAAAACCATCTTCAGCATCTAAAGAGACCTATACAAATCATTTAAGCAATTTAAAACCAACCAACAATAACCCACTGGATTTGTGCCTGGTTGCACAATGCCAGGGCTGGAGCCCTTACCCCTGCCCAGCCTCCAGCCCCACAGCAGCCCTTGGGCTTGGGGAGCACCAGCCCTTCCCAGGGATTAATTGACAGAGCTTTTGAACTTTGCCTATATCATCAAACACCTCGGCTGGGGGTTTTATTTAAATGTGTTAATTACTTGTGTGTTGTAATTGCAGCACAGCTACAAGCACATCTTGGATTTCTGCCACACTGATGCTCATGGCCTCCATTTAGCAGGCTTACCTGCATGCTGCCCCTGTCCTGGTAATCGAGTGAGTAATGTGGAGCTCAGCATGAACGAGTTGAAAGAGGTGTTCTGGTCACTCAAAAAGTAATCAGAAAGCGTTTTAAGAGTATTTTGAATCTGCATTTTCAAGAGAATAATCAAGATCCACAGCTGTACTGTATCAGCAGAATAGAAGTGGTCTCAAAAGAGGTCAAGTTACACCAGACAGATCACTAACAATGGACTCTAAATAAATACAATATAAAAGTACAAAAATCATTCACAGAGGGAGCCACAGAGTGAGAAGTTGAAGCACATCTTGGGTGCTTGTGCTTGTGTCCAACAGAAGGAAAGTCACCACACTGCATTTAGGGGGCTGCCTCACATGCTGAGAAACAGTCCTTGATTTCCATAATGGTAAAAGGACAAAGTCCTCTCAGGATGAAGCTTGAAGTGACTGTGCAGCCTCAGAGACAACAAGCAGCTAAACCAGATTTTGCCACAGGGCTAAATAACAAAGATCAGTGTTCGGCAATTAACTTAGGCAACAGCATCATCCATGTTTCTTTTTCACATGACAGAACTGAACTCAGAAGAGTGAAGAAATGTACATTGAATAATTTCTCCAGCTGTAGTGTGCTGACTTTGCCAGCCATGATCTAGATCCCTGAAACCTCCATGCAGAGTGTTTCAAGCTTGTTCCCCTGACAGCCAGAAGCATGAGCACACAAGGGATGCCACTGGCAAGGAAGTGTGAAGGAGGCAGGTGAGCAACATTACTCTGCTGGTGGGATGAGCCTGCACCTCTCCATGCTGCTGCCACAGCTCCAGCCTGCACCACAGATGATCACCTCCTCTCCTCCACACCGTCCCAGCCTGCCAGGCTTATGTCTCATCTCCAGCACTTAAGAGTGGGAGAATCTCCTTCCTTCACCTCAGGGTGAGCTCTGGTCTCCTTCACTTGTGTGTCACACTCCGACCACCGAAGTGTGGGCTGGGCAAAGGCCTGGGAGCTTGCAGAAGCACAGGTTTACTATTAAAGGCACTGGGGTGACAGGCTGTTTCTTTTTGTTTCCTTATCCTTCTTTCAGATGAGGATATTTTTAAAGTTTGGGAAAGGATTCAAGTCAAATGAGAAAAAAAAGCCCCAACCACTTCTAGGCATATTTATACAACAAGTAGTCTCTTTTTTTTCTTCTTCTTCTTTTTTTTTTTTTGCCTACTGGTTTATTTTTGCACAGGCTGTGCTTTCATAATGGGATCTTTTTGCTTGTTTTGAGGGTTTGTTTTGTTGTCTTTCTTTTTCTTTCAAAGGAAACCAATGAAAAAAATCATCGCCCTAGTGGCTAGTAATTTTCAGGTTAGATATGAGGTAAAATTAGAAGCAATGATACAACCTTTTGGAGGGCGTACAGAAACAGAAGCGCTGCTCATTTCAGCTGCTGCGCATTTGTGGCAGGCTGTGGTCTCACAGACCGCACAGAGACCTAACAGCCTGTATTTTTGGTAAGTAACTGTAGATCATACTCTAACGCTCTGCCTTCCTCTCCAGAGCTGTTAAACGGAGCCAAGAGGATTTTTCTGCCACAGACTGGATTCATCAGTAAATGGGCAAGATGCACTTGGGATAAAGACTAAAATTCCCACTCCAGTTTTTTATGTCAGTCCCTCCAGCAGCGTTCAATGCACAAACTTGCTTTCCTGGGAGCCTTGCTGATGAGCAAGTTTTCTGCTCCAGCCATAAAGCACATCTGACTGCAAGGAAGGACCTACAGTCCTGCAGTCCCTGGGGGGAGGCCACACGATGGCCCAGCCACCCTTACTCAGATTATTTCAACAAACCAGCCAGTTGTCCCTTTTTGTGAATTTTCCCCCACCTGAAGCAGCTGCACAGGACACCCCAAGCCCATCACTTGGGGGTGCCCTCAGCCACCACACTGTGCCTGGCTCCTGCCACCCTAATGTACTGTCAAGGCTTGGGGCAACCTTTGACTGTCTTTGACGAACATTACACGTATTTGCAGGCAATGAATCCCTGCTGTGACAAAAAATACAAAACAAGGGAAATAAAATTGCATAGGTTGTTGTTTCAGCTTGGGATAATGACTCCAGCAGCATCTGCAGGCTGACACACTGCTTAGATTAATGTTGCTTTCAAGAACGTGGCTTGATTTTTCTTTTTAACATTTGTCTTTACCAACAAGCCCCTCACCTTAGCACCGAATAATTGACTCTGCCTTGAAGATACTGGAGCTTGTCACAACGCTTTAAATATTGGGCTGCAGCTCTTCCGAAGCCAAGGGAAGCAGCCAAGGGGCCAACAAGGCCTCACCTGCCCGTGCCATGGTGGGTTTGGGTGTGCTGGACCAGCTGCCCCAGTGAGGACAAGCAGCCCCTCACCACTGCTCCCAGACTTGACTGCTCAGGCTTCCTAAAACATATCAAAGCTCAAGGGTTTCCCCCAGATCTGCCTGGTGAAAGGATAAATGGGAAGCACTGTTTGTCATCCAATCCCCTACAATGCTAAGCCAGACAGCTCTTCATTGCTTTCTTCCTTTCTAAAACTTTTTAGTATTTTAATTAATAATTTAAATGCACTTCAAGGTCACTGTTAAAAGTGACCAAGTGCAATCACTGTATAACAGAGCCTTATATTCATTTTCAACCACACACCAACCATCTTCCTGTGCAGAAGAGAACCCACACCAACAAAAATCATGTTGACTACAAACCACCTTACCACTTTCTCCAAAGAGATATTCTTCAGTGGTATTTTAAGCACCAAAAAGGAAAAAAGAGAGGAAACTCTTTAAAGTCAGCAACAGAAAGGTAAGATCTGTTCAGATAAACACAAACATGACGGCACAATTTTCTTTGGTCTTCTATCAAATCTAAAAAATTATTTTTAATTGATTCTTGAGGCAGTTTTTGAAGTTCAATAAATGCTTCAGAAATCAGTTGGGAGTCCACAAATGTTAATAGTATTTAGCTCATTTCAATAAAAATGGCCTCATTAACATGCCAGCTGCTAAAATGTGTGATACCAACTGTGTCCTTCTGCCAGCCTGCAGGGAAGCCTTCCTACTTACTACTCAGTTTTGCTTTAAGACACCATTTAGAAAACATACCCATTTTACTGTATGCATGCGTTCAGATAATAATTACTTCACTATTGCCCTACCCCCAAAAATGGCTTTAAAAGTCCCTGGCAGCTCTTCCAACAAGCTGAGCTCAGGCTGGCTTTCTTTGTGAATATTTTTTCCACAGGCAAGTAAAACCTCATTCACTTTCCCATCCATCAGCACAGAAGGAGCCAGGTGAGCATCGCGCCTGTCTGAAGCAAGAAGTTTTTATTGTGGCTCTGCTTGGTGGAAATAAATAATCTTCGCTCAGCTCTGCTGCTGTCAAGCCACGGCCATTGGCTGCAGCTCCCTTGACTGTGCGCAATCACCCAGCCTCCAGCTCCAAAATTTGAAAGTCACATTGCAGTTAGCGTGACAGCAAGTGCCTTCTGCCTTCACCCGTCTACACAAACTAAGGATGACCCACATGTGGGCTTTAGAAACATCTCTTCAACTAGTGTTTGTGCACTGTGGTTAGATTTCTGAGATTCTTGGAACAAAAGCCATTAGAAGCTTTCAGGAGTGGGGTGATGCCTGTGTTTGAATGGGCACAGCATCCAACCCAGGTTCGGGGCAGCAATAACATTTGGAAGCTCATTTTGAAACTTAATTTGCTGCCTTAGGCTCCTTAAGCCAGCTAACACTGCTGCCACCCTCCTGGCCAGTTGGTAAGGGCTTGAGATACTGCTGCAGTGCTTTGAGGACACACTAACAGTAGCAGCATTAATGACGTGCCAAATTAAACCAGGTCATTAGGCCACAAGGTAAGTAGCACTATACAAGTATTTCCAGAGAAAATGCTGGACACTATTCAATAAAGTACTGATCACGTTAAAGACATTGGCAAAATCCAGCTCAGAAATGTCACCAACAAGTGGTAACACCAAAAATTTCCACATCTAATACATTTCTCCTGCATAAAGCTGCATTAACAATTCAAGATCCCAGCTCAGGAAAAACAACACTCTGGCCTTTAAGAGACAGGATTTGATTCTCGGATTATGCGAATGCCTCTTCCTCGTGCTTACATTTGTAGCTGTGGTTCCAGCTGGCGCCGTACCTGCCAGCAAGCTGTTCACGCTGTTAAACGGCGCTGGATGTGCCAAGCAATAGTCATTTTACCCAAACCAACTTGGATAGCAACACACATGCCAGCCTGCAAAGCCCTGTCCCCTCTCCACGGCAGACGAAAGTAGCGTGTGACTGGCTGTGCCACAGGTGTCCCCCAGTGCAAGTCCAGAGGAGAGGCCAGCAGCCACACCAAGAAACCCTTTTCTCACTGTTTCAGAGCATCCCAAATGCCTTACCATGACAATTCTATCCCATAAGAGCCAGCATAGAGGCTGTGAAGTCCTCATCATGCTCAGGTACACCTTTGATGGGGAATCACAGAGGGAACTCAACCCCCCATGGCTGGAGAGCAGATGTGCAGGATGCAACCCTAAAAAGCAGGCCAGAGCATGCAAAAGGCAGAGCAATGATAAGCAAAATTAAGCAGCAATCAGGAGCCACTGCAGCAGCAGGTCCTACATGTGGCTACCCAGAAGCTGGGCCCACAACTCCTTGTCATCCTGCAGCTCCTACTCTGGATGCTGGCCCAGCAGGGTGCAGCTCAGACACTTCAGTGCAAGGATCTGAGCCCATATTACCAATGGAAGTGGATTTAAACTAAAACACGAGTCACCAAATGGGCTGATTTGGCTCTACTACCTACATGCTGCAATGGGAAAAAGGGAAAACAGAAAGCAGGACTCTGTTTGAAGCAACACAACCCATCTGACTACTTCCTGAGCCCCTTGTGCAAGTAGAAACAGTGTCATACGCCTGCCTTCATCCTGGTTTTTTACATACTCCTTCCCAAATGCCATCTAGGACTGTTAAAAAGGTAATGGATTTTCCACTGCTCACATTAGCACCCTGCTGGGTCAGAGGCACAAGAGAAACCTCCCAACCCAGCACCCTCAGACCCACCACAGTTTCAGGCTCTGGCAAGCACCAGAGAGACATCCTATCTGTATCCCAGATGTTCCCCAGCCTCTGTGAAACCTTGCCAGTAAAAAGACAAAGGTAAGTGCTTTAGCTCAGTGCATTGCCTAAATTTAGGCAAAGTACAGCACTCTACAGCACAGGGGGGACTGGAAAAGGAAACGTGTCCTGCAACCATGGTGAGTACATGGCCAGCAAATCCCATCTGTGACTCTGTGAGGCCCCTGACTGCTTGGTGCCTTTCAGCAGAGATCTGTGATTGCTGTTTCCCCTTGTGCTGAAATAAACCTCACAGTCCTGTGGCAGGCAGGGTGACACCTGGTGACACCCCGGTGTCTGTCACCACCCTGGGCAGCCTGTGCAGGGGAGATGGAGGCATCAGCCCCTCCCACAGTGATCAGAGCTTCCGAAATGAATCCACTGCCTTTCAGTAATCAGTCTCAGGGCATCTCAAGTTCACATATAAAGCATAACTAAAGAGAAAGTGAGACAGACCGCAAGCAGAAAAAGCCACAGTCTGGCTGAACAGGTTAAAAATACCCAGTTCTTCTGAATTCACTGCGAGATGCTGAGCCCCAAGCCTGACGAAGATCCTCCAAGGCCGTGCAAGCAATCAGGGTAAAACCATGGAGGCTTCTTAATGTAAAGGTTAAAACACAAGCAGTTTCAGAAAGTGATCAGAGATGTTCACAGAAGGGCAGCCTGCTGAGACCATGGGGTGTAATTGCTTTTGTGTTGTCCTTGAGGACATCTTTGATGACCAGAGCATGGCCTCATGTCCACTGCTGGCCACTTGTGCTGCCTGGCAAACACTGGGACCTCTACCATAACACTTGGCAGCAGCAGCCCATGAAGGCAGGGGAGAGGACACTGGAGAGGCCCCTCTGCCTCTGGCCACCCAACCAGAGGCAAGAGATGCTGGCCAGAGGCCGTGGTGGTGTGTGGAGCACACTGGGGCTGTCTGCTATACAGTCCAACCAGGGATTTCAGCCACCAAGGACAACTTTGCAGAGCTACAAACATTTTGCTCAACAAATAAGTATATTTTTTTAGATTTCACTTACCAGGCTCTGTAAAAGGCATCTCAATAGCTGCAGTACTTTCAAATGTCTCAGCTAAGCTTCTTTTAGAGTGCAATTATGGGTTTTTTCAGCATTACAAACTGACTCTAAGGTGCAGGCAGCAGGTTGGTGTTCTCCAAACCTACGTGTTCATAGACTGTTCCCTGTAAATCATTGTTCCCACCCTGTCTGTGGTGCAAGCACCCCTCCTGGGGCACCCACCGCAGACCGCTGAGTCCCGGGGGGTGCAGGCGCCCCAGCCACCTCCTTCCCCTCTTAGTTTTATTTTGGGTCACCCGTATTTCACTGGAGAGGTCAGAGTGTGGCAGCACAGCCGCGGCTGAGGCCCTCCCCGGAGGGAGGAAGGGAGCACGCAGAGCTTTTGAAGCAATGATAAGAGAGAACACCACAATTAGGGGTTTGCAGCTTCTCCAGTAAATTTGCATTTTAAATTACGTTTTGGCATAATTGTGTTTCATCTTTCTTTTCACTCTGACTTCTGTAACTTTTATTATTTCCTAAGGATGGTTTGAAATGCTGTATAAGACTACAATTTAAAAAGAAAAGAAACAATTAATATATTTCTTTTTCTCAAAGTATTTCTTTGAGATTAACCATTGGGAGGGGCAAAAAGTCATCTGAGATAGGGGGGAGCAAAATAAGGTGATGCTGAAAGGAATTTCACCCTGAGGAAGGAGCTGTGGGTTCTGGCTCATTACCCCAAGCTCAGCAGAAGGCAAGGGGGGCTTTAGCAAAGATTTCACCCCAGCCACCTCCTGGCTAGGCAGACACCCCGACCCCACCACGGGGCGTAATCCCAGTTACCAGCCCCTTCACTCCAGAAGTTCACAGCTTGGCCCTGAGTGCTAAATCTAATTATCTGTAGGTCCCATTAAGCAAAGATACCTTGACAGCTCTGCTGTCAGGGTAGATTAACCCACAGACACAGACCCCTGCATGCCCTCCACGCTGCTGCTGAATGTGTGAAAAGTCAAACAATACCAGTGTGGCCGATCTGTTGCTCCTTCATTTCCCATCCCTTCCTCAGAGCTCCTTGCCACTCACCAAATACTCAGTGCTGCCCTTGAATTGGGAGCAGGAGGCAGGAGCCCTGACAGGGCTATAGAGATGCTGAGCCCCCACAGCCGGCTGTCCATGCCATGGGAAAGATGTTTGTGTTAAGAGAATCGCCTCGGCTGCCTCAATACACCAAAAAAAAAGGATCTCTAGATCTCTCCAGCATGCTCTGAAGGGCAAAGAAAAGCCACTCAAGATGCACTTCAATCCATAATAAAACAACACTGCTGCCATTGTCAGGCAACTGAATGGAGACGTGAAGGTTAGATGAGCCTGTGTTATATTTAATGCTGTCAAATACTGTTTGAACACAAAGTGTGGTTTGTGTTATTGCTGCACTCCCTGCCTGCAAGGCTGTCCTGCAGCCTGAAAGGACCTCCAGCATGTAATGGGCTCATTTTTTCATAACTGCAGGATTCTAGTCAAGAAAATGATGGGGACTTCGTATTTGAATGCCACCTCCAATATGTCACGTTAATTTTCCTTTTTTAAGACCCTCATCTGGATGCTAATGCCAGACAATTATGTTGGTATATGAAACGAACACAAGCAGGTCTAAGTAAAAGGCCACCAATTCATATCCCATCAGGACAGGGGTCGTGGGTTTATTGGCACAGTGGTCCCGGTTTTGATCTGAGTTAAGCTGATATAAATTAAAACCAAAAAAAAAATTGATGACTGGTGGGGGCAGGTCCATGGCTGGTATTAATCTGCACATCTCTTCCAAAAGCAGTGCTTCTGCAGAGACTGACCCTGAGTGGACATGTCCATCCCAGCCAGCCAGGCCACACAGGACATCCCAGGCTGTTGCTGAGGCAGGGGTGAATGCTGCTTTCAGCCTTGTTTGCAGAGGTTTTCTTTGTAAGCTACCTTAGCTGTTTTATACACGCTGTGCTCCTGACAGAGGGGGAAGCAAGATGGGGTTTTCCTCCCTCTTCCCCCATCCCCCTGCACATGCAGCAGTTTCACTATGTCTAGATTTGCCACTATAACAAACTCCACGTCTGGGATTTGGTTTTTTGGGTGAGGTTTTTTTTGTGTGGGGGCAGGGGGAGTTTTTTCAGTCTTTTAAGGCACGGAAAAGAAACAACTCAATAAATCAGTGCTCTATTTTACTGCATTGGCTTAAGACAATATCCTTAGGATACCACTATTAATTAATGATCCAATCCTTGTAGTTTCTCCACAGTAGGATAAAAGTTGGCAGAACAGAGAAGCTCCAGATGCAGGAAATCTTCTGCATCAGATAAGGCTTTATGAGTGACAAGCCCCTGCCACTCATGTTTAAGGCCACAGACATAAGCTGCTTGTTATGCTGCAAATCAGCTAAAAATACCCTAAATACAAACATTTTTCTTCTCGAAACCACCTGTTACCTCAGAGGCATTCAGAACATTCTGATTTGTGTTGTGTGTAGAAAGCACCTTATTTTTTTTTTATGAAAGAAAAGGTTTAGAGCAGTAAAAAATAAGAGGGGAAAGGATGAACTGCAGCCACAGCCCAGCTTCAAACACATCCTGTTAAAAGTTCATGGAATAAAAAGTTACATAGCACTAGCAGATCACCTGCAAGCTCACACTGGGTGAAATTTTAAACTGATTGACTCACCTTTTTTCTTTTTTTCCTGCAAAAACTGGAATTTATTTTCACTTCTAAGCTCTTTGGAGAAAGCAGTTCATGTAGGTTTGATGCCAAGTGCACTGCAATAATAACCCTAATCCAGAGGCCATAGGCAAGAGCACAGAGCTCTTTACAAGAGCTCCAGTTCATGGACAGGAGATCTCTAAGCCAGCACTTGAAATGCTTCTTGAACCAGTAAAATTGGCTGCAAAACCTTTGCAAAAAACTATTTTTAGCAGATGAAAATGAGGGCAGTAAAATGCAATACAGACGGTGACCAGCAATCCATTCCCATACGAGCTGTACCAGCCAAGCCACCTTCCCACACTACTTTGGCCCCTGTTTCAGCATCACAGGGAGCATCCTGTTTCTTTGAGTTATTCAAACATCTTGGACTTTTCCTGCATAAGAGCGGCCCTGGGAGAGCCAGGATCTCAACTTACATGGTCAGGCCTAGAATTTGCATGCACTGAGCCCCCAACACTGAGTCAAACCCAAAACCCCCCCTCACGTCTCCTGTTCCTAGCTCCCGGTTTACTTAGGTTGTAGCAACCACTTAAACCCTCTCCTCAAAGTTACATAATCTTCTGTGTTATTGAAGTGGCCTTTTTTTAACTGATGAAGATTAAGTATTTCATTTTGCCTCTTAAAATCTGTGCTCTGTATCATCTCATGGTTTTAAAATGCCTGGTAGGATTAAATTCAAGACTTTTCTCCATTAGGACCACTAAAGCTTTTTCAATTTGAATCTGCGTTTTTTTGATAAGACAAGAGGATACCATATAAATCACTGGAGTCTCTTATTTTTAAACAGTGCCCCCCACCCCGTCTTCAGAAAGGAAAGGATAATTTGAATTTTAGATTTTAAACACTGATCTCACTTGAGACTCCTTCTATCCCAGATAGTGATGTTATGCTTGCTGTCTAATTAAGGAAGAGATGGATTAAGCGATAGATTTATCGCCTACCTTGGAAATTACCATAACCATTATTATAATAGTAATGTCTACATCCTGCAGGATCCAAAAGCGCTTAACCAGATAAAGAAATCTTGTTTCCATTGCACACGTGAAACAGCACTGGCATCTGGAACATCTCCAGGCTAAAAAAAAAAAAAAAATCAAGCCAGGATTCAACATAGTGTGTATTTGTGCTAGGTGTAAAGTACACGTGAGGGGTCCTCACTCTTGTGAGTTTTCAGTGTAATTCATAGGTTTAAAAATAAATGTGTACAGAAGAAACAATAGCAACCCAACCTCCACAAAGTAAAAGGAAATTTCAAAAGAGCTTTGCTTGAGAGGGTTTTAGATAATTTAGGTGCCTAAATCCACAGCCAGACTCTGAAATTTCTCTGATATTGTGGAAGTCTGTATGCATCTCCTTAAAAAATGCAGAGCTCCTCAAGGGTCTTCTAGAGAGACAGAGAGACAGCCATGGCAGAGATCATGGTTAGATATTAGAAAAGCGTTCTTCACCCAGAGGGTGTTTGTGCATTGGAACAGGGTCCCCAGGGAAGTTGTCACAGCATGGAGCCTGTTTGAGCTTAAGAAGTGTTTGGACAACACTCTCAGGCCCATGGTGTGACTCTTGGGGATGTTCCTGTGCAGAGCCAGGAGCTGGAATCAATGATCCCTGCGGGTCACTTCAGCTTATTCTGTGATTCTGTGACATTGGTGTCCTACGTACACCAAAGCCAAAATGAGGTAACAAAAGTAATAGCAGATAAACACTTATGTGCCCAAAGGTGCTGGATGAGTGTACCCTGTGAGGCAAAGAGAAGCCAGTGCTGGTAGCTATTGTGACAAGGAACGGGCTCAGGAAGGGTTTCCCACCAACCTCATTATTTCTTATCCTTCAGGCCACAACACCACTGTAGAAATACACCATCTTTGCCTGCTGTTTTGCTTTTCAAAGCCTGCATTCCCATCTCATTTCCAAAGATCATTTTAGAGACTCCTTAAGGCAGCAACTATAAAACCCCACACCTCCAGAGGAACAAACCTCCGTAACACCAGGCAGGAAGACAGCACAGGCAGGGTGAGGCTAACAGGGCAAGTTCAGACTGTTTTCATGAGTCTGAGACAACTCTCTACCAGAAGAGCAATGCCTTCTGCACCTGGAAGGTGGGTGCTCAACAGGTGTCTGTTGTAAAGATGAGGGAGAACCTAAATGTTGCACTTAATCCTCTTAATTCAGAGGAACTGATGGAGAAGGCGGTTTTTAGTCGAGCATGTAAATCAGGGCAGTTTGCAATTGTAGCCGGCTTTATCGAATCGTGTGCTAAAATCGGTAATTCTTCCTGGCCAGGAGGAAGATTATCATCTGTTGTAAATTGTCATACTTCAAAATAGCACATTAATTGCTGCGATAATTTACAGCAGCTGAGAATCTCCCCTGGGGACTGTGTTTATTACTCGGCTTTGTGTCTCAGACAATAGCAGTCCCTATCAGGGATGGGGTCCTGTGCTACTTTCATCACACTCATAATAATGGAAAGAGATATAAACCTCCTGTCTTTCCATTTTGGGTAACTAATGCATCAACTGAATTGGATTTAATTGCATAACAGTAGAAGTGGAGCCTGGAAGCACTGATGGAAATCACCTTTGGGGGTTTTCTTCCCCTCCCCCCTGGTTACCTTTTACTAAATGATCATCCACATGTTTATAATGCTGTAGAAAATACACACTTATTTTTCAGTGCACAAATAGCCAAGCCACATTTTTCCTTTACAAAACCAGTTTTTAAAAGTGTATAGGGAGTGGATCAAGAGGGTGTGTTGGGGTTAAACTGCTCAGCACTCGAATTTACCCAACTAAATAGTGAAAACATTTTTGGCTCGCTTCCTCGAAATATGACCTGTCAGTTGTGTTCAACTTGATAAGGTCTTTTAAAGCTAAAAGTTGTTGAGTGGGTAGGGCTGGCAACACCCTGCAAAGTTACTTTGGTTTTTCTTTCAAAAGCAGAGCCCTGCGAAACATTTTTTATTAATGCAGGAAATGTATTACAGAAAAAAATTTTGCAACCCGAATAACCAACCTACAGTGATACCCCCAAGAAAAATGCACTGGTGGGGGTTCCTGGGCTGCCTCTCCATGCATCCTCTCCTCTGGGTCCCACACTGGGCCTCGCTGCAGCCTGGGGCAGGACCAGTTCAAGGAGAGATGCTGGCAGGGCTGGCAACTCCCACAGACCCCTTCCATGTCCCAGGCACCAGAGCAGGGGCTGCCCCACGCTTTTAGTCGCACACAGTCCAACATACGTGTTTTCTGTAACCAGTTCACCTGCAGCCAAGCTGGAGAACACCAGAAAGTTTGCAGGAGCTCTTTTGTTCACTGCATGGCCCCTTTCCCCCTCTCCTAATGCAAAGAGGCTCTTGATGATCTAAACAGCAGTTCAGAAGTGTTTAGACCGAATGTATTCCCAGCGGCTGTCAGAGCTGTCACTGCCTGCCAGGCATCTGTGGGGAGCAGGGAGGGGAGCCAGGTGGGGCTCCCGAGGATGGTCAGCACCTCTAGCTTTTAAAGATCTCCAGCTTTTCTGGAGTGATGGAGCTGCTCTTCTATAACCCCTGTAGGCTGGACTTGGTCAGCCTGCATGCTGCAAGCTGCAGCCTTGCATGCTGGCAACCAGCCCCCTCCAGAGACAGACGTTTCATCTGTGTTGTGTGTTCCCATTTCTGCCACACTCCTGGATATCAAGAGCAAAACTGCTGCCTAGCAAAGGGGTGCTACTCAGCTTCAGCACAATATTTGGACACAGGCCTAACCCAGCACTGCTACCAATCTAAACTCTGACGTCCGTATTTGGAAAAAAACTTTGTTGCATAAAATTTGAAAAAAAAAGAGGAAGTTTGAGGCATGCTATAAAATACCTGATATCAAGATAATTTCCTTCCAAATTCAGAAAGACAGTAGCAGCCATAATTTGGCTCGCCCTCAGTTCCCTTTGCTACCATGGTAAAAAGCCTTCCCCACCCCCGCCCAGCATTTGGAAGATTCGTTCTTGTGGCAGGCTGGGGGAGAGGACCCCGCGGGGCAGTGTTCACTATTCCCATCTCTGTAAAAAACATCTCACTTGGAAAACACACTGCAAAGGACCTTTGCTTTTAAAAAATTCAAGGCAAACAAATTAGCCAGTACCCCTAAGTGGGTAATCGTCTCCAGAGACACCAAATACCCCAGAATGGCTGATATAAAGTCACTTAAAATGGGAATGAATATTCATGGCAAGCATCACACTACATTCACCCACTTGCTATAGAGCAAGCCGTTCCATGAATCCTGATCTCATTCCTCTGATGATGATCTGTCACCTTGCACTGCAGGTGACAAGGACTAAGTTGCCCTGTGCCTTTGTTCTCAGTAAGAATCAGGTAATTATTAGAACTTTCACTTACTGTTTTCAATGGAGCCCAGCCTGACAAGAAAACTGGAAATACTGGTGACATTCCAAAGTTTAAAATTTCTAATTTTCAATAGCATCTGCACCAGCTGGTATGATCAACTTGCCCAGTAAACAGGCTGCGTTGTTTGGAAATAATATTTTGGGGCATGGGAGCAGGGAAAACAGTAAGGCATGAAATGGATTTCACTCCCAGGAGCCACACCATGGGGTTAAGGACAGCACTTCATCCAACAATCCACCTGTTAGGGATCCCCTGCCTCCCTTGCACCAGCACAGACCCTTCTACTTAATCCAAGTGACAAGAACAGGCATTTTCATCTCTTTTCCCTGCACCTCCACCAGCCCCCATGGTGCTTTGCTGTTAGGAACGGCAGATCCCGGATCCCAACGGAGCGGGTACCACCAGTTTGCGCTGCTGAAGCAAGGAAGATTGAGGCTGATGAGCAATGCAAAGGGCAGCCAAAGCATCACCACCTCCCCTGCTCACTTCCAGCTGAGCACGAGGCTGTGGGAGCAGCCATTCCCTCAGGTTTGTACATGCCTAATAACTAGTAAGCTGTGGTACTCAGCAAATTGTTGGTCTCAGGCTTTTTATTCCTGGTTGTTGAAGCACAAATGTCATTCCCTGTGAAAACATGTGATTTTGCTCTCAACCTGTTCATTCAGGTTTGTACTCCTGGTACTGCCTTAGCAAAAAGCTAGGAGGGAAGGAGGGAAGTGTCTATTAAGCTGCAGAGGCCTTTGATCTGATCTATTATGTTTTACGAGGCTTTGGAGCTGGACAAAAGTTAGGTGCCTGCACCTCTCACCCACCACTGCCTTGGGAGGTAGAGCAGCAACAAATGCAACTGGACAAGCCCCACCACCCCATCCTATGGGCATCCTTTGGCCTCCTTGGGTTTTTTGGAATGTACCATGGTCAACCTGGGGACACATGGTGGGAATTAGCTCTGGAAAGGCAGGGCAGATGACAACTCTACTCCATCTTAGCCATGCAGCATTTCTGGCAGGACACTCTCACTCCCTCTGCAGAGGAAACTTTTGGGGGCCGCAAGGGAAGGAAAAGCAGGATGAGGCAGCAGGGCTGACAACAAGCCTCCCTCTGACTGACTGTTTGTTTGCTTGGATGGACTTTGCCACCACATGACTGGTCTTGAAGCTTGGTTAAAAGACAGCATGTCTGACCTTGCCCAAATGCAGCCCATTCATCTCATGGGATTGAGGACACACTTTAACACAAATTGAAATGGTTCAGCTAGGTATTTTGAATGCATGGCAGGGTTTCCTTCTGTGACTATTCCTACAACACAAATCTCTTCAAGAAAACTTACTTTCTATTCAGCAGGAAGTTAAAATATTTTCAAGACATTGCATGGCAGAAAAAAAACCCCAGAAAAGTGTCTTCAAAACAGCCCTGGCTACTGGGAGAGATATTTGTGCACTTTAGAAAACACGACCTCCTTTGGGCCAGGAGAAATAATATGGTGAGCACATTGCAGCAAAGAGGTCAGAGAATGTGGCTCTTTTCCTTCCCTTTTGTTTGAAACATCTACAAAAGCAGCTGCTATTTTTCTCACGCATCAGTTGTGGTGTGCTCAGCCCGCAGGCTTGTTTCAGAGCTGCAGAGGATCCCGCCAGGGCCTGTGGGAAGCCAAAGCTCCACACCTCTGTGAGCCAGCACCAGAATAACCGGCCTGATGCACATAGCACTGCGTGTTAGAGGCTGCTCCCCAAAGTGTGGGGCTAAGGGATGATGTTCTCTGCTGCAGAGAACCATAAAGTCAAAACGAGCCTGGAATGTATTATAGTGGCTTCATCCAAAAAACCCCTTCTATTCTTCTGTACAGCAAAGACAAGGCAAGACCTCTCTGCTACAGGGAGATGCTTACACAGAGAAAGCTCAGTCTCTAATGTAACATGTTCAGAGTTTCAGAGAGTTTTGTAGCATGCAAAAATACCCAACCGTGGTTATGTTATGAACACCTGCAAAAGCAGATTAGATCAGTCCGATAAAATGCTTAAATAATACCCCAGGTTAATTTTAGTGCAATTACAATTTCCTGCAGCAGCTCATTAATGGAGATATCAGTGACATTTCACTGCATGGCATGTCTTGCAACAGCTCCTAGCGACCCTCACCACCCTTTCTCACACCAGTCTTTGCAGTGGCAGCAAGTTTGCGCCAAAGCATCCATTCCCCTGCTTTGGATTCCATAAAATAACAAGGAGAGCATCTGAAAAAGGCCTGAGCTCTCTTTTACTTGACAGTCTCACACTAACATTATTGAGGATGACTCTTGCTCAGACTGTAAACCAAACCAATAGTACGTGAAGTCTAGCAGGGGCAAAGCATGTCCTACCAACAATAAAAATCACAGCCAGCTGTCAATTAAAATTAATAATAATAAAAAAAAATACCTTTCAGATTAGGCATATTAATCCTTCCTCATCAAAAAGTCTTACTGACCTTTTGGGAAAGGGAAACATCTTGTGTCTGTACCTGCCCTGGCTGATCTCCCTGGCAGGGAAATCCTCATCATGTCCCTAAGCTGCCCATCCCCAGAAAGGCAGCATGGATGCCTGTCAGCAGTCAGCCCTGCTTCCTGTGCACTGTGAGTGTCCCCATCCCATTCACTCCTTCTCTGTGTCCTCGTTTTCCCATGCTGGAGAAAACCAGAGCAGTGCCAGGCTCACCATCCCTTCCCATGCCCAGCACTCAGCTCCCAGTCTCCCAATGGAAAACTCCTACAGTGTTGGCCTGAAGTAACCCTCTGGTCTTCTCCCTACTGAATAATAAGGTGAAGGACATATTCCCCAATTGAAGGGCACTGATGTTGAAAGTCTTGCTGTGCATCCAAGGAAGGAGAGCTGAACTCTGCCCATCTTCCATTTAAATTACATCCATCACAGCCGACTCTGCTGCCTCGGAGGCGGGGATGAGAGGTATTGCTTCTTTGTTTCTGCTCAGTGTCAGTGACCAGAAAATTCTCATGTAAAAAAAGAACATTTCCCCATGTACAAATAAAGACTTGGCTGAAGTCTCCGGGTAAGATATATCCGTCGAAGTCCCTCCAGCGGATGTAGAAATTTGTTAAATATTTCCATCTGCTGAAGAGTCTGGCCATCAGTTTGTCCTTGTAAATTCTTAAGTGGCACTGGTTTTCCAACATTGAAAAATGGGGAATCGTATTCGTGGGAATGTCCAAATCAATAAATATTGCACAGACATGCACACATGCACACAGGCAAAAAAAAAGGGTGGCAGGTAATGCACAGGCTTGCTCTTGCCAATTAGTATGAGGGGTTTAGGAGTACTCACAAACTCTTCATGAAAATGGCCTTTTAGGCAGGCTGACATCACCCAGATGTTTTTAATTACAATGACTCTGGGACTAATTTCTCTGCTTATCTGTCACTGCCCTCCAGCACTGGTTCCTGTTGATTAAATCTGCCTCAGTAACAGAGTACAACTTTGGCTGGAGATACTCAGTTTCCTGGTGACTGGGTGTTAAGGCTAACAAGTGGGAGTTTTCACATAAGCTAACACAAATGAGGGAGAGTAGATCCATAGCACGCTACCTCCTTTGCCCTGACATGGGTTCAGAGTGTGCTCCTGTCCCTCTCTCTGCAAAAGGAGGCCTATGTGTCCTCACGATCCCACAGGCCAGAAGCCAGTGGCCATGGTTTCCAGAGGTGACCAGGACCCGCAACTTCATGTTGAAGAGCAAGAAGACCATCTTTGAACACCAGGTCCTCTGCCCTTAGTGGTGGAAACAGTTCATCCCACAAGCGTAAGCCCTTCTTCCTTCCACAGATGGAAACCTCACAGGGACACACGAGATTCCAAAATCTAAGACCAAACATGTCATTCCACCCAAGCCAGTGAAGGCGTCGCCATTGGACTCAGCAGGGCGAGAGGAGGTTTATGGACTGAGCTCCCAGCTCCAAACTGGAACAAAGCAGCTGTACCAATGCAGCCCAGTAAGAAAGCAAAAGCAACATGAGTCACCAGCAGCCCAGTGTCCCAGCAGCAGCCAACAAGCAGTAGTTTTTCTTCTAAACCCTTAGTGATTCTCCAAGTTTCAGAGCACTTTAAAAAGCCCTTATGAGTGTGGAGCAGGATTTGGGCTTATTAAATTAAGTGCAATTTATTTTTTGTAAATCTCTGGGAGGACTTCACATCAAAGCCTGATCTTGAGAGATATTTTCAGTCATTAATTTTCATTGGCTTCACTGGGGAGGTGTATATTGCATACAGCTTGGAAACAGTTTCTCTGAGCCACTTTAGGAAAGCTACAGGGAAGAAAAGCCTCTCCTGACCACAGGTGACCCCTCATTTGATGCCCCTATTACACGGGATCTGGGGTAGTCTCTATCTCTGTTTTGGTCCAAGAAGTCCCATTTCAGGGCAACATTACTAGCCTTTACGAACTTCCCTTTACATATTTAAAGTGACTGTAGTTCCACTAATGGCTATAATTGTTCCAGACACCCATTAATTTTGATTTATTAACTTATTCAATTTCCCATATTGTAGTCTTGCCCACTCTGTAAGTAATTTACTGTTTTAATATTGTGGGTCAATACTAATCATATCATCTGTAAGTTGTTTAATTAATAACAATTAGCACCTCCCATCAAGAGCTCATTTTCCTGAATGAACACTGTTAATGTAATTTTTCAGAATCATTACCTGTACCCACTCCCAACTGACTATTCAACATGTTTCACCAGAAAAGATGCTTTAAGCAGTTACAGTAGCTTGTCATCTCCCATGATTTTATCAAGAATCTTGTCATATTTACTCTTCTTAAAGCCTTGGCCTTCCAGCTGAGTAGTATCATGTGTACCTCATTTTCAATGTAATACAAAAGTATTAATACAGCATATGAGTGTAGGAAAAGAGCTTGCAAGCATAAACAGCAGCTCAAAAACCAATGGGTAAATAAGAACTAAAATGGTCTCTCTACAGATGTGTGTGTGTATATATATTCCTTTCCTTCTTATGATTTTAAGCTGACTTCTGTTTTTTCTGAGTCTACCATTATTTTTTAATATCAGCCACTGGCATTACTGTGGCATTTAATAAAGAATGCATGGGTATAACAGTATTTAAGTCCCTTTCGTAAGGATCTCTCCAACCCCTCCATGGTGTGGCTACTTAGTCTTTCATATCAGCAATAAACACAGAAATTAACATTCAAATTAGTCAATATCTATTTGCAAACCAAATACTCATCTTCTATCAGTTTTTCACCAGGGGAAAAAAAAAAGGTCTTGTTTCTGAAGTTAAACTGAAATTAACCCCCTCAAAACGTTCACATTAATATGCAGTGACTTGCCCGGTGACATAGCAAAGGCAATGAGCCAGTACACATCAACAGACATGGATTGCTCACACTCATTTTAACACAGGAGCTAAGCAGGAATGGAAAGGAACTAGCAGGCAGTGTGTTGGAGATGGGAAAGAGACTCATCTGCACAGTGGCTGGCCAGTCCTGTCAGCATATCCTCCTGGGTGCTGCAAGCTTACATAGGTTTGAAAGAGGTTTAGATGAGCTCCTGCAAAAGAAATCCCCCCAGCACCATTATGGGGCACCTTTACTGGGGAAGTTTCTGCTGGAAAACCCCATCATAGCTCTGCTTTCCCCTGAGTGCCCACCAGTGCTTTGGCCAGAGGACAGCTGCTGCTACACCCCCACTTATTGCTGGGTGTGATTCCCACCAGCAGTCCTCCCCTGCTGGGAAATCCAGAAGTGAAGGCAAGGGATCAAAGATCCTGCTGCAGGGTAGGTGCTACTTGAAGGGCTCAAACAAGCACTGCTAGCACCAATGGAAACAAAATAAAAGACAAAATATACACACAGCAAATTTATACAACGTGATCATAACCCAAGTGATTGCCTCCCAAGCCGACTTCCTACTCAATTTCACTATGAGGAAGGTATCTGCTAGGTGTAATCAGCTTAAGTCACTCCCAAACCACACATCACTTTTGTTGCCACATTAGCGTAAACCCAGACTTTCCATGTGGTCAACAGAAATGCACACAGGACAGCGGCTCTTGCACTCTCACTGCCTTCCGAACCACCCCAGGAAATGTGGTTAACCCCACACGAAGTACGGCAACACTAGCAGTGACATAGCAAACAACATGACACGGAAAAAAAAAATCAATATTACTATTTTTACACAGATAAAGCAATGCAGAGAGAGGTGAATGAAGAGCCTGAGTATTATGGAGAACCCCACGACAGACCCAAGCCAGGTCCTTCATCCACCCTTTTTTTCTTGTGCTTGCTGGCGTGGGACAGTCACCACTCTTCACCCCATCCTCGCCTTTCCTCCCCTGAAACTGGCTCTGCTCCAGCAGGTGCCCACTCCAAGTTTGCTCTTTCCCAAAGGAAAGGGAGGCAAGGGAACAATTAATGCAAATACAAGGTTTCAGAAAAATATCAGGCATGGGGGTTAACACGTCAAATGCTGTCAAAAAGATATTTACCCCAACATAGCTGGAAAAGGTGTTACAATGCAACCCTTGACAGTCACTTTATCTTAATCTTCTGTGTTAAAAATTAAAGACTGTATTAATACAATGTCAGACTAACTTAATAGTACTCTTTTATCAAGTTGATATGATGGTAGCTAATTATTAAATGAGTTAATGTATGTCTTGTTATTTAATCTACCATGACTGATAGTGAACTGTGTCAAATACTTATTAGACACTCATTCCCTCTATACCTAGCTGACACCAACATGGCCCACAATTAAACACCCATGCTCCCTCACTGCCAGGCACAATCACACTGCCCAGCATGATCCCCCTAGATACTCCTTGCTCCTAAATGGGAGCCTCATTCTCCATTTGCCTTATACTGATGTTTCTTCTGTTTCAACATCAGCTTTTTCATTAAGGTGGTGGCAGTAACTCAAATACACACAAGATGCTTAAGAAACTCTAGGGCTCATCAGGCTCTAGAAACTTCATTGAAACATCCTTGAAGCTTCATTGCAAGAAGCTGAGCTGGAATCCATTCAGACGTGGCTTCTGCTCACAGTACTGCCAAGAGAGATGTTTCCTTTGACTACAAGAGGTCTTGCACTGCCAAAGGACCACTCTCCCTCATCAGGAGGCAGCTGCCACAAGGCCACAAGGTACTGCGCAGAGCAAGCCAATTTCTACCCCATTCCTGGAAGTGTTCAAGTCCATGTTGCACAGGATACTGAGCAACCTGGTCTAGTGGAAGGGGTCTCCGCCCATGACAGCAGGGTTGGAACTGGATGATCTTCAACTCAAACCATTCTATGATTCTATGATTCTTGGGCCACACTCTCATTGCCTTTCTGCAACACCATTCAGTCCACCCAGCATCAGCATCAGCTGGACACAGAAAAACCCAAAAGTAAGCCACCTACCTACTCTCTTCTTCAGCCAGACCTGCTGGCCACCCCTTTTGGGGTTGCTGTTAAGGTCAAACTGAGCCTCAAGACAGGAGCAGTGAATGCTGTTGTACTGGAGCAAGGCTACTGTTGTTGGGGCCAGAAAGAGTGGAGAAGAGGAGGAAGAACAAGATGCAAAGCTCAACATACCTGGTTTGCTTCAAGTCTTCTCAAACTACTGCTCTCTCACCACTAAAAGAACAATTGCCAGTCAAACTGACAAGCAAACTAATATTGCATTCATTTCACACATCAAAAAATACACCCTTCCCTAGCAGAAGCCTCTGAAATTTCTCACAGTCACCTAAAACCACCAACAGAGTGGGGCGATTTCAGACAGGCAAGTGCTTTCTAAACACCTGCATGAGCCATCCTGCTAACTCCCCAACCTGCCCCATCACCCTGGCTTTGTTTCAGGGAGCTGAAGGTGGGAAAGCAAATACTCGGCTTCATCACTCCGTCACGGAGCTGGCTTCAGCTCGCGTCCACTTTCGAACCTCCTGGCCAGGGGAGTGTGTCTGCAAGCAGCCCTGAAGTTCTGATTGCGTGTCAGCTTGCGAATGGGATTTAGCAAAGTGCCTCTGTGTCTGTTTATACTCTTGGAAAACATCCCAGTGGGCTTTCAGAGGAATCTGAAGGCTAGGAAAATGAAGGGTTTGAGTTATTCACACACCACTCTCACGTCTCTGGAGAAGTTTTTATAACTTCTAGCAGGCTTAGGACAAGACTTCACCAGGGCTTTTGGCTTCTGTATTGTAAGGTGGCCTTGCAACATGCTAGGGCATTTTGAAGTTCTTTTTACTGAGAAAAATCAAGAGTGAAGCAACTTCATTTTATTTTATTTGCTGACTTACTTGGAGGAAAGGGCAGAAGTCAGAAAGTATAATATTAAAAACCTATCATAACTTCAGCTCATACACAGTCTCAGGAAAAGACTTAGTCCTATAAATGGAAGAAAGTTGTTTGTCTTCTTGCAAAGAAGTCAATTGAATATAGATTAAAATACAGACTGTATAAGAACAGCTTCCCACCTGCCTGTGAACGCCTAAGGGAAATTACCTGAAAATGCAGAAATTGTTATACAGATCAAACAAAAGCACTTATCTATAATTACTGGACTTATCTGTTTGTCTCGGGACTAGCAGCAACAGCTCCCATCATCAGGAATAAATATGGTGCTCTGATTTGTATTCTCTTCTTCTATCTCTTCCACCAAGATCACTCAGGAAGGACTCAGTTTATTAAAAAAAATGTTTCTTTAACTTCACTAAATAAAGGCAGATTGAAGAGATTTGGCCAGATAAATGAGGGAGGGAAAGAGAGCAAGAAGAATAGCCAAAAGCTCTTTAGAGAGGATTTTCTTTCCTTTTAATAACTTTAGAGCTGGACCTGCTGGTATCCTAAAGGCTTTGGAAAGTCACCTGGGAAACTCCTCACATTTCTGCTATGTCCTGGCTCTCAGCCTACTTATTCAATAAATAATTATTAAAGTTTTAAGTATTCACAGAGGAAACTTCCTGTTGCTTAGACTGAGCAGGCTCCTGCCAACTTGACAAGCCAATACTGTACGATGATACCAAAGCCAAAGGATAATTACCCGGTTTATATGAAGCTGAAGGAAGTGAGTGCCCTGCTGGTTTGTAATCATTCGCTGTTGGCCAGTGGCCATAGGGACTTGTCTCCATCACACGCCCTCAAGTTTACAGCTTTCTTCTGGGAAAAGATGTGCCTGTGCAGCTCCCGCTCAAAGGTGAAAGTGGTTAATCATGGTCTATTAACTATTAGAGTTAAGGAGGCAATTTTAAATACAACAAAATAGAACAGCAGAAATAAGTCTGTTATCTCCTAGGTATGCCCAAAATGCACCTTGAAGCAAAGCAGGATGGACAGTGTACAACATCGACATCCAGATGATCTGTCTGTGTCACATCTGGCTCCGCATGCAGATGGAGACCCTTCCTCCATGAGTGGCCACACCTCCAACTGCAAACACAACCCTAAGGCTGCTGAGAGAGGACAAAGCTGCTCCTGCCTGAGCTACTGCCCAGCACCACTGCACCCCCAGTGTCACCAAATGCCAAAGTTCCAGGTGAGAAACGAGATGACTGCCCCAACTCCTGCACTCCACAGCCACCCCTGCACCTGCCAGCGCCTCCCTTCCTGCCCCGCAGGCTTCAGCGCCCAACAAGAGACCAGGCACGGCCCTTGTGCCGGGGCCAGGGTGGGAGCTGTTTGCCATCTTTATGTCACATTTACAGTGTTGCAATGAGGTTCTCATGAGCAAGTGGGCAGCACAGAGGACAGAGCGTGGGGCTCAAGCAGTGGGGACAGAAGAAGCTGAGAGGGATTGGGGATGTTGGAGGGATGAGGCGGGACTGCCCCAGGGGTGTAAACTGCACAGGCTCAGTGATCAGAGCTGCTCCCAGCAACTTCTAAGCCATGAAACTGTCATTTCAGAGAGGATGTAATTGCTAGAGGAATTACTTAGTTAATCATCAGGGGACAGATCCATTATTTAAAAAAAAAAAAAAAAAAAAAAGAAAAGCTCTATCCGCAGGGCTCCCAAAAAATCAATTACTGGAAATGGTCTGCTGGGGCTCCCTGGAACCACTATTGGCTTAACTGATTATTTCTAATTTAATACAAAGCACACACTCCCCCTCACACTTTCATCCACCCACCTCCTGGAAGCCAACCTGATGCCTGTGCCTGGATAAAATATTCGATGAATCCCAAATCAGTGTTGCTGCAGCCTTTCAGAGATGAGAATTTAGCTGTTAGATATTTTTGAGGACTTGATTATGCTTTTAGCTGCAGCACTGAGTTCCTCCTCCAGCCCTCTGGACAAGAGCAGGTCCCAGAAAATGCTGAGCCCATTATCCATTTCCAAGGATAGCTCCTCCATCTTTCTTTCTTTTTCTCCAAAGACGATAGAAAGTTGGTACTAAGGTGCACCAACAGCAAACTGTGGTGCTCTTCCTTGGAGAAAGGTCCAAGCTCTGGTCATCTTCCTACCACTTGCTTCTCAGAGGAAAGGTGTAAGCAGATAAACATGTGTCTTGGCACTGCAAGTCTTCAGACAAGGGTTAGGATGAATTTCTGAATCAAACACACTTTCAGGATAAAATTAGATTTCCCACCAAGCAATTTTTTGCAAACCTTTGGCAAGCTTGCCTTTTCAATAACCCATCCAAAATCAGAATCCTTGGATGAAAAGGAGGGAGAAAGTGAGAAATATTGGCCATTTTTATATTTTAAATCTCTCTCTCCCAGGAGTACATCTCATGCTCCCTGGACAGATTTTCCATCACAAACTGTCCCACACATCCCACCAGTAACCCTGGAGGTGGTGCACCTGCTTAGCAATGCAGTGCTGTACTACCTATGCACAAGAGCCTGTGGAGACAGGGAGGTGAACCCCATAGGTCCCTTTAGGGAGCCCCAGTTTCCCAGGCTGCAGCCACCACCTCCTCCTGCCTCCACCAGCTCTGAGCCCGGCCTTGGCTGCTAAGGAGGAGCATTCCATCATGCACTACAGTTAGGGAGCTGACAGGGAAAAAAACAAATGGGAAGACCTCCTGGATCCTGATAGCTCTGGAGATTTTCTAAGCAAGTATTTTTGTATTTGTAAGGAAACCAGCTTCTGCCTGCAGCAGCTGCAGTGGGTATTCAGGCCAAACCATGGCAGATGTAAAAACCATCAGTTTGCCTCTGCTCTCCCATGGCTCTCAGCCACTCACCCCTCAGCCTTCTCACCTTGCTTTCTCCAGCCTCACTGCGGTTCCTTACAAAACAAAGCACTGCACACTGTGAGACAAGTTATCAAAATTCAGCCTTTTCTGTTTTTTCTTTAACAATGGCTACATTCAGAGGCCAGGTGTGCTTGTATGGTGAGAGTGCAGTAGGCTGTGCGATGTCAATGTTTTCCCTTTCAAAAAAGCAAGTGATACTGAAACTAGCCTCTTCTTCTTAACTTCATCTATTTTTTTCTAGCTTTGGGGTTTTCTTAATATGCAGTAGGGAGTCTTTTAGGAAATGTTTTCTCTTCACAGCTTTTTTTTTGTCCTACAGTAACCCTTTTTAAAATGCTGAGTATATGCTTGCCCAGATAAATGTGTATCTGAACACACAAGCAATTATGCTATTTTCATATAATTAATTTTTTTCAAGTTTCTATATGCATTTCCTGCTCATTTGACCATGCAATAATTAATTAGCATTAATTATCTGAGATTGCACCTTCTCCATCTACACACAAATTCAATTAGAAAGGCAGGCTTTTTACAGCCCACTTCAGAAGGAACACCACAAGCAGTGAAAACATATCTATGGTGAAGACATATTTAACACCTGCCAGAGTATTCTGAGAAACTATTACTATTTTTCAAGAAACACTAAAATCAAAATCAAAGCCAGAAACCCATGTGGTCTCTGCTGCATCCATGCTAGGGACTGGACCTTCCCCCTCTCCCTCACCATTCCCCTTTTCCACATCCATGGGGATATTTTCTTCCTGGAAGAAAGGGTATTTCCTTCCTCTGGATATATCAGTACTTTCAAAGTTCTCTTGTTGGACCAATCTTGTGACTCTCTGATGTCCTCTTGTCCATCTCCAGCCAATGCTTGCAAACACCTAGTTTAAAGCCCTCATGCCCCTCATTCTCGTTATCTCCAGCAGCTCTTTCTCTCCACTTCAGGAGCCAGCAATTACGAACGAGGACCAATACCTAGCATTGCTGGCAGCTGAAAAGGTTTCACCTCTACGCCTCTAAAAGCTCAGTATGTGTTTTTTCATGCTGGGTGAGTGTTTGGGTTTCCTTCAGGAGGGACAGGCCCACCCTACCCAGGGAGAGGCAGTTGGGGAGGCTTTTCTGGTAGTGCAAGACATTTTCAGCCAAACCATTTCACCACCTTTAGACCGAGTCTTGCAGGAGTGAGACTGAAGGATGCCGTTGTAATCACTGCCCTCCTAAGTTATTAAGGATGAGGTGGCAAGGAAAATTATCACTTCTGGATAGCTAATGCAATCAGGATGCCACAAAAAGCCAACCATAAGTCAACATGAAAGGAAGGAGCAAAGTGCAAAAACCCCGACAGTGCAGCTTAGCACAGAGGAAAGGAAGTGGTGGCACAATTTTCTTTAGAAGACCAACCACATAAGACAGTGCCCCTGGGACTGAAGCTTTTGAGGTACCAGCACAAGGAGATTAATCATCTCGCGATTGAAAAAAAGAAAAATGTAGAAAAAAACACACCTAACCTGAGACTGTGCAGATGAGCATCATGCTGATGCTGGAGATGAATCATCTGCCACCTGTGCTGACTCAGAGCAGCACCATGGGAAGCAGCTGGTGCCAAAGGCAGTGCTGCTGAGCCCCTGCACCCGCACACTGGAGGAGACCACCCTAAAGCCCGCAGGAGGGAGGGAGAGAACCAGGGATGGTGGGGAACATGTGCCATGATGTGACATCTCTGTGCCACTGAATCAGACCCTGCTCACTGATAAAACTTTCCGGTGGACATGTCATGCATATGTGTGTGCACATAGATCTGCATAGATATGCACGTACGTATGCGTGACTGCCCATGCAGTCATATGTATACCCAGAGACAGTACACGTAATTTGGCAGCTCTTGGCACTGAGGGATGTTTGTGACTTCTGAGAAACTGAGCATCGTTTAGCCACATGTCATAAACCTGTCACCTGGAGAAGGGAGAGGAGTTTCCCGTCAGGGCACATAAGCAGCTTCTCATCCTGAGCCTCCCCAGCAGGGCTTGGTCCAGCCACTGTCTCCTGTCCTGTCTCTGAGTAGGGGATTAAGTTCCCTGGAAGTGTTTGGTGGTTCTCCTGAGACCTCTGCTTCCTTGGAGGGGAGCTGGCAGGGACATAACACCCCTTTGCCCCTTCCTTGTGAAGCCCCTTTCTGTGGCAGGAGCCATTTCCCCCCCAAACAGATGCTTCAAGGAACAAACTTGGCCTCTAGGCACAGTGGCAGGTGTGCCGTCCCCACACCTGCCCATGCAGCTGGAGGCTCAGCTGTGGCAGGGAGAGAATCACCAGCATCCTTCTTTCCCAAAAGAGCCAAGAGGAGATGGGAAGGGAGGTGGGAGAGACGTGCAGTAGCCACTTTTCCAGTGTTTCAGTCCGGTCCCTTGCAGAGCAGGGTGAGGAAGCAAGACATTTGTGGGCTGCCTGAGAAGAGCATGTTGAGGCTGTATTTTGAAGTCATTAGCCTGCTGTTCAACTGGTGGTCCTAACTTTGCTCCTGGAGCACTTCAGAGCATCTACTGAGATGCCCTTTGGTTCTCCTAGGCTTCCTGCATCTGCCAGAGGATTTAGTGTGTGTACACACTGGGAGTACAGCCATTAGGCAAGCCTGGCATTCATTTGTCTCCTCAGCCTTTCCTGAGACTACTTTTGGCAGATGAGATTAAACCAAACTTCCCCAAACCACCCAGCAGTTCTCCTTCCCTCCACGCACATGGGGACCAGCCCCCAGGCCAGGCCCACCCCCGGTGCACAGAACTGAAAGAATGAGGGAGGATGGTTTTCACGTGTTGGTGGGAAGCAGGTCAAAGGATTTGCCATCAGCTGGGATGTATCTGCATCTTGTGCCTTCCCAGCCCCCTCCAAAAAAGTGTCATTCATAGAGGAAATAGACTCACCAAAGCATTCCTCAAGTCCTTGAGCACGGCTTAGGCACATGTGATGGCGCTCCTCGACTGGGGATGTGTGCAGCCCTCTCTCAGGAGGCAGTCAATAGGACAGCTGTGGTTCATTACCGACAAAAACGAGGTTGTCAGGTTTTATTTGCTTACAGAGTTTAGTTGTGTAAAGCAGCACCAAGGAGCTAAACTTTGCTGGGCAAACGATTTTCCTCACACTAGGTTAATGATTTGTATACAGATAGATATGCCAGGACATGGTTACAGTTCATTATGTCATGGAGCCATGACCAAAAATTAGAAAATATTTCCTCAGGACAAAGTCTCCCAAATCCAGCAGCTGAGCAGATAGTGTTTGTATGAAGGTTGCCCACATCTAAGATCCTTCCCACATAGCAGACCTAAGGATGCAAAAGCTGCCCTCAGGGTCGGCATTCCAGCCAAATCCTACAGGAAACCTCCTGACACCTTCACAGCTGTGCAAATGAGAGACTTACACATAAGCATTCAGGAGGGGGAATTCATGTCCCCGCACATTTTAAATCCTCTGGAAGTGCTTTGCCTGTAGTAAAATGGAGTAAATGAATTAGTGTTTAATGCCACCACAGGCTGTGTCAGTAGCTGGCATCCCCAGTGGTGTCTCACGCCTGTGGATGCCGAAATGGCAGGCGCCAAGCAGTGCCGCTGGCAGCAGCAGCTTCTCACCTCGGGCAGCCGGGAAAGTTTGCACAGGGAAATCTTCCATGAGACTGAAAGGCGACTGCAGGGGCCAGTGCTGCCAGGTGTCTCCAGCAAACAGCCTTTCATCCAGGCAAAGACGAGGTGATGGGAGGAGGGCGGGCGGCGCGGGAGGAGCCCTGTTCGCCCAGTTAGTGACTCACCGCAGCACTGGGATGTGGCCCCGAGGGGCAGGATTGCACAAATGGCTGCAGGGGGGGCTGATGAGAAGAGGGGGCTCTCCCGGCTCCCCCGTGTTTCGTGTCCGGAGGAGGAGCGCAATAGTTTGAAGAGGAAGAACCTCCCTGTTCATGTTAGAAGAACAATTTCTCTTCACCTCACTCTCCCCAGGAAGATTTAAATTTATCCTTGTGCCTAGCCCAAACCCCAGCTCCATGAGACCTAGCTCCCCATCACGTCCCTCATGCTGTCTCCTTGTGCCACAAAATCCCGCAAAAAGGCTTGTGCCTCTCTGGGCTGAGGAAATGCTGGAATCTCCTTCTCCCATGTCTCCTCGGAAAACAAACCCAGTAAGAGACAGGGACAGAGGATGACGACGGAGGTGAGAGTAGCACACTGACGTCTCCCACACCTAACAAGGGTCATCCTTTCTCTCAGCTGTCCCTGCTGTGGACTGTACCAGCCCAAAAGCAAGCTGTTGCTGTTCAGCCCCAAGAGAGATCAAGCCCTTCCCCAGGCTGTCCTCTGGGAACCACAACATTTTGTAAGAACAAGAAAAAAAGCCAGAGAAAAACCCAAAATGTCCCAAACCAAGTGCTCTCAGATTTTTCTGAATGAGAATTTAAACGTTTGCCAGACTATCTGCCGAAAGCAGAAAGCAGATTGCAAGTGTAACAGGATGCAATCGAGTCAGACAGTTCCAGGGAGAGCACCAGAAGGCTTAATATTAGGACTACTGGCATTCACAGCCTTTGCTAATGACTTAACAATTGTTTGTGCTGATTTGGGTTGGCTTCGACGTGCAGAGAACAACACTTTATGTTCAAAACTGAGAGAGACCATCAAAGCTTTTACTGACTATCTTGGTGGCTGCTTTCTTGTAAATATATATTTTTCACACCTTAATGTTAAAGAAATACATTGACAAAATTAACAAACAGAAGTCAACTCCCCACATTGTACTCTCAAAGGATGGACATTTTATAGGCAATTTTCCACCCAAAAGCATTACCTCAGGAGAAAAAACATACCTGCAGGACTCAGAGGGATTTAATGCCATTGAAATCCTGCAAAAAGCACCAAAAGAACACAAGAGGTTTCTCCTGCCTAGGGCTACCTGTCTCTTCAGGGAAATCCCTTCCTAAACTGCCCCTCTTGCAACTGGGAGCTGCAGTGCTGTCTTCAGTTTGGTGTGTTAAAGCCCAGGCAGGCTGGGTCACACTGTCACTCTCGGAGATTGCTCCTCTGACTTTGAAGTGCCTGTGTATTTAAATTCAGCTCCCAGACCAGATCTTGCCTTCCTTGCCTCAGGAAAGTTTGTCCTCAGCGAGACTCAGACTCTGACCTGCACTGGAGCCTCAATGACACAATTCATTGCTCAAAAGCTTTGCCAGACAAGAACAGTATGGAAGAGCCAGCACACTGTGGGGGACAAGATGAATGTTATCTGCTGGGAAAACATCACGTTCAAAGCGCAAGAGGAGCAAGTGAGAAATTAAGAGCTTGTTTTTCAACATGCAAAGTGTGGGTCTCACCTAAGTTTGGAGTGAAGGGGCATTATATTCATCAAACTTTCAAGCTGTCTTTCCTGAGAGCATTTATGCACACGTATGTTTACATTCCTGTCACTAACCTAGTACAGACACACGTACACACGTACAGGTGGTGTCTGCCTTCACTTAGGATCGGCATCTTTGCCCTCAGTGCAGCTGACCTGGTGAAATCTCCCAGCAGATGCCCAGAGCTGTTACAAACATCAGCCTTAGCAAACATCAGCTCTGCTGCCTGTTCATTCTCTCTAATGCAATTAGGACAGATTAACATGGGTGACTAGATGTGAAAGACAACTGCACCTCACCATCTCCATCCCACCCACATTTATTAATTTGAGTCCTGCCCTTTTCATAAACTTGTTGCTCTCTTGACCTCCCTCAGATGGAGCACCTTTTTATTTCTTGCTTGAGAATTAAGAGTTCTGGCAGGGAAAGACAGCCAGCTGAAACACTCAAATCCACAGGAGCCCCACAGCAACAGCCCACAGTTTCTTTGATAACCAGGACACATGCGGGAGCTTCATGAGCTCCATAGTGAGCTAGCAGCCACCTCTCTTGACTCCTCTGTCAATCCCTGGATTCAAAAGCCCTGGAAGGACTGTGAAATTAATACCATTACAAGTCTTTTGCATCTTGACTTTATCTCTTCACTTTGGAATGCCAGGCATCTGCTCTCTGGATACACCTCCAACAACAGGGCAGAAATCTTCAGGTTTGTGTCATGATTTCATCACAGTAACCACACAAATGGCTTAAAAGTGTGATCCACAGACTAAACTGGGCCACACAATCATCTTTTCTGACTTCTCACGCAGCACAGCGTTTAGGTAACCAGCTAAACCACCATGACGTGTCTTTTAGACAAACCCTTGATGGGAAGACTCTGCCACTTCCCCTGCTAAATTATTCCGCAATTTAAGAAAAAAATGCCTCTTGATCTTAAAAATTAGAACATTTCAGGCTGAATTTCTATAGCTTTAGCCCTCATCTCCTGTGTTTTGTTTTGTCTTTGTCTGATTGATTAAAGAACTTGCAGCTGCTGAGAACATTTGCTTTTGTAGACATTTGAGGACTGTGACCTTAATCTTGCCTTTCTTAAAATAAATGGATTAAATTTATTTGCATCTCTCAGAGGGAGACAAGTTTTTCTGACCTCAAAACAAAAGGTCAGAAACTGATGGGAAGCTTGCAGATCCTCTCCAAACCCTTTCCAACCTGTTAGCATCCTTTGGATGTAACACCACAGTCTCCCACCTGTCAATGGGTATAACTTTCCATTCGTTACTTTGAGTGTCTCCTCTTCCTTAGGTATTCCCCATAAGAATTTTATTTCCTTGACTTTACATTTACATATTTCTGCTGTATTTAAGTAATTTTAAAAACTTCTGAAGCTTGGTTTTGTTAGGCTGTCATCTCCATACATTAAAGAATATTTTCCATTCAAGTCACTCCTCTGTTTACACTCAGCCATATTTTTTAATGTATATTTTAATATTCCAGGTTCAGTTCGCTCCCTGGCATCCCAGCAAAGAGCCATGTAAGTTGTGCCCCCTCCTTCACCTGTGACAATGTGTTCTGTAACTCTCTTAAGTGTGGACATCCCAGCAAACGGCACATCTCCACTATTTATCTTACTCCAAGCACCCAGATTTTATTTTCTGCATGGTCTCCAAGTGGGACACTGTTGTTCTACCTGAGACTTTTCAAAAGTCCGTAATTTTCTTGGCAAAATGGAAACATGGGTCTGTGACGGAGTGTAGGTTGTTTCTGATCCATCCTTGGCCAGAGTTGGGTGGATATTTCCTGACAGACCCTGCCCTGCTGAGCCTCTGGTGTAATGTCTTCTCTGGGCAACTTCTTTAAGTGCAGAACAATCTTTACAGTCAGAAATTATTGTCCTGGCAATAGATGTGCATTTCTGCCAATTAGCCCAGGTTTTTCTTGCTTTATTTCCAGAGGATGTGAAGGGCAGTCGATGCTCAGCATTTTAACAGAATTTAACATGGAGCACATGACCTACCATGTCCTCACAGCTGCCAAAATCCCAATTCAGCAATTCCAAACCCTTCTGCTCGAGGGAGAGCTCCGCTGTATAAGCTGTCATTCCTGCAGAGCATCTCTGAACTCCCTCATCTAATATATTACTGGAAGCCCAGCTCTCCAGCTGGCTGCATTTCTCCATCTGAAGCTTCACCAAGCTGTGAACACCAGGGGATACATCCCCATGGCAAACACGCTGCGGGGCACACTTTGCCCTTGGACAGCACCATCCAGCTGCTGGCTCCAGAGCAGCCTGTTCTGCTGATGCCAAGCTTGTGCCCCTCCTGGGAACCCATGGGGAGGGGGCAGGTGCCCTTCACTGCCAGTGGGCAACTGCTCAGCAGCTGCTTGTGCAGCACCTTCCTAAACATCTCCCTTCCCACCAAGTGGGCTGTAACAACCCTCCTCTTGACACCCCCCTCTCTTTCGTCTTTATCTGTCTCCAAAGTCATTCAATAAATCTTTCTCTTGCTTCCTCACGAATGTCAGATGAAGAACAGCCTTTCCTGGTATTTGTCACAAAATTTAACCCCCGTTTTCTCTGCTTAGTTTTCCTAAATCAGCCATGCCCTTCCATATCCGTCTTTCCAAGCTCTAATCTGTCCCCCAGAGTCTCTGTGGTGCCTGTTAAATCCTGGTTTGCTTCTGTGCTGAGTATCCAAATACTTCCTGTTTATCTTCTGTACTTCTGGCATGATTTCTGAAGGAATTAAAACCGAATCTGTTTATCTTTGCTAAATCCCTCTGCTGATAAGGGTATTAGAGTTCTTATTTACAAATAGAAGAGCAAGGCAAAGTAGGACTGGAAGTAAAAATCTCATAAAGTGAGTCCCTAATTTGAGATGTCCTGAAAGCATCCAGCAGTTGAATTTTCTGAAAATGTCAAATAAATATTCTCCAAAATTCATGCCCCTTAAGGTGCTTCAGTTTAGGGACCTCCAATCAATTCCCACTCTCTTGATACTCCAGAAAACTGAGATCCTGCCACAGAGGTGGAGAGCTCATTCACAGCTTTTTCCTGGAAGAAAATAAGATACATACATTGCAGGCTACGTGGCAGTCAGAGTCCTTGGTCACAGACAACCTCTTCTATCAGAGCAATTACTTTTTAATAGGTGTCCTAATTTTTCAGAGATGGAATTAGCAAGGTAGAGATCATCCCAATAGCTATAATTTTTTTTTTTTTACCAGCTTCATGAATTTTTTTTTCCTTGTCTCCCAACACTCCATTAAGGGAAGCAGAAGACAGGGCAGGTTGTCACCACCAAGAAGCACTGCAGCTATTTTTCATTTTGACAGGGGCATACTACATTGGAGGCAGTGGCTGCATGCGAAGGTGCACAATGCCAGTTTAAGGCTGACCACTGAACACACTTTGGCCTCCAGCCCTCAGCTCTGCCCAAAGTACCTACTGATGACAGTGACCAAAAGCAAATTCCACCTGCATCACCCCGCTGCCAGCCAGAAAGGGGCACAAGTCAGTACATTTTGATGACAGAGGAAACCTTGTGATAGTGAAAGCTGCTCCAATGAGCCAGGAAGGCAGCTCCCTTTTCCTGAAAGAAGAGAGAATTTGTGGTATTTTCAAGCTGCTCAGGGTGGCAAGGGCTTCTGCTGGTGCCTCATAGCTGCCAAGCCCTGCCAATCTACTCTTCTTGCTCTTCAAAGCCTGAGATAAAAAATGCTCCTTTTAATACAATGCAGTGGCTGTGAGTCTGATGTACGTTTGCATCTTTCAGAAGATCTTCTCCACAGCTTTTTTAAGAAGGGCAGAAGGGCAACTGTATATAAGATCACCACATTTACCCACAGAAAAATGATTGAATGCACAGTTTCTTCCTCGAGCTGCAAAACCCCAGGCTACTGCCAGTTCGTGTCCAAATGGGAGATTCCTCGGGTGTCTTGCCCCCAAGGAGCTATGGTGCTGACTCCCTGCCTAAACCAGTAGCAGGCATGTAAGAAAAAATCAAAGCAAGCTGACAGCTCAGCTAGGACCACAAACAAACTGCTCTGCCAGAGAAGGAAATCAAAAGAGACAAAGACAGCAACAACATTTATCTTCTTTATACATTGCTTCTAGATTAGAAAATCCACACTAAAGAGATCACGGGCACACGTGCATTTACATTGCTTTTGAACACTATTTAGCTGCTTAAACGCATGCTGCAAAGCAGTTAGCTTTGCATATAGCTTTCATTTACAGGGTAAAATTGATTTAAGCAGAATTTAACTCAATATAAGTGTGCCTGCACTAATGGTATGAACAAACATGACACTTCTGCTCAAGGGCTGAGAATTTCTGAGTCTCAAGGCAATGGCAACCCCATGATTAGGTTTGGGCTTCTCATCTGGATGCACTGGGAGAACAGAAGCCAACAAGTAAAGTCCTACTGAGCTTGTTAAAAAGGCAAATGATTAAAAATGAAAAGGTAAAGCTCTTTGAGTCACATAGCCTTGCAGCCCCTGCCTTTCCCAGCTCCTGCCCAGGCAGACAGCTAAGGCTCCTTCCAAAGACTGGCATTTGCTGTATCACATCTCAGGTGTCTGTGTACTAGCCTGTTTAACTGTTTCATCAGTCCCTTCTAGTTTTCCCTTGGCACTTTTCCCTTTGCAAGACTTTATTAGGAGCTAGCTTTCATTATATGCCAGGAAATCACAGGCTGCACTGCAAAAAGTGCCACATATCCCTGACTTCTCTCAGTTAACAGCAAGACCTCTTCCTTCCTAATTGAGAGATGAACTGTAAAAAATGACCAAATTCCTGATACCTAAAGCTGTATGCTTAAATATATACATTGGAAAATATCTAACTGAAAGGGACCAGTACTGATTACTGACTGTCACTAGTGTCACCAGCAGACATCAAGCTCACCTGAAACAGAGCCACCTTTCCTCAGTGCTACAGACACAGGGAGCCTGTTTTCAGACACCTAATTTGAAAATGGGGTTTCAGGAGATCAGTGCTCAGTCACTCCTTCATCTTCTACCGTGATTTTCGGAGGAATGTAGAGTCAGTGTCCAAGGAGAAAAGACACTGAGCCCCTCTCAGGGCCCAGCAGCTGTAGGAATTTAGCCCTCCATCTATCCTGTTCAATTTGTAGTCAAGAAAAAGTCATGTTCAGGGGCAGGGGAGAGAGAGGCCCTTGAAAACAAGCCACTGTTCAAAGTGGGACAGCTTTTGGTAAAGCTTTTTTTGGTAAAGCTGAGAAGGCAGAGAGAACATTACTTGATCTCCAGCAACAGAAGCACCAAACTCCCACAAAAGCCTCGCCATCCCCGCTTCACACAGGCTCTGCTCACACTGCTACTGAGGGCTCCTCATATGCAAGGGATCCCCCTCCATCACTGTCACCAGCAGAGACCAGGAAGAGCACATAGGAGACTCCATGGCCTCGTCCACCTGCCTGCTCCTCCCTTAATGCTGCTGCGGAGCCGCAGGGCAAGAGCTGCCAGCAAGCCAAGTGATACCGAGCAGTGCAGCAGACCCCATGGGCAGCACATAAGGATCCATGCCAGGATGCCATCCACAATGCTGTGGAAGACTTTGAAGATAAGGAAAAAACCAAACATCAGTAGAGAAGGTAGGGGGAAAAAAATCAGTAAAGGATTTGGCAGCTGCAGGCTGCCCTTCCTGCCCAGTCCACCCGAGCCCTTAGCTATTCATGCAGCAGCAAAATGCTCACAGTTCAGGGGTTACCAAAGGGTTTTAATTCCTCCAACAATCAGAGAATGGATGGATACAGCTACCAAATGTTGCTCTAGCCCAGAAAGTCAGTGAGAGATGCACATTGTCACATACAGAGCCTGACACTGGTGGAGCAGTCCTGGTTACACATCATTGCTCAATGATTCTGCGGAGGGTTAAAAGCATGGCTTTCCTCCCCAGAGCTGGACTGACTGATGGTGTGGCTTCGAGCCACCTGATGGCTGCATAATGCACTCGACAGAAACACAACACAGCTCACCACACTTTGCTGTGACAGGCATTTGCCTGTGGGAGAACATTCAACCGCAGCAAGCCTGACTGATGGAGTGAGACTGGTTGCCCTCTTGGCTCACAGGGAGGTGTTTTGAGGAAGGGCAACCATGCGCTCTGCTCCTGCCCCCCTGTGTATGTTGGTCTGTGGTCCTGGGTTGATGCACTTGTTTTCCCAGCTTTGCTGCCTTCCCAAAGATGCTGCCGTCCAGGAACAGACACACATGAGAAATGCTGGCAGGCAGGGGAGTGGGATGAACAGAGCAGGAAGATTTGACTTTGATCCTGAATGTCACCAACTCAGTTGCACCCAGGATCTATACACACTGCCGAGCACTCTTCCTTTTCTGGCCCTTTCTTGGAAGGTTATTACCAGAAGTCAACAAGTAAAGCGCCACTCCTCAGGAGTAACCACAGACCCGGTGTCCATCTCTCAGCCCAGACCTTCCCCTACATTCCTTAAGTAGAGTTTCTGCTTCTCTTGCATGGAGGATTCAAGATTTTACTCCTACAACCATGAAAAAGCAAGCCTGTGACCCCAAAAGGACAAGCTGTGCCTTCAGAAAGGGTCCTCCTGCTTCACCTCTGTTTAAGCCTCCCTTACCCCTTCTCCTCTGCCCCAAGGCATTCATCCCAGCCATAATCCTGGAGACAGGAATTGCCTAGCAAATATCTAGGGTGCCAAAATTCAGGCTTTCCAGCCATAAATGCCTGAGCAATCACACAGCTACAGTCACCTTAGGGCCATAAACACTGAAGAGCAGCACAAAGACACCTACACCCACTGGCAAAAGCCAAGGGTTTAAAAGTTGAGCCATAGCCACCTCTTAGGAAACACACATCTCCCACCAACAGAATGACAGCACTGGGCAGACAACACATCACAGCATTGATATCATCCCTGCAGGCATCCCAGCCACTGGGCACCTCACTCCCAAACAGACAAACAAAACTGGGCTTCCCACGTGTTTCCTCTGCAACAACTCATCTGTGCAGTCCTGAAAAAGCCCCTTCCTGTCCAGGGTAGGAATGCAAAGAAATGACAAATAGTGGACTTTGATGAATTCAGGGGAAAAAAGTGAGGTGGCATCCTGTCATCAACATGAGTCTGGCAGGGCCACCTCCCGCTGCCTGCTGGCGTGGCTGAAGCCCCAGCATCAGTGTGATCCCTCAGCTTAGGCTGGACTCTCAAGCTCATGGATGAGCAAATGTCTCAGGACCTGAAAAAGCCCTGCTGAAAGTATAAACCAAAGCAAAACAATAGCTCATTGAATTGGTCCTGTTGCCTTTCCCTCACCTTGTCCCTCCAGGGCTTCTGGTGGATGCTGCTGTGATCCGGACAAGGGCCCACAAGATATCAGTGTTCCTCGTGACAGAGTCAAATGTCTGTGTGGAGAAAGGACGTGAGAGATTTTCTACAGGCCTATCATGTCACAGCAGACAGTTCTTTGGGCTCCAGAGGTTTGCTTGAGGAGGTGAAGTGGGCTATCTAGCAAATTTCTTTCCTTTCACCTCACATAGCTGTTCACACTTTATTATAGGGGCAACACAACATGAATAAAAACAACACGAAAAGTTGAAGTATCAGTAGAAACAAATTATGGCTCCGAACTGTTATTTGCACAGAAATTCTAAGTCAGAGTTCAATTTGTCCCTGCAAGCTATGTGAAGTGGGTAGTTAATACAAACCCACTTACTCTGCAATGTGGGGTACAGGATGAAATATTATCTGAAATATTATCTGCACTGTATGTTTCTCTGGATGTTTCATTTGGGGCTTTGAGGAGGCCAAGTACATTACATTCCTTCAGTAAGTCAGTCAGGTTTGCTAACTGCAGCTTTAGGAGGAAACTGGCTGCAACTCTTGTCCTGGCCACCTCGACATCCTCCACGGTGAGCAAGCCTTTCCTCTAGCAAGGGGCAAGGCCCATGCTCTTTGAAACCGCTGGATTAATTGTGCGCAATTACACTCCGTACACACAAATGCTCTAATTGCAGGATGCTGTTCACCTGATGTTTTGCCCATAAAAAATGGTGTGGCTGGGATAGTTCTAGAAACAGCTCCAGAACATTGCTTGAGCTAAGTGCATTTCAGCACATTTCCAAGGAAGCTGCATTATCTATTTTTTACTGCAGATACTTGCTTTGAGAAATGCATACAGCTTAAGTCAGGTAACAGCATGTTTGAGAGGTAAAAGGCTTTTTGCCCCCAACTCTTTCAGGGTGAAAAGGTGTGAGGGTTCTTATGTCACTTGTCACTGTGGTCATGTTCAGTCACTTTTCTCCCTGTTTGATAGATACAGAAAAGCAAAATGGGTCAAAATTTCTCATTCAATAAATATATTGAAGCAAACAGAACTACTCCAAGGGAGAATTTAGGTTCACGTCCCTCCCATCAGGCTGCTAACAGATGCCAAGTAACATGCATTGTAGAGCATGCTACATTTGACAGAGGCATGCACAACAGAAAGCCATTGATTCGGAAGCCAAAAGATCCTGCAGTTTGTCAAAATATAGCAGGACTACAGGATGGCACTGGATCACTTTGGAGGTTTGTAGGTCGAGATAGCTGAGCTCAAGCCGGTGGGGCAGGGGAGGCTCCGGTAAATGTGCCCTGTGCTCCGGGAGGCAAGACAGTACTGCTGGTTCAGCAGGACTGCTCCTGGGTTTATTGAGCCTGGTGATTACAACAGGCTGTCATTAGGGCAGTAAAGTTTAAAGAGAGAGAGAGTGAGAGAGAGAAGAGAATAGGGAATGGAACCACACCTTTGTCAGGAAGCATTTAAAAAATGCACGCATTTCTCACATTCATACGTGCAGGTAACACATGCATGAGTGGTCCCTTATCTTCAGCACAGAAGCACAGTCAGAAAACAAAAGAATCCCAGCTCAGTTTCAAACTCCTGCTTGTGGCTTTTGGGTTTGGTGGTTGTTGGAGGTTTTTCTTTCTTTTTTTTTCTATTTTACCTACCCCATCAGTTACCCAGGTTTGCAGCTGCTTGCTCATGCAAAGGGAAGATAAGGGAGCAAAAAGGGATTTGCTCCGATGCAGCAGCGTCCTGCCAAAACCAGCCACCTGCCTTTTCCAGCCACAGAGGGCTCACGGGCACGGGAGGGATCTGAGCCATGCAAAGGAGGGTCACCTCTTCCAGCGCAATGCAAATTGCTGGAGAAAAGCACGGAGAGAGAGGCCCTGCCAAACCCTGTCAATGCCAAGCCCTGGTTAGGCAGAACAAGACGGTGCAGAGGATGGAGGTGTCTACAGTGCCGTAAGAGAAGCTCAGGGACCAGACAGCACTTTGAACTCACTGAGAGGCTGAGCATGTTCATTCCTTGTAATGTCAGCTGGGTGTGCCACACCAGGGGAAAAGGCTTTAATAAAACAGGCAAACTTAAAAGAGTTTTAAACACTGATTAAAGCCTGCTGGAAATCAAGCAAGTGCTGTGAAAACACACACAAAAAAAAAAAGCAAAATTGAGGCAGACCTTGTCTATTTTTTGCTTCATTTACTTTTCCAGAAAGAGAGAGACCTAAGTCTATTTGCATAGATTTAGGCTGGACGAAATGCTGCTGAAGTCAGCTCTGCAGAGGTAAACACAAAGATCTTTGTCAGAAACCTCATGCATTTTCCTATAGATAGGGCTAGTCAGCCCAGCACCTTTCCAAGGGGCTGGGAAGAACGAGCTGCCTTGCAAAGGTACAGAACTGACACTCTGCCACCATCACAGAGCTATTTTAGCAAGTTGTAAGGGCAAACTTTTATCTCTAGTGTGCTTCTGAAATGTTTCACAGAAATTAAAGTAAAACCAAAACTCAGAGAACAAACTGTGATATGAAAAACAAATTACTCAGCGATGACCTGAACTTCCTAGAAATCACTCTGATCTGCATCAAATGCACCGGATTTGTCATCTTGCTGAAGCCCGTTTTCACCAGCTTGCCTTTGCCAAGCAGGGGACAGATGGGGATTCAGCATCTCTTGGGCACCACTGATGAATGCAGCGTTTGTAGACCTTCTCCTGACACCCCCTGGGGTGAAGAACACACCGGAGAGGGAGAGAGGATCTGGCCGGTAAGCTAATGCTATCCTAAAATCCTCCCTGGCCCCACACGCGTCCCGGGCAGGCCGGAGGAAAGCAGCCTGAAGGCTGCTCTATTTGGCGCAGTGGGAAGTAGAAGGACCCGCTGGAGGGGAGGCCCCCGGTTTCGTCCGGCGCTCGGGACTCCGGGCGGTGTTTCGGCGGTGTGAAAGCCCAGCGCTGCTTCCCAGAGAGGCGATTTTGCATACTTTTACTTCTGCTCCTCGCAGCTGCCCAGCTGGAAGGGCTCCAGCTCCCCCGGTGAAAGGCGGCGAGCGGCGCACGGAGGGGATGGCAGCGGGAACCTGTCCCCCGCCGGGGCAGGCTCGGGGGCCACCAACCTCCGCTCCCGGGGCTGCGGGGCTGGAACCGGCAGCCGGACCTCCTTCTGCGGCTCCATCTGTCGCGGGCACAACACGGTTTCTCCTGCGGCGAACCACGAGCCCGCAGTTTTGGGAATGGTGCCGCTAGTCCCGCTCGTCACGCACCGAGCCGCGGGGCTGCGGGCGCTCCCGGGCTGGGTGTCCAGCTCACCCCGCGCTGAGAGATTCCCGCTGGCAGCCCGGTGTCTGCGGGGACAGGGCTTCATTTTGGGGAAGACTGAGGAGATTTTGTAGATTTTTTTTCTCCCCCTTTTCCTTCTTGGCTTTTCTTTTACGCTGTCAGCCGGCTACCGAGCCAGTACCAAGCTGCACCCCCGGGGGAGAGCAGCCCGGGGACA
>VXAZ01009478.1:434858-505079 GCA_013399875.1 Gymnorhina tibicen
GGGAAGGCGAGGGGGTGGCGAGCGGACCGCGGTGCCGGGGGCTCGGGAGGGAGAAGTGCGTGCCGGTGAGGCGGGGGCTCGGAGCGAGGCCTCCCTTTTTCTGTGCAATGATCCACACGCGTGTTTTGCCCGCGTTGCTAAACCCCGCCGTCGGGGCACAATGTGGCCACGGGATGAAAAGGAGAATCACTTTCCCGAATGTGTTCCCCTAAAATAACGCTTTCGGCGAGGTCAGGCTCGTTCCCCGCCAGATGACAGACAAGAGCAACAACCTCACCACGCCTGAGTCGGACGCGCGGCAGTGTGCGCTCGCTCGCTCGCATCGCGGCGTTTATCGGCGTTAAATCACCCCCTTAGACACCAGCACTCATTCTCGTGCCCAGAGTTAAAAGGAGCTTTTCGGCTCGCGGTCTGAGTGTTGGAAATTCAGCAGACTCTTTTCTGCTAAGTAATTTTCCTTTTCGGAGTGAGGTGAAGGGAAAAGTGTTGTGGTCTAGCGTGCTTTCATCGAAACGCTGCAACCAAAGATCTCATCACAAGATTTGTTTTCCATGATGAGCGGCATGCGAATGTGCAGGCTTTGAGCAGTGATCGGCAGCTCTGAATATACGTTCAGCATCATTTTCTTTTCTTCTCCTTTTCAATGTGAAGTTTAAGAGTTTCAGAGATGAGGCGATATACTTTCCCTAGTGAAAGCAGGTCAGTGGGTGTTGTTTGTCGGCTAATGAGGCCATTCTGTTCGCCGGTGAATGGCAGGTTGACTTACTGCAGCAGGGGGTGAGTGCAGTCACACCATACCCTTGTGTATCTGCATGTGTATTCCACTATGGCACTTTCTCTGGAGGCTGTAAAGGGCAAAACAGGACGTGGTTGCCGAAGATACTCAACAGGGAGATGTCAATGGTCAGTAGTCATGTATAAACTCGAGTTGCAGGGGGATCTGACTGCTGCTGTAAACTCTATGAAACAGTGTACCCATCTTGGATTCTATCCCGCAGAAAACCATTTGGAACCAATGAAAATAAAACACTGTTGAGCAGTATTTTGTCTCTCTCATGGAAAATGTAGTATGAACCCTACCAGTGAAGTCAGAAAACATTTAAATCTAGAAGCCAGGGCATAGGGAGGAGGGGAAAAAAAGGAAGGCAAAGATGTGGAAAATAACATTGTTTTGGTGGTGGAACTAAACTGCTGTTTATGTGAGGTGAAGAACTCAAAAGTCATCTTTCAGTGGAAATAGTTGTTTCATTTTGGGAAGTGACATTAAAAAAACTTTTGTGAATGCATCCAGGGAACCTCAGAAAGTGGTTTTGTGTTGCCCATTCTGAACCAATCTTCAAAAGAAGACAATGTTGAACAGGAGACACTGAGGCACCTGAATCTACCGAATTATCACTGTTGGTAGTAAGCTTTTTAACAAGAACTTTGGCATTGTGGTGATTCATTGTGGTGGCTTTTAGCCAGGAAAACTGGTATTGTTTTGATATAGTGCACATGGTCCTACACTTTGGCATGTCAGCATTGTTTAAAGAACAAGAAATGTGTGCTTGTTGCAGAGTTATTGAAGAGTTACTATGAGGGACAGATTTCCAAGGTCTCTTGTTGGTACCAGTGCTGCACTGGGTAGCAGGAATAGGAGGTTGTAAATCTTTTGGCTTTGCATGTGGAATAGGGAGAACCTGTAGTTGCTGCTGGAATGGACATTTAGCTGCCGGAGTTGGATGGGACTGTTCCTTCTTGGCCCAAGCACTTCAGATGCTGCTGGGCCTGTGTCTTCCACACGGTTCCTTTAAATATTAGCAACAGCCAGACAGCCCTAAAGAAAAGAAAAGGGGGGGAAAAACCCCCTCATCATATTTTGGAACAAATCTGCTGCTCAGATGTTAAAAACCATGAAGGTCAGGTTGGATTAATGTTACTGACCCTGGTCAGCTTCACAGGGACTGCCTCACTCCTAAGTTACTTGCATGGACATTAGTGTTTTTATCAGAGTGTGCCTAAGCAGTGACTTTAAATCCCTTGTTCCATTTCCTTCCAAGTGGAAGATGTATTTTGTGTTTCTACGGGAGCCAAGTAAGGTCCTTTTTAAAAAGCTGACAATTTGTTAAGGTGGAATTCCAGAAGAGCTGTCAAATTTGGCTTGTCACAGAGAGTGACCCCTCTACCTCTCTCTCTGGGCTGCCGCACAGTAGCTCTAGGCATGGTAGCAGCATCTGTAAGCCAGCTTCACAACTGAAGCTTGAAAGTGGTAGAACAAAGTTGCCAAGTTTCAAGTAGAGTCGGTGGTTATCTTGGAAACTGCGCTGGAGAACACAACCACAAATTATTTTGGCAAATAATATACAGTATTTATTTAGTCCAGCTCTCTGATTGCTATTAAGGCAGTCAGCCAGCAGCATTAAGTGTTGTGACATCATTTTGAAAGGCAATGTGCTGGTTCTGAAATGGAGTGGGATGTACTATGATTCATTATTAAAAAAAAAAAGCTGTAGTCTGAACAGAGATAAAGCATATGACTGCATCATGGCTGAAAGCCAAAAAGAGAATTGTATGAATCAATCACACTTGCAGCATTATTCCCATCCCTTACTTCATAAGGCAGTGAATACCATCTTACTCATTTAGTGATATTCTACAGCAGAAATATGCTTTTGAACACTGAACAAGTAACTACTAACAAGTTGCCATAGTTCCGGTTGTTACTTTATCCTCACTGCTTGCTTACATGTTCAATTTGCATACCTTGTCCCAATAATCCTAGATAATAAGACTTTACAAATGGAAAGTACCGTGAGTAATCATCCTCTCAGTCACCCATTGAAAAGAAATCACTTCTGCCTTACCTTAGGGTAGAGAAGTCTACTTTAAAAGAATTATCTATATGTGTGTATATATATATATATGTGTGGAAAATCACCTATTTTGCCAAGAAATTGCTCAGTGGGTGGATGCCGAGATGGTGGGGTTAAGGAATAAAATTCTGAACCTCCAGCATCAGCTGGAATAATCCCAAGGACAGCTGATGACTGACCCAAAAAGGTTGTTTGGATTAAAATACTGGGAATGTGCCTTGCATTACATAGCAGGGAGTAACAGGAGGAAGGTAGAGAAAAACAAGGTTTGAGAAATAGAAAGAACAGCTAACTAATTTCACCTACATATCTCACACTGTTCTTGAAGTAAAGAAAAAAAAAATATGTCGTAACTTATAGGCGGATCTACTAGTTTTTCATAGCAAAGGATTTTAAATCTGGGGTCACTTTAAAGACAACTGCCATGCTTTGAAAAACACTTTAACAAATAAAAGCCATAAAGATTTAGATTCCTGTCTGTCTTTTCAAGCAGGCTTGCTCATCTCTGTCAAACACCTTCCAGAACTCTGAATCATCTTAGTAACCTGAACAAAATTCAGGCTGTGTTTAAAAAGCAAAGTTTTCTGTGGAGGTGGGGATTCCAAGTTGGAGTGTTGTTGCCTTGTAGTATACATATGGCAAGAAATCCCAGAAGGATTATTCTTTCAGATAAATAAAGGCTTGCAGTATTTGACCTAATTCCTTGTGTGTGTGTTTTTCCTCTTACTAAAACAAAAATAATAAATAAAATAGAGGAGGCATTTCTGTTGTAGTGTGGAAAGGAGTAGGCTTGTTCTATGCTCAAGTTCAGCAAGAAAGGATAATTTAGCATTTTAAGCCTAATCAAGTACAAAGTTTTGTTAAACCACAACAGACAGAGTGAGCAGGTGAGTGTTTAGATAGCTAAGATAACCAGGAATAGCTCAATAACCAAATACCCCTTGGAAGTGTCTTCCCCAGTACAGGGCAGTACCATCGGCGCTCTGATTAAATGCTATGATGCAGTTTAGACAATGAAATAATCTGCACATGTTCTACAGCATTACCTCTAACCTCAAATATATTCCACATGTTTTCCCAGCATATGAATATTGGTTTTACCAGGTGTATGCATGGGGGAGGAGAAGTTTCCAGGTTTAAGTTGAATTTTTGCAGCTGTATAAAGAAATCTTCTGCATTCTTTACTCTACATGAGTTACCCTGTCCTTAAATGTACATTTCAGTGACTAAAGTTTAAACAACTCTTCTGCCTAATCTCCTTTCCAATAATGCATAGGCAGTCCAAGTTTGTGTTCCAGTGTCCTGGCGTGAGCTACCCTAAGTCACGTCGTGTTGGGAAAGGATTTGGCTCCATTGCAGTGAAACCCCAGCTTACCAAGTGGGTAGGTTTAGGTCAGGACGATGACTCTCCATGTGGTTGCGTGCACGTGGTTTGAGTGTTTACAAACAGTGTCCCAGCATCCTCGGCAGCTGCCTTGACGCAGCCAGTGAGGACAGAGTTCTAGGAATGTCCCTGGTCCTCACGGACAGCGGAGGACGGGGAAAGGAACAAAAAAATGCACAGTTTTAAGAACACGTATCATAGTTTGGGTTTTGGCTGAGCTTTCTGCATCTGTGTTGCATTCTAGACCGCTGGGTCCTTTGCCGTTGTTTTTCTCCTCTGCGCTTGAGTGCAGTCTGGGCTGTGTTGACGGGTTTGTCTGGAACAGACTGACCCGAAGTATGAGATGGGGGCTAAGGGAATTGTTGCAAAGGTTTCAAATTATTTTTGTGCCCCTCCTCCCCTTTTAAAAATGTATAATTAATTCAAGTCTCAAAAGCTTTTATGACAAAACAGCTCTTTACAGTACAGGAATCCCACTGTAAATGGTTATATATTTTTTCCTTAATTAAGCATGATTCACTGCCTGTTAGGATACTAGAACAATTCCCTTTTTAAAGATCAAGAAAGAAATCATGAATCCTACTAACTTTATGAGTAAAACCAAATAGCTGAAAGTCTTTATTACTTAATGAGACATGTTGACACAAAGAGGCGTTGCTGTTACGAAAGCTAATACCACTGCAAGGCAAGTTTTGGATCTCCATTAAATGTAAGAAGCTTGGTGGAAATTTCTGCATTTACCCAACCAAGTGAATAATGACACCAATCTGTTGCTCAAAAGAAAAAAAAAAAAAAAAGAGTGGGGAAAAGTGGTGGTAATTATTGGGGATGCCTTGCAGAGATGAAAATTTTGTGATTCTGTGAAAATGCACTGTAGCTGGTCAGAAGCACTCAACTGACAACATGTTTCATGCTCTACCCTGTGGACCTACACCAAACCTGTCAGGCCAGTTCTGGTCTTCAGAGACACTTGAAGCCTATGCCCTGCATGTGCTGTAGGACTTTATTATCAGAGGCTCTAACACTCCTTATCCAGTCCCATGCAGATTTTTCAGACTTTCTTAGGCAGTTTTGCAGGAAGCACTCAGAATACTGTGCAAAGCACATCACTTGCTTTACAAAATGAATCCTAAAATCTGTTTCCTGCTCATAGGGAGGAAGCAGTTGGTACAAATGCCTGTTCCATATTCTGAATTTGTCTGGATGAGTCATGGTATTCACTGTCATGCAACAGACTAGGAAGGCTGATCCCAGATCTTGTTATACACATGGCTGCTGCTAGCATTTGTATGTTCACACTGGTTGTTCCCATTTTATGTTGATGTCTATTACAACACTGTAATTTTGTAATTACACTGCAGTGGTTTCTTGCTCACCTGTCTTCTCATTTGCAGGACAAAATGATTTGTGTCATATCCAAAATCTGCTTCTGTTTCAGTAAGCTCTTTACCACCTTTCATTTTCTTTGCTGGCTTCTTTTTGACCTACAGTTCCCATTACTCTTGCACCAGCTGGGTAGCAGAAGGTAGCAAGCGAGAGTAAAGCATGTGAGAGAATATGTGACAAAGGCATTCCTGAGTTTGCCCTATTTCTTCCTTCTCTTGCCACTTTTAGTGCTGTTAGAGAGATCAAAGGGTAAACATTAACCCTGGGCCTGATTCTGGCGGGAGAGTTTTGCCCTCATCTTCAGTGTCCTTTAGTATCTTTCCAGATTTGTCCCTTTGAATGAAAGACAACAACTGTTCATGCAACACTCACCCCCATTTCATGCCCCTGATGCTTTTTTTCATCTTTGTTTAATCTGTTTGTTCTTTCAGTGCTACTTCACTTGTGTTTGAAGTCACATTCTTTGAAGTTATAAAATTTTTATACTTGCCAAAGGACACAAAACTCTTTCAGCTCTTATGTAAGCAAAAAGGAGAAAAGAATGATTGCATATTTTCTTTTGTGTGCAAGTAGCATTACTCTCCTCACGGTAACATGAGGAAAAGGAATTGTTGCAGTAAAACAGGAAGGAGTTTCTACCGTTTTCCCAAAGTTAAAGACCACAGAAGTAAGGTATTTCCATGAACCTTCAAGTGCATGTGCAGCTTAATAAAAGGAATTCCATTTATCCCTAAAAGAGAACATATGAAAGCTGGGAAATACATGGGACTCACTTCTTCCTGGGATATGGAGCAGTGGCGGTATGTGTGTGCACATATTACAAATTTTAACATACTTTCTTTTCGGGTTACCAAATTTTTGTTCCCTCTGCACTCCTTTGCTTGCTTTTCTATTTCATTTCAAGTCTGTCTGCCCAAAAAGCTCCGAAGTATTGCTTAAATGGCAACACTAAAAATCAAAAACATGAAAGATGAACAACTGGAAAGTGTCAGATTTAACACTTACTTAATTTTGTATATCTAGCAGACATTTTCGGGGAAGGAAAATGTATGCTAGTGTGTTTCCCATTCCATGCACAGGTAGTTGCAAATGTACACATCACATACCTAGGAGCAAGTGAAAATACAGACCAAATAGGGAAAAACACTCTTAGGATTTATAAAGATGAAAAACTGACAAAACAGAAAAATACAGCCTTTCAGTTCTCTGTTGTTTCTATGGTGCTTTCCATACTCTACATGGAACATTTATTTTCCTTAAATAAGTTTACACCTGTACTTTTCTGCATCCCTGTAATCCTTAATGCAGAGAAGCTTCTGTAGGCGCGAGAAAGCAGTAGAAAACCAAGAATTGTGCTGATCTGTTTTCTTTCTTTCTATTACTGTGTGTAGTGCCTGAGAAGTGAGAAACCAGGCAGGAAAATACAGATTTCTATCTATTTTTTCCACTGTGTCTATGTTGTGCAGTTGACAATACATTAAGTATAGGTGGCTTTTTTTTTCCCGATGTCAGCTGACTTGTGATCCTGCAAACTGCCATTTTCACAAAGCCCTATTCATTTTCCTTGGGCTCGGCAACCTATACCAGAGACACTTGGAGCAATGAGGCACCTAGTCAGTCATATACTTTGTAGTATTGGAAAAAAGAAAATGTAGTTTTGGGGCTATTTTTTTTCTTTTTTGAGGGGACAGGGAGAAGAAATGGATGGAAAGACTACAGGTATAGAAGGTAAAAACTAATTTTTACTTAAAAACCTCCAACTTTTCAAAGCAGTTGCAAGTTAATGTGAATTTTGCTATAAAACAAACTCTAGCTGATGAATTAGAAGTTATGCTTCTGGAAGAGTGAATCTAACTACTAAGAGAATAGCTGCTTTTTCTTGAAACGAGCCGGTTGGAGATACTTTGTTGGACAAGCTGGAGCATGAGTCTAATTCAGGATGGTAACTCTGATGCTTCTAAATATAAGGAGAGTGGATGGAGTGAAATTAATTATTGCACATTAGGAGGCATCTCATATCCCAGCCACGAAACAGAATCCCACTGTGCTTGGGGCTGTACAAACATAAGCCATTTTTGTTCTGTCTTACTATTTAATTCAGTAAAAGAGGCAGGGAGAAGGGGTCTGGCAGCACACAAGGGGCCAGAGTGTTAGTAACTCTTGTTTATAGCAGAGGCAGGCAGCTCCCTTTCAAAAAACTAAATATTTGCAGTAAATAAAGCAAAGCTGCTATTAGTGCCCGCTCTGTGCATGTGTGTGTGTGTGTCTAAGAGGAGTTCCTAAGCAGCACTGCTGCAGCCTTTTCCCCAAGGTGCTAATGTTAATGAGCAGGCAAAACATGCAAAGCAGAGAAAGGGTATAACATTAATAAGCAACAACTGAGAGCCAAAAGCACACAGAGATCATGCAATGTGGCTCAAACTCTGCTGGAGTCATTCATTTCTGTGCCTTTTTTTCTTAACCCTGGAAGACCTACAGGAAAGCTGTGGTATAGCTGGGAACTGAACCCATATCTCCTAAAGCCCAGTGCTTTACCCATGATACCCTCCTTCCTGCTCATTCAGAAGTTTACTGATCGTTTTCTCTGCTTACTAAGATAACAGAAGTATCAATTTTAAGAAACAGAAACTAGACACTTTTCACTTTTTTTCAGAATTTGGTTTTCAGTAGCATTTTCTGTTGATTGACAACATTTTCTGGTTTTGCTGCACAAACTTTCAGACCTCTAAATAGGCAGTGCTTATCCAAAACAACTCAGCAAATTAAAATTAAATAAATCTCCTCAGGGAAAAGGATGACTTTTTGTTCACTGCTTTGCTGCACTGTTTAAACCCTCCACGCCAAGTGAGAAAGGATGCAGGGAAGAATGTTATCTCCATTTTACTGGCACTGGAGGAGTCTACATGTACCTCCAAACAAATAATTAAAATAACAATAATTAAAAGTAGTATGTTGTGTCAGTCAATCACAGTGTGTGAAACAGTTATGAGATTTCTATAAGTAGGTACTCTAGTTAACTCCCTTTAATACCCTCAATCCTCCTATTCATTCAGGCAAGATTTCCCACAGTCTGCAAACTGTTCATGTACCTCAGCTCCAACCTACCACACAACTCCCATTTGATCTGTTTTATCAATTAAAGGTTTGTCAGGGTCCACAAACCCTCATGTTGATATCCTACTTGGTAGCAGAGCTCAAAGGAGGGAAAAATACCAAAACAAAACCAATTTTAATTTGTTGTCAGAAATCTCTGCTGGAGATGGGATGCACAAACCTGCAGGTAACATTAACCATAGCAGCATTCAAAGCTTTCTGTTTAAGAGTCCCCTTTTATCTCCTAGACCCGAACTGGGAGATGGTAAGCTTTAATGTCTCTGGCCTTTGAGAATTCCTTTGCTGTGGGTCATAGTCATAGCTCAGCCTGCCTGGTTACATAGTGCATTTAGCCAAGACCCTACCCTATTTAACTTCAGCATATTCACGGACTTATGATACAATCCATGGTGAAATGCACTTGGAAATAAAATCCAATAGGTAATTTAGCTCGTGCAGCATCTCTGGATGCTGGCAGACGCAGTTGACCATGAAGGACAGATGGATTTTTCCCTGCCATGTTTAGAGATACAATAGCACTGCAAACTACTTTGGAAGAAGATGGAGCAGAGCATTCGGACTTGCCTCCCGCAGTCGCTCCTTTCCCCACAGCAGTTTGGAGGTTCAGCCAGCCAAGCCCCACATGGCTCATACGCACGTGGCCACGCTGTTTACAAACACCCTCCCAGGTGTCCCCAGGCACCACTGGGTGCCACACTGCAGCTTGTGAGAGCTCCTGTTTTTCACCCACGTTCTTGGCTCCTTGTAGCAGTCGTGGCCAAAGGCAGGGCGGTGATGGGCTGTGGAGCCTGCTAGCTTGTTTGGGTTTGCTCATTTTACATTTAAGCAATATTCAGGCCAGGGGTTTAGAGCAAGGTCGTCCACAGTGAGTCAAAAATAGAAACTTCATTGCTCGATAGCGTAGTAGCACTGGAGAGCGCTAGCTAGATATACGCACAACAGTGAGGAAGGTACTTTTCTGCTTTCCAGAAACACTGTTAGGGAACTGGGTAACGTTTACAGTAGGTCAGGATTTCAAAAAGCCTGTGGAAATGAATGGACACTTTTTTTTTTCATTTCCCACTAACAAACCAGGGACTCCTTCTTGTCCAGGTTTAAGGGATGGGGCTCAACAAAACAGAAGTAGTTCAGAGCAGCTAGTATGTAAAATCAGAGTTGCATTATCACTCAGAGAAGACTGCCTTAGATCTGCTTTGTTTTAGCAAGCCATTGGCGTACAGTGAGAAAGAGGTTTGAACAGCTGTGTGTTGCAGCATTAAATGGCCTCCCATAGCTGAGGCACAAAAAGACAAAGCCTGTTCCTTTCCAGCTGCTCAGCTAAAATTGTATTGACTTACTTTTGCTACTCTCCTCACCAGTTCAGAGTTCAAGGACTCATATATCTACCGTACCTTGAGTTCAGATAACAAGATACAACTACATGGAGGGAAACAAACAGAAAAGTTCCTGTTCTTCAAAGACGAGCTCTTTTTCTGTACTTGTTCCCCTGTTTTGTTTCGGGGTGTGCACAGTTTATTTTTCTCCTTTTGTTTTACTCTCCCTCCCCGCACCCCCTTCCGCTCACCCTCTGCAGCGTGCACACCCTCTTCCAGCCGCCTCTCTGGCTTGCCTGGCTGAGAAGTGCAGACTCAGCAGGGACTGGTAACACTTTAACTCTTTGTCCTATTCTCAGCTCTCCCAGGAAAGGTCAAAGCAAATGAGACTTACAGCTGCAGTTGAAACAGAGCCGCTATAATGGAGAGGGACGTTGAGCACAGACTGTTCCCCCTCTCACATGTTTGGTTTTTTCTTCTTGAAGCATATAAAGTGTGTGGCCAGGGTGAGATGAAACTTTGCATAGGTTTGGGTGGCTGGATCTGCTTATTTCTCGTTAAGAGGAAATGAAAGACTCGTGACTTTTGTTTGTACTGGCCATATCATGCAATTTCTACTGATAAACAGAAATAATTTAGGAGCTACTTCCTCAAATGCCTGAAACGTGGTCTTAATTTCATCAGTGCAAAGCCAGCAAAAAGCTATTACAGACACGAAGTCTCTGTTATATGTCTTTGAAGTCATTTTGGAAACTTTGGCAATGTGCCCTTATACAGTTCTTTTCCCTAAGAGCCACAGTTTTTCATTGTGTTCTGGGACCATGTGGGCTCCAATTTTAGTGACTTAGGGCAGAAAGGAGTTCCATTTTTCTTACGAACAATTCAGCCCTGCCATTTGCTTACGCTGAAATACAAACCTGCGGGGCCACCATCAACATTAGCATGCGTCCATGTGTGCCACGTACAGGAAAAAGGTTCCCACTTGCCCTTCAAACACCCCGCCGCGGTGTCTCACAGGGCTGCGAGGGGTGCACGCCAGCCGGGGCGCTGGCACTGGTTGGCTTAGCGACATCACGCTGGCGCCAAGCTTTACCTCTCAGCTTTGGCACTCCAGGTCATGCTGGTGTCTCGCCAGGTGCTTACGCGCACATGGCAGCAGTGTTTACAAACATGACCCCAGAACTCTTACGGGCAGTTATGAAAGAGGCAGCGAGTGCCACATCCCGCGCACCAGGCTGACCTAGATCGCCAGCGCTGGGAACGAATAGCGAGGCGCACGTACCACCACAGGCTCTGAGAGACGTTCAAAGCAGATGATTTTGCTCCCAAACTGTTTTGAAGTATCATTGCCACCATGAGAGCGTTTTCCACCATAAACTAAAAATAGCTACTATTAACTAGCAGGAGCGGCGGGTAAGTGATTCAGCAACTCAGGGATAGAAATGACTGTATTCTTCAGCACTCTAAGTCTGTTTCTGCGTTGAACTAACTCAGCACATAAAATTTTCACAACGGGAAGGAAATGCAAAGCTGGCTTACTTTGGCTAAAAGAAAAGAACGCTGCATGATCGTGTAGTTCCTGATTGACAGTTCCTTTTTTATTCCTTTATTAACACTTGTACTCAGGCACTAATGAATGCTTTGTAGTCGGGCTGTGACCATCCATTTAGGAAAAAGATACCTCAGTAGTTTCAAATGAAACACCTCCATCTACAAAATACGAATACCGCTGTATGGCTGATTTGGTTTTTTGACATGGGCCTTAAGAAAAAAAAGCATATCCGAAACCCTGCTTCAGCAAACCAAGCACTGAATGCTCAACTGTCAAATGTCCATGTTCTATCTTCATATGTATGTTTTTTACAGTACGGGTCTACTGAAAAAAAGAAATCATCCCTTTCTCACCCTTGAAGCCCTTCAAAGAAGTCTGTATTGTATGCCAAAGTACTCCAAAGCAGTTTGCTTTCTAGAAGTTAGCAGTTTATTAGTAAAGTGGAGTACACGGTCCAAGAATCAGTTTTTGACAGATTCTAGCATTCTTGAAGTTGTCCCAGAAATACAAGTGTGTGGAGGAAGACAGGTACTGTAACTGTGAGTGATTGCTTAAGAGAATCAGTTTTCGTGGAAAAGCTGCTAAATGAGCAAAAATAACCCATACTTGTTAAAAATCAGTTCCAGTTTTCACTCCTGGAATCGAAGAATTTAATCTCAGCTTTGCAAAAGCCTCATAAATAATGAAAAATTCTTTTTCCCCTCCCAAATAGAAAGTTTGACTTTTCAGAAGCAGATGAGATGGTAGAAAGATGTTAGTTCCATTTTATATTAGTTATAATAATACATCTCGGTGTTTGTAAATATCATAATGATAAAGCCTGTAGGAAAAACACACTGTAGGCCTTCTCCATGCCTCTTCTGCAATACAGTTCAATCCCACTACTGAATAAAATTTTTGTGAGTATAAAGGTAGTTCAGAGTCATCATCTTTTCCAACCATACCCATGGCAGCTCTGCAGTAGAGTTGTCAAAATTCCTGCAAAGTTTTTTTGCTATGTAAACAAAATAGAACAAGAGAGGCTGACGTGTTCACTCTGGCTTGGTCACTAACTGATTTCATGTGGTCTCAGATAGCTCTAACCTGAGCTGGGGAAGTGTTCTGCAGGTCAGCCCCTGACCCATTGCCAGTTTTGTTCAGTCTCCTGACTACTTTTAATCTTGCATTTAGAATGTGAGCAAATGTACTTGGTCAGTTATTGATGTCTTTTCACTGCTGAATGTTCATTACACTGTTCATTACACTGTATATAATAGACCTAGAAATAAGAATGGAAGTACTGAAAATAGGTCACTGCTGTGTTCCAATTTTAAGAGCTCTTTGTAGCATTTCTCCTGCCTGAGGAAAGCAAATCCACCTTACTGTGAAACTGTACAAGTATGGTCAGAATGGCAGAAAGGAGAATTAGAGCCTTGGTATAAAATCGTCCCTTAATGTATATAGCTTTCCTCTTGGGTACATCACCATACATCCTCTGGAATCTTTCTTCAGAAATCCTGAAGCACTTTTTAAATTGTTCTGAATCAGAAAGTACTGAGGTTTACAAGGACTGGATTATTAGTATTTATGATGTCTGTGGGCTTTACCAGTACATTTAACTTAACCAGTGTAAGGTCTATACAGATACACAAATTCTGTTTGGTCCATCTTTGACTCTGAGAATCTTCTTATTGTTAGCATTTATAATATTTTCTTACATTATATGAAGAGCTTCTTTTAGTCAGTGAAAAGAATATAAGGGAAGAAGTGCTGCTTATGATAAAGATTATTTTACTCAATGCTTTTTGTTGGGGGCAGGAGAGAAGGGAACAGTGTAAGATTACCATTGTATGCTACAGGGTGAATACTGCCATTGTGTCAGTTTAGATGAGTATCTCAAAGTAAATACAGACTCTGTCATGGGTTTGTCCTCTATGTAAAAAAGCAGTGGAAATCTTGTTTAACAAGTTCAGCAAAAGGCACACCTAAAGTTTAATTATGTCTTCAGATGCATGGGTGCAAGTCTTACTAAAGAGTTTTACTCAGCTCCCGGAGAACAGACTTAGGACTTTTTATTTTTCTTATACTTAGGTAGATTGATCTACAATCATGACAGCACAGTTTGGGGAAGAAAGTCCCTTGGCATAATAAACAACTATTCCCAGCCATAGCTCTCTCTGCCATCTAGATATGTAGGAGAGAGCAAGAGATTATTCACCAGTTTATATTTTTCAGTCAATACTCCTCTTCCCTCACCCCTCTGAAAAACCAGTCTACCAAAAAAGCAGGGCAAGATGGAGAAGAGATGAAACAGCACCTCTGGTATTTACCTGAGGGTTTTGCATTCATGTCTCCTGGACCTGGGAATCTTGGATACTATCTGAATTGCACATCAATTGTGCTCCAAAAGTTGTAGCACTGAATGAGGCAGTGAGAGGACTTCCTGACCTAGAAGGTAGACAGACAGGGGTCAAATTGTTCCTCTGTCTCTCTTACTCATTGTTTTCTCAGCAGAAGAGGGTTCCTTAACAGACCAACTGCTTATTGTTTTTGTGCACAGAGAATAAAATGTACAGAACACCTGCTGGACAATACATTGAGTTACACTAACAACTGCCCACAGCACTCAAAGGCAAGGTGGGAACATGCAATGGGCCTCCAAAATATATGTTTAGCATAAACCACTGGCAGAAAATGTTTCCCATCGCCCTACTTAAAAACATAACAATTCCTGTAAATTCAAGAGTCACAAGAACTATAATATGTGAAAAAGAGAACAAAAACAATGAAAGGAACAAGGAGCATTTCAGATTTTTTACAGTACTGGGGAATGTGTGGCGGAAAATGCCCAGAGATGTTCTTAGGAAAGCAAGAAAATCCCACCTTAAAGAGTGAGTTTAAAAAAACAAAAGGTGGTTGAGCCATACCAACAATGGCTCTTCTTCATATTCACAGGGTTAAACCAGTGAGGTGCCAAGGTTTCTTCCCATGTCTTTCAGTCCTACAAGAAACTACTGTGCTTTGCCCTCCAGCTTGACTTGGGCTATGGCCAGTGTCCAAAGCTTCAAAATATGATGAAAGCCCTATTTCTAGCAGTCAAGTTATGTATCAATGAAAGTAAGCAGCTGCATATATTTAACAGCCAAGCTGCAGAAACCCTGATTTATGAATTCAACAGAGATACACAGAAGCAGCAAAATCAGACCTTCTCTTCTACTCATGTTTATTATCCTGGCAGCCTTTTTTTTCTTTTTCCTAATTTTTTTTCCTTACTGTAGGTCCACAAACATGGAGTATGGTTGTCTCAAGAATGGCAGTTTCCACGAAACTCCACGCAGACAATGTCATGCTTCAGTGTAAAGTTTTGATGTGGAGAATTTGGGTTAGTTTTATTTTGAGGGGAAGAGTGGCCAGTATCTTTCCTTTGTGAGCCCCTTTTTGGCCTGTTCAAACTTGCTTGCACCGTTATCTAGGAAAATTCTCTGCAGGATATACTAAACAGCCTTTCCTTGTACCAGTGCACAGCAGTGAGAAAGACGGACAAGCTGTTCCTAAAAGTTGTATAAAATAGCTATGGAAGAGACCATATAGTCTATCTTCTTCTCCCATGTCAGCCAAATCATAACTGGCACTTTTGATAAATAGGTAGATAATCTGCTTTAGAAGACCTCTGCTAGTAGAGATTCTGTACTCATCCAAGTCTTCTCATTTTGATGAACATTTTTTCCTTTTGGACAGATAAAGTATTCCAGCTGAAGCCCTGCCAAGGCTTAAGAAGAAAATGAACTTAATGTCTGACAAAGCCACACAAAAGAGCCTGTGCAAAAATTGCCTTTTTTTCTCAAAAAGGTTGACATAACTGCTCACCTTGATGTTCACTCTAACTCCAGGAACTTCTGTTCCTCATTCAGTGTTTTTGCTCATGATTGTTCCTGCCTTGAGACATTGCCCACAAGTTACCAATACAATAAACCCCAGAAGAACTTATGAAAAACGCTAGTGTGTGAAACAGAGAAGTTGGTGTCATCAAGGAGGAGGAACTGCATAGTGGGGGGATCTTAAGTAATTACATACTTTTGTGAGGGTCTGGTGATCCATTAGAATGTGAATTTCTTGGCCAAGGACCATGCCTGTGTTATCTGGGCACACACTGCTGCTATTCTGTGCATAATGCAAAGAGTTCTCTGCCACAGAAGAAGATCTGGACAGTACAATGAACAGCTTAAGTGTAGGCACTTGCTAAATGTGGCAGTAAAGAGAAGTGGGAAAAACAGATGCAACACAGTAGTTAATCTTAGTAGTATGTACGGCTTTGTTAAGCTATAGTGAATGAAGACAGAAACATGTTTCAGAGAATGCAAAACACTAGAAAATATTTCTCCTGACCTATAGTGCCAGAGGTGTATGGTTTGTCCATGGGAAGATCTGCATTCTTATCATCTTTGTTGTTCCAGTGGCATTTTCAGATGAAATTTGCAAATTATGAGTGTTCCCATGTATTCTGACTCCAAATACAATAGCTTGTGCTGGATCAGGGTCTCAAAATGGGCAGCACAGAGTGAGAGAGCAGGAAGTAAAGCACAGTGAAAATAACTCTGGAGTGTGAGCTAGATAACATACACTGAAGGCAGAGAAGGGCTCTCAGGAGCTTTGGCTCTCTAGCACAATTTGAAGAAAGTCAGTATTTAAAGAAGGTAGCAGCCAACATATTTCAAATTGCTGAAAGGAAACAAAGACAGCAGGTGTGCTTAATCTAAAGACCTTGCCGTCACAGCCTGTCAGTTAAGCAGGTTCCTTTGTAAGTACCAGACATTTCTGTGAATTAGGACCACGTCTAGGCTCCTGCTCCTTAAGGATACAATCTATTGGGGGTTTAAGTCTCATGGTTTTGGCTATAAGCTGGAGGTTGGCTGAATGTATTACTGAGTGATTATACATTTCTCTAAGGCATTTGCCCTTTAGCAGACTATGGTAAAAACAGACAGTTGTTTGTTTCAGTGTGGCACTTCTCAGCTGCTGCTGGCTGTTTCCATGTGTGCTCCTTCCTCTAAAGACTTCACCACAGTATGCCTGAAAGTACTGCTGCAAAAACAGGGTTCAGAAAATCTCTTATCAGGAACATAGACAGACTGACCACCTACCCCAAGAAGCTATTTCCTTCATTTGTTTGTTTTTGCAACATCCCAGAAAGTTATAGTTTATGCCACTAGCAGCAAGTGTGGCCACTTCCACAGTTCTTTGTAAAGCAGTGGCACGAACTGTTATATTATCTAAAAAGAGCAAACAAGTGTTGGGTTTTTTTCAAAGATTAGATTGAAGGAACAGGAAAAAGCTCTCTCCTGTAGTTCTCTCCTTTTGTTTCTAGTTTTAATATTGAATGAACATGTGATATTGTTTTAAGCTAGTCCTGATGGTCTTGTGAAGTTAGTATTTAAAGCAGATGGCTGCAGTGCTTTAATAAGATGGTTACTATAGAAACACAGCACTGTGAAAGCAAGAGTTTCTGTAATGTGTGGTTTCCTCACTAAACATTTTAAAGACTCCTGATCGACATGTAGCAGGCCCAAAAAGGACTAACCAAGAAATGGAAAAGAAAGATAATATGCCTGGAGTATTTACTTCAGTTGGGGTCCACTTAAACCTAGCTGGATAGCTAACATTTTTGTGGCTTGCTAAAGAGCTGCTTGAAACAACATGAAACGTGAGAAGAGAGATAAGAAAAAATATTGATGAAGGAGATGACTGGGCAGGAGACAGATCATTTCAGTTATCTTTTTTTTAGAAGGTGAGTTGGACTCAAACATTAACACAAACTAAATTAAAAAACATAAACCACCCCCAAACAGTTAGCTAAGACACCCAAATATTTACTTCATAATCCTTGGGCTTTTTGTTTACTTCATCCTTGCACATCTACTGTTGCCTATCAACACACTTGTTGCAGCCTAATGCATGGGGAAGGACACATCATGTACTTTCAAGAATTTGGGCTTTTTATTACTGCTTCTGGTTTTCTTTATTTCGCCAAAACTGTTTTAACCTGAAAGTACCTAAATTCCTCTGCATGTTCCAAAGCATTTTATAGGCTATGACACAGACTTTAGAAATCCTTTTAAAATGTTAATTATATATATGAATATGATTTGAACTAAATCAGGATATTCAGGAGGGTAAATGGCAGTCTTTTTGGAAGGGTTATGGGTTCTGTGTGCAGAACTGGGCAGGAAAGTGCTACCTCATCTGATAGTGTCTTTCCCTCCAGGGAATTTAAAAGTAGTTTTTCAGCAGTCACAGAGGGTGAGTACATGGAGATACCGGTTGTAGAACTGCAGAAACTATGAATCAAAGAAGGTTTCAAAGCAACACTGACCTGATGTAAAGATAGCACTTGTGAGAAATAAACATCCTTTCAGACAATCTGGGCATCCTGCAGAAACTCCTGTCTTGCACTATAGTCAGCAACAGTGCTGACCTGGACTATGTTCAGAGGGAACTGGAGACAACCTGGGCCTTTTCTTTGTTTTATCCTTTCTTTTGTTTCTTTCTGTTCTCCTAAACTCAGCAGGTGTTTGTACTTGCATGTTTTTGTTTCCCTTCGCACTTTAAAATACCTACACTGCGCAAGTTCAGTTGCGGGGTTTGCCTCTGTTAGGAAGCTCAACACATTTCAAAAGCAAGAAGGGAAAAAAAAAAACCTGTGAGAAACACTCAACTAATAGGGTTTTCCTCTACTCTGAAACTTACATTCTTTCATCAGTTCCTGTTTCTGTATGGTCATATCTGGCTCCTCTATGGGCTTTTTCTATGACTTAAAACTTTCAGAAAAGGAAAACCACATGTGAATGCCTCCCACTTTTCTGCCTTGTCACTGTGACCCTCACCACTGTCATCCTCTACACACCAGTCAAGGTATATCTTACCTACTTTGCTCTGCCTTTTAGTTTCTTGCCTTCCAAACATTCCCATTTTATACCCCATCTCGCTTATGAGGCTTAGCCTGCCTCATTGCTCATTGTATTTCTCTCATTACTGTGAAGTATTAGTGTGAGCAGCACTGCCCACAGCTTTGCAAGTTTAGCAAGTCTAAAAGTCAGAGGTATTCCCTGCTCTGTTTTACATACTCTGTCTGCTTTGGTTTAGATGTATTTATAGTGCAGCAGTAGAGCTATAGACAGATACTCAGAAATAGGTATCAAGCCCTTATTCATGATGGTCACTGTTTTAAATAATTCTTCAATACAGCATTCACTCTCTGAGGATGAGGAAGCTTACCCTCAGACTATCTCCACATGCACTTACATGTACATTAAACACACAGGCACAGCACACAAAACCAGACATCTCTATTTTCATAACAGGAATATTTTTAGGCATGACAGATACTATGAAGGAACTCTGCCTGGCTGCACTCAGGATAGATGGGGCAGGCTATTTTAGGTTATTACATAGCAGTTCTTAAAAAAGAAAGCTTTGTGACTTGCAGGCAAAAGCTGAGGGTAATCTGTCCCATAGACACCAACAAAAGGAGCCCTAGGGGAATGGGTAGCCCTGTGGTCTGTATGTAGATTTATCCCCAGACCCATTTGGTGGCCTCAGGAGGGCTTGCATGATCCATGAGCACCTGTTTCCAGTCCTGGCCTTTGACTGCTGCTTCCTGTAGGATTGTAGTCCCTGTACTGAAAAGCTTTCTTCCCGCTTTTCCTTTCATTAAAAACAACATAAACATGAGTGCCTTTCCACAGTGGTGATTAATTAATCTCACAAATAATGTCACTGATTGCAGTGAGATCACATGTGAGAACTTACATGCATCCATGGAAGAACTCACTATAGCCCTTTGGGAAGAACCAGGTAATGGTGAGGGGAATCAAAAGTACATTATATATCTTTCCAGTGTCTAACAGGAGGCCCCCTAGCTCAGCAGATGCCTGAAGACATTCCTGTGGTACATAAATAGCACATAAATATTTTTTCTGTACAACCTGTTAATTATTTTTAAGTGCAAATACTGGGTAGAAGTGCAAAGCTTGGAAGTGCATCAAGTGAGATAGTGTGAAGTTGGGAAAATCCTTGCACCCTAGACCTTAAAATTCTGCTTTTATGGTAGAATGTAAGAATCAGAAGAGGCAGAAAGCTCTTTTTAGGAAGATAACAATAGGGAAAAAAACCCCAAGCCCATGCTTAGCATGGCTTGCAATAGGAATGTTTTGTCGCTTGTCTGTGGTGGCAGTGGCTTATCATTCACACAAGCAGAAGTAGAAAAAAAGTCTGGTGATCACAGCCTCTGGGAGATTATCTCATAGCACTATGTGGGTTAGTCCTAAAGGGCTGGAAACCTTTTACGTTGATGCAGTCATAATTAAATGTGGTCCCACTGCATTTGTGGAATTAACTAATCACCGGTATGAGTAAGGGGCTCACAAGTCAGCCAGAAGTTACTGTGGGAAAACCTCTGTGGGTTAAACTGAAAGCTGTTGAGAAATGTTGATATTTAAATGGCACACACAGTAGCTCAAGAACACGGGGAATAAGCAACTCTGCTTCTAACATTTCCTGGCATATGACAGTTTTGATAAGGGGATTACTCTAAACAAAATTCTCAGTCTCACGTATGTTCATAGCTTTAATTGGACCAAGCGTAGATGGAAATTCACAGTCTGCTTAACCTATTTAAATCTCTCTGATATGTTCCCTTTGCACACCTGTTTGAAATAAAGTGTGAGTGGAAAGAACGACCTCATGGTGCTCTTTCAGTCTTTTATTGTACAAGATAGGTGGCTCTGTCTGCCTGAGTTGCCTAGTTCCTTAGTATTTAAAATATTTTTTAGTAGACAACTGGGATCTGTGTGTGGAGAATGCTTGTTAGTGGGTGCAGCGGGAAACTGCAAGGAGCAGGCTAGAAGAGGATACTGTAACCTAAGTAGCTAATCTCATAAATGGCCATGATCATGTGCAACTAATACATAATCCTGTCCCAGTTCTGTCTGTAAAATATATTTTCTTCAATAAAACCATACTGTTCACTCTTTCAAAACCACAAATTTGAATATTACAGGCTAAGGGAGAGGGGGTTACTGCTGGTCAGCAGGACCTACCCTCATAGGTGAAAGTGTGAATATCAAGCCTCTATCTGTGATTTTACATTAGCTTTTCAATATATTCTGTGTTTGCTAAAGGGAGTCTTAAGTCTGTTTAATTTTGAAAAAACTATATGCAAGGGGGCTGAAGATCCTTATTACAAAACAAAAAAATCACTGCTGTGTGGTAAAATCAATATGGCAGCTGACAGATTCCAGCATCACAAGGATTACACAGCTGTACCCACCACACCTATCAGCCTGACCGAGACCACAACCCGCAAGCTATGTTCTAAATTACAGGGGTTGCATATGTGCTGACACTCTTTTTATACCCAAATTCTAAAAAGACCTTCTCACAAGAAGATGTAACCACATGAGAAGACTCTTGATTTATTAAAAAAAAGAAAAAAGTATGCTCTGTGAAAGTCCCTGCCACACCCCCATTAAAACAGTGCTTTTTTGAACTTCATTCTAAACTCACTGAAGTGAGTGAAACAAATCTCATTTCAGTGATTGTGGGATCGTATCTTTAAGTCTGATTAAGCAAATGCTGACAAAGTGCCCAGGTGTAAGGATATGAAGAACTACATCGACTTTTTATTAGAAAGCTCTCATTAAATTCCCACTTGAATTGTATTTCTAATGAGCCCACCAACCTTCGGGATCAAAGTTTGATGATTTATATTGTAGCAGCAAGCTTGCCTGAACACTTGAGCATTCTGGGGTTTTTGCCTGCTGACTTCTCCCCTTCTCCCTCCCCCTTATTTACTCTGTTCTTTTCCTATCAGTACATGCCACTGTACTGTACACGGTGCAGTTACATTAGCATTTATCTGATGGAGCTGAAAGCCTAGATCTTTCTCTGTAACTTTTGTGAGCCAAACTTTAAAAGCTTCTCTTTCTCCTCCCCCTCCCAGATCCCTTCAGGGAAGAAGCAATATGAACAAGAACACGCACAGATCTCTCAAGAATACAAATTATGTTCTGAACAGAAAGTTGGCTCATGCATGTCAATTACTTGTTATAAAGAATAAAACGTTCACCTATAGTTAACCTTTAGAGGGAATGGAAAACATAAAGTTATTGCTTGCTATATGCTTTTTACTGAAGTGGCAACTGGCAGGATGAACTGTGAAGGGGGAAAAAAAGTTGCTCTAGAGGATTCTGGGAGAGTAATTTTGAGCCAGCAGAGTCTTGCAGCAAAAGACAAAATTGATTTGTTGCCAGGGTGTGCAACATGGGAAGAAGAGACTGCTCAGCAGTGGTGCTTAATTGTCCTTTTTATACTCACTGCACTGTCTGTAGTCAGGAAAAAAAAAAGAAAGCCCAGTCCTGAGTCAAATAATGCAAATGCAGAGGAGTTTGGCCTGCCTGATCCAATAGCCCTGCTTAAGCTCATTGCTGACGTGTATTCCTGAAACACCTGTGGTTTTGGTCACTAGGAGATGTGTCATGAATTATTTACCATGCTTGTTTCTGGTGTATCTATTAGTAGGTGCCTTTTCAAAATGCTTTTGCTTTTTCATTTTTGCCCTCAATTGCATTTTTGCTCTCAAAGCAGTAGCATCTTCAGGAGAAGACTGCATTGGCCTGTAGTGGCATAGTTGTAAGCCTGTCACCCTCATTAGACAGGATCAGCATATTCCATGACTTACTAATGTAAATATCTGGAAAAGTATAATTAGGAGGGCAGGAGGAATAGAAATTGATTGGCCAGAGTGAAAGCATCAGAGCTGATGGACAAGGTAGTGAAACAAGCTGCAGAAATCAGATAAACATTTTTTAAGAAGATGCAAAAATACAATTAGAGTACCTAAGCTTGACTCTTTTTTTGTCCTCTAGTATTAATAATAAACTGGACCTCACTCACATCTACCCTTGCCTCAAGTCCATGCTGCTCCACACTGTTAGGGAGAACAGACTCACACCCTTCACACTGAAGTGTTGTGCTATAGACTTCTTCATACATGGCAAGGACCAAAATATCCACTGCAGTTTAGTGGATAAAGTAAACTTCTTAGGGCACTCTAGAAGCTACAGATGAATACTAATTTTTTTTTAACTAATAGAAATATTTCCTTGGGATCTCTCTGGTGTCTGTGTATGGGTATAAAGTCCGGTTTAATAACAGAAGCCAAAGGCTTCTCTGTTCACAGTTCAGACGCAAGTGGGAAGTTGACATGTAAGGTAATTTAGTAGTCTAGATCCTGACCTGATGATGTGTACCTCAAAAGCCACGAGGAGTAGTTCCTCTCCACGCTTGCTCCAGACACTCGCATTCCTGACAGAGAGAGGCTGGTGCTTAACTGTAATACTATCCATGGTGACAGTCAGGTGATGGGGTTGTGGCTGGGATTGCTCAGGTCTTTATATTACTCTTGACTTATGGTCACCTTCTGGAGGTGAAGGCAGAGCACTTGAGCCAGGCATCCAACTAGACCACTGGGATGTCAAGGAGTATAGGAACTACATGAAGTCATTCCTGGTTTGTTTGGGGTGGAAGGTGTTAAACGAGGGCATTTCCTTCTTTGGGAAACGGGTACTTGCAATAGAAAGTTATTTTTAGTCGCTCTGTGCTCCAGGAGTTGATACATAGAGCCTTGACCTGTCTGCTGATAACACATTACCTCATTTGCAGCTCCACTGTTGATGTGTGCTCCACTGTGTCCTTGCTTGAACCTGGCAGGCACCGTGTGGTACAGTTGTCATGGCATTGTCTGAAGGATTAAACTGCAGCAACAAGGTTGCTACCTTTCAAACCAACGCAGAAACCCCAAATAAATTCTCAGTAGCAACATATCTTAACAGGAACGCTGGAGTGACAGGCTGACATCTGTGTTATACCAGGAGTATCTGGAACACTACCATTTTACAGGAGTGCAGTAACAGCCTCATTGTGCTAACGCCATTGCTTAGACCTTGAGCCAAAACTCAACCAGTATGACTGCTGCTAATCCACAGCAGTGCAACACCTGCCCTTGTCTCCCCTATTTCTTGCAAAATTACCAGATACTTTTGGACAAAGCTAACAGGGCATCCTCGGCAAGTGTTCGGTCTCCTTATAAAGCTTGTCACAGACAGCCAGTGGCTACCCAACAGACTCCCTTCCTCCTCTCTGCCAGGTTTTCACTGCTGCCAGCACAGTGCCACATCCATCTGGAGAGGCAGACAAGTCACTCCCTTTGGAGGCAGCCCGGCTGCCTTTCCACGAATTGGCGCGGGGATGGCATGGCGGCGTGCCGATGGACTGGAAGCCTTCTGCCGGGAGTACGCGCGTCACCTCTGTGGCACGCTCGACGTCCCTTGGCCTGAGGCCCATGGCCTGCAATCCTGAGTCAATGCTCAAACTGGGTTTGTCACCCAGCTGACAGTGTAGTGACCTTACTCCAGCACACACATTTGGTTCCACGTGCCACAGAAAAGATATCGTATAAGCCATTTGATCGTTTGGAATGGGGCATTCACAGCACATATTATGAACTAACTAGATGGGTAAATTCATCCTCCTGTATTTTTGCCTTACCAGAGACCTTTTTTGCATCGTGTCCATCACTGTTACCATTTGGTCACACCACACTAGCTCTTAGAAGGAAGGAAGAACAACAACTGTCATTCACAGAAAGCTGAACTTCACAATTTCTTTAGATTAGTTTTAAAAAAAACCAGAAAATCTTATTTATTATCTCATTTCTTGCCTCCATAAACTCTTTTTCAACTCTCACTTGCTCTGTTCACTCTGCAAGTTGAAAAATATCACTGCTTTATTTCAAAACATGCTTTTGTAAGCTTTTTTTTCCACTATCCAGAACCTCTTTTTTCATATCTAGCCTTCTCCATTTCACATTCTCACTCATCCCTTCTTGCCCTCCTTGAGAATCCTTCCTTTGATCTCACTGCTTTTTTTCCTAAAGAAGGCCAGATATCTGAATAATCTAACCAAGGTCTGCATCTGTATCTGGATATATACAGCACTTTCCTTACTCAATTCTTGGCAGTTGCTTGCTCCCAAAGCACCTACAACATTTTCTGCCTGTGTGACTACCCTGCTTCCCTTCACATCCTTCAAACTTCTCTCTTCAGTTCCTGCAACCAAACTTTGCAGCTATCTTTAACTGTTTCCAAAACAGTTCCCAAATTAAAAATTAGGAAGGGACTTCTTCTAGTACATTCCCAGCATTTCCCTTTTAGTTCTCAGGCTCTCCAGTCTTTCGTATGTGTGTCACTTTAGTATGTGTGAAGTGTTCTCTGGGAAAACTTGTTGACTGGCACAAAATTCCTACCCTGCAGTTGCATGACTTAGCATGCATTAAAACAACACCGAATTTTTCTAAGCTGCACCACCTGTCTGCCCTTCCTCCTTCTGAAGCATTGTTCTGGGCTTTACTTCTGATTTACTTTCCCCAAAACATTACTTATCAAGCTTCTCCCCAGAGAAGACAAGAAAGCTGTCAATCCAAAGCACTGTCCTCTAGCCAGTCAAATTACAGTAAGTCTGATGCTTCAAAAAGGCTTGCTCAGTTTTACTTCTTACCTTCTCACCTCTCTCTGTGAACCCAAACAGGGAGTGTTTTCCATGAACCTGTTCCACTTGCCTCCAGAGGAGCTCCTTGCATAATCCCCACTGGGGATTACAAGGTCCAGGACTTGACTACTGTCCAGACTTGTTTAAAATTACCCTTCTCTGTTGTCTCCTCTCTACTTCCAGTTCTTACAGATAGTGTTCCCTAGTGTCCTCTGACTTGTGGTTAAGGTGCTGTGTCTGACAGCTTTTTGCTGTTTGGTTTGAATGTATTTCCCTTATCCATGAATACCAGCAACTATTCTGCTCACTACCACAAGCTATTGCAGTCATGCATACCTCTTGTGACTAGAAAAAAATATATATTAAGCTAGTTTCTCAGCACAGGGAATAATATGGGATGATACTGTGCGTATGCACACATCCATCCCCCACAAAGGAAGTCTGATTCAACTGTCTGCTTTCAGCCATATATGACAGATTTAGTGCTCCAACTGTTGTGAAGATCAGAAGCTGAGAAAAGGAAAAAGACCCTGTAAACATTCCAGTGAGGGAACAACAAATGCATAACTTCATGTGTTACTAAACACCAGAGAACCGTCATGGGAGAGAGGCCTTAAACATGTTCCAGCCACAGGAAAAGCTTCCTGTGAAGCAGGAGAGTTTCACTACTGAAACTCTCAGTCATCCAAGAAAAGCAAACCCAGGGTAATCTTAGTTTTCCTGAGGCTTGGTGCTCCTGAAACTACCTGCTTGGAAAGCATGCCGTGGGGTCCCAAATCAGGAATAGTCCTCACTCCAGTCAGAATCATTTAGCATTTGCATTTCAGCTCAGGAGTACCAAATACTAGTTCACAGCATGTGTTCTTCATGCTCAGAATACAAGTAACAGTAACGGTACTGAATCCCCTGGAAAAGACCTTACCTCTTAGGTTCACATTCGATTCTAAAAAGCTCTGTAAGTAATTCAGGATAATGATAGGTATGTACTGATTCTGGAGGAATCATCAGCCTGTTGGGGTTATTGATCTACTAATCCTCACGTCATAGCACTTCTAATTCTTCAGCCAGGAGGTTTCTGTATAACCTGCTCACTGCAGAATAATCTACTTCAATGGGATAGAGGTACAGCTTTACAGGATCCTAATAAAAGCTTATTCAGGGGAAACTTCAAGACAAACGGGGAGGTTTTGAGGAAGTCTCAGACTACATAGTATTCATACTGAAACAACTACCATAAAAGGCAAGAAAAAATTCTTTTACATAGTGCTAAAGTGATTTAGAATAACCTACGCAAGGCTATAGGGAAGAAGGAAAGCATATGGCTTAAAACACTCAGGAGTATTCTGGCTTGCACACAGTCATGCTCACTAATAGAGTTATTCACATTTCTATATATAGCTCTGTGTATCCCCAAGATTGTCAAAGTGTTCTGGATAGTTTACATAAATAAAAACCCGACCTGTAAAGATCACTCTTTTCAGTTCCTGCCCTTTCCTTACTCTGAACAAAAATGTAGTTAACTATTTCAGAAGAAGACAGATTTTTGTGCCTGTAAATCAGGCTACTTAGTCTTTCTGTGTTGAGGGTGTGGAGCTAACATAAAGGGAAGGTGGATTTATATGTGGAAATATGAATCTTACTTCCTGTAGCATTTGGCTTTTCCTTGTGACTAAGTTTATTTACCTGCTTAGCAAGGGAGGTCCAGTATCAAGGTGAAATTGCTACTGCACTTTTTCTTTTTTTAATTTTTTTTTTGGCATAACACTTTGACCTCAGCTTCATAAGGCTGATTCTGGCAACTGTTGACATATTGGCAGGATCTTGTGGAGGTCAACAGCAGTTCCACAAACTACATATGGGATTGCTAACTGAATGGCACAGGCTGGTGTTACGGAGAGTGGGCTACCAAAACACCAGCAGTCCACAGCAGAGCTCAGGTATCCTGCGGGACAGTTGCGTTCGAAAGCATCTGACCTGTGCATTCTGTGGTCACCAAACCTGCATACCTGACTTCTGGTCAAACAGGCCCTAAGGACCATTTCTCCAGAGGCATTCAGATGTTTAGAGAGTCAGACTGGTACTTCTGTATTTCCATAGAGTTTCTATTTATGTTTGTAAATCCTCACGATGTGTCCATCTGCATGTCTATGTGCTTAAACACCACTGCACATTTTGGCCCATCTTTCACTCATTTCTTCAGTCTTGCACTCAAGTTTTGCTGAGTGCCACACTGCTGTCCCTTCGTAGCCCCAGCAGGAATAACCACGGCTTCCCCTCCGTGTTCCTGTGCACTGCAGGCACTCACCCAGCAGTCTGGCTGTGTGTGGAGAGCTGCTTCCTCAGCAGCTGGCTCACACCCAGCGAGGAGGCTGCCTCCAAAGCACGTGGATGCGCATGCAGCTTTTTCCAGCACAGCAAAGCTGTTCCTCTCCAAGTCTAGAGATCAAGGTCCTCAGAAGGAGCCAACTTGTTTCTCCCTTAGGAGTTTGTCCATTCTGCCTACAGGAAAACTCTTATGCACTTGAAAGTTTCACAGCAATTATTCCCAACTTTAGACAACAATGAACACACATGCAGTGGAGTAGCAGTTAAATCAGTTCCTCAGTGTTTCATGTACACACAGAGCTGATGTTAGTCACGCACAGCAGCCAGATAAAAATCCAGCCTGTTGCTTCACGATCTCTGATCACTGTGGAAATCATTCTGTTGCCTGCTTTGCAGCAGCCGCCTCACCACTGCATTCTTCTCCTGCATTTGCTGGTTTTCCCCATTACACAACTCACTTAGCTATTTTTCCTGAATTAAAGTTACTACCATTCCTTGCATGTTTCCATGATTACACTATGATTATCTATGATGTAATTAAGAGCTCTGCCCATTTGGCATGGACTACACTTTCTGCAGTAACACAGCACTCTGCAGTCCTATTTGGTGCCTTCTGGCTTCCAAGCAAGGCCATGGAAGATGTTCAGCTGACAGCAGAACCGAAAGGGTTTTCTCACTAAGACCTAACCTTCCTGGCTTCATGGAAAATCTGTTTATTCTCCTCACAAATACTCAAAATACTTTTGGAACAACAGAAACAGAATTCTTATGCTTAAGCATATATCCTCCTTTTTCACTATAATTAAGAATTGCCTGGAGTGACTCACCTTTCCCCTACACCCCCTCTTGATGACTTCCTCCTGGATTGTACCCTCCCAACAATGCTGGCAGCCATCAGGGTGTGGGACAAGAAAGGGACAACCACCCTTGGTATTTTCTTCAGACAAAACTGTTTCTGAAGTGTTCTTTCTTTGGTGTGTTCATTATTGTTGTCCATAAAATAATGAAAGGAAAAACATGCCTGTGTTAGCCTGTCAAGGGAAGGAAGCAGGGCAAGAGGCTTGTTTTTAATTAGTCATTTTGTGAACATTTGTGCAAGGACAGAGTCTGCTGCCAAACAGCATCTCGATTAGCATGTCCCTGTGGGCAGACCTTGCTTGGATTGATCTGTGGCTTACAAAGGTGACAGAGAGAAGATGTAGAAAGAATGTTTGCTTTTTTGTTACCCCCCTCTTTTTTGTGTTGCTAGGAGAGGAGACTGGTACAGTGGGTGGTGTCTAACTGGGGGCAGTGACCCAGTTCAATAAACCTGGCTTGGCTCCTGTGGGACTGGAGTGAGACAGTGCAGAAGAGCAGGCTGGGACCACATCAGGCACAGAGCAAGAAGCTGTTTCTAGTGCTTTGTTAGGGAAGAGAGGTGAAACATGAAGCAGTAAGGCAAGGATGAGAAAGGATTTGAGAAAGTAAAGGTACACTGAGCAAAGACACACAAACCCAGAGAGAGCAGCTTTTGTCACTGGTTGGTAATTCTTTGCAAAGTACTTATCAAGTTCCCCAAACCTGGAGAGGATTTTGGGGAGAGCTGGAGGAGAGTTGAAGGAAAGGAATACTTTTTTCTTCAGAAAAAGTTAATGAAGAGTATTTTTTCCTAGTGAAAACAAGGTGTGCATCCAGGCTTAAAAAACCCGTGATATATTACCAGAGAGATATTTTAAAGGTTTTGGTGTTTTTGTCACACAGCAGAACAGTGTTTTGCATCACTGAAACTCCCTGAGGAGTGCAGTAGCATTTCTCAGCATGTTGTCACATAGTGCAGCGGGTAGCTTCTGCTCAGGAGAGGGGGATGGCAGTGAAGAGATTAAAATGATGATTCAATCAGGAGACTCTCAGAAATCTGCCTAGTGACAATTTTTTTTTTTTGAAAGACTCAGGCTCTGTGGCATAGTTACAAAGGAGGAGTCTTAATTAAAATTAGCAGGCAGATGAAGCATTTGAATGGGCATCTTTCAATTCTTTTTCCCTTTCAGCTCACAGTAACCCCTCTTCTCCTTTTCTGTCTTTTCTCACAACAGCTTAAGTTTGCTTGAACAGTTTTGCTTGTCCATTTTCTTTCCATCACAAAAAAAATCCTTTAAATTGTACTCTCTCTAGAATGCCATGCAAATAACTTGCACTTCTATGATTCCTTTCAAACCAGGAACAATTTAGAGGCAGTTCTGTTTATCAGCCTGTGAGTTATTCTGTATATCACTCACTAACCCGTTACAGTTTGTGAAACAGGCACAGAAATTAACTTAAGGTCTGCATCACGATTAGCTTTTGCTGGGTGTCCATAACAGAAGTTACACATGATTTATTTGCAAGTTTATCAGATCAGAACAGAAATGTTGTTCAACTCCGGCTCCAGCTGCTTCTGTTTCTGACACCTGTTGACAGTTAGGGATAAAATTTTATGCACTAGGACAGACAAAGAGAAATGCAAACTGTGAAGATCCTAAAGCAAAAATAAGCCCTTGAGCTTTCATACACACACACACACACATACAGATATAAACCATGCAAGATTTCACTGCTACTAGCAAAAGTCATGTCATACTACATTAATTCAGATATAGGTGTTACAAATGACAGTAGTCAACAATTTAATTTGCACCTCCTGTTTCACTACCCTTTCATCGTGCAGAAAAAGCAGGCAAAGCTCCATTGCCTGCTTTCAGCAGAGAAATGAAAACCCAAACACATTTCTTATCCTTAAACCAAATTTTCCTGACAGAGCATATAGCAAAGAAAGCACAAACTCTTAAGTGACAACATTTAAAGGACAGACAAATGAAATCTATTTTTTGATTATCATCATTATACAGTTAAACAGAGCACAGGGCCAGGTAACTTGGCTTTTAAGTTTATTACATTCCTAGATTTTGGAACAGCTTTCAACTCAGCAACTTGCTATGTGTGTACTTTGCCAGGCAGAACAAGCCAGCTTGCTGTATTTCTTGCTAGGGTTTGGAATTAAAATCTAGATTCAAAGCAGATGGGGATGTTTCTGCAGCAGCTGAATAGAAATACACAGAAAATGAGAAAACTCGTCCCTCCCCTCCCCCTCCCAAACAAAGTCAGCTATCATCTCCTTCTGACAAAGGCCTATTCTTCTGCAGACCACATAAAATTATCTATCTGGTGAAGATCTGATTTTATGTACTATCGGGGCCCTTTGTGAAGTGCTGGTGAGCCCTTGGGCCAGCAGAGCCACATTGCTCACAAGGCTGCTCTTCGAGAGGAGCAGAGCGACCTCTGTTCAGGAACTCCTTCAATGCTTGTTTTACATACAAAGGGAAGGGAAAACAAAACAACGAGAACCAAAATCAGCGAAACAGAAAATTATTTCCTAGATGGCTGGTACCTCATCTGCATTCAGTCTAACCTGTTCTGTATTGGAGCAGCACAACAAAGCCATCCTCCCGGATTAGAGGTTAGTAAGTACAGACAGCTGGTCTCCCCCTGGATCTCTCCCCTACACTGACCTTGTACAGGGAATCCCTCCCTCCTTTATCCTTAGATAAACTCCCATCATCCCTGAAACTGAAATAACTGTGCCATCTCACAGTCACATTGCTTCTGCATCTGTCATGTATCATTGTGAACCACCTTTGTTTTCAGCAGGGAGTTTCAAGTCATTACCTGCTTAAAACAGGATTCAATCAATATGTTAGTGACTCCGAGAGTTTTCTTTACTGAGGCACAGGAAGATTCCTTGTATTTGGATTTTTCTTTTCTTGGCTATCAACTACGCGTTTCATCAGATGATGATTTTAAAAACCCAAACAAGAACAAACCTAAAAACCTCATCCCCCCCTTTCTTTCTCTAGAAAGTCAGCAAATCAATTCAGTTTCAAATCAGAATGCTAATCTCTGCCATTCTACCCTTGGTGGGTGCATTTTACTTCTACAGGCTCTGGATTCCCCTCTTGACTGTTCTTTCTTTTTCTTAGTCTTTTCAGTGTAATTATTAGTCTCAGCTGTGATACTACATATTTTCTTCTTCCCCTGGGCAAAATATCCCCCCCAAACAGTTTCTGCCTGTTCTTTCTCTCCCTCTTTGAATAGTAATTTACCTTTTGAGAAAACACAACTGCCTCCCTCTGTGATAGTCCTTATCTTCTCCATGCACAGCAAGAACAAGAATTTCTACTTCTTGAGAAAACACCCATAACCTCCAGGAGAGAAAAGGTCAGCTCCTCCTATCTAGAAAGATTCCTATTTTATGTCTGAACTACAGAACTAGCGTTTACCCTTGCAAAACCAAAAATCTTGCTATATCACTTGTATCACCTGCTACAAGGTGATGATACTGTTCTTCATTATGACAAAGGCTTGTTTTTCTGAATTGCTAAAATTCCATTTAAAGCTAGGAAATAATCTCTTTCCTTCACCCCTAAAGATAGCCAAGAAAATTCTTAGCTCTGTTTTAAAATTTGGAGTAATAAAAGAAAAAGGAATATGGAACGTTTTCTGTGAGACAAGAAGTGTAAGCATGAGATTTGCCTAGATTTTCTTTCTTCCTCAGCAGCTCTCAAATACGACTAAAGCTGAAATGAAAACAATAAAAGCAACCAGCTGTGAGGACTGTAGAACTGAGGAAAGAAAGATTTCTGCCCATCCAACACTGATTCAGTTTTCCGCTGTAAAGCATTTTCCAATTCTGCTTGTGAGACAGACACTGAACATGGAGCAAAGTCAGATGGGGTATGAATTTACACACCTTTCTGGGTATGGGGAATCTTCCAGGAATATCCCTCGTATCTAAGACCTTGTGCTGTCATTTGGACTTTCCTGGGCTCTGCCTCAAATGCTCAGATGCTAAATATGCATTCAGGATCACCATCGTACACGGCAGGAAACTAATGGATCTACCTTGTGCATTTTAAAATCACCAAAGATTTCAAGTGAAGAAGCACAGTTTCTCATTTTTCATCTGGGGCAACTTGACTTTAGCTAAGCTTTGTGTCGTGAGTAGAGATAACGAGTGAGAGAATTGTGTAAATCTTCCCAGCAGATGATCTATTTGACAGCCTAACTTTGTCAAATGCACTGTCTGACTATAACATTGAAAGAGAAAGCTGATGATCTTTGCTCTTTTGAGGTGTCAGGTACTTAATATTATCTGTCTTTTTCATTCAAATACTATAAATCTATTTTTTTCCCTTTGAGAAAAGAGAAGATTAGCATGAGATGAGAAGATGAGAAATACAGAAACTAGAGTTAAAAAATAAAGGGATTTTTTTCTGTTACTTTTTAAAAAGGCTTACAGAAGAGCTTCCCTTCAAGCAAAAAATACAAAGAATGCAAATAAACATTGTCAAGCCATGAAAGACTCAGTATTACAACAGAAGAGCACTGTGGGAGTTACTGGGGCATGACCAACATACAAAATACCACCACTACTTTTCCTGTAACCGACAGTTGCACCTTTAAGTTACTAGAATCTGTAATGTTTCTGTGTAAAAATCTGATCTCTGGCCTAGTCAACGTCAGTTTTTCCATCCATTGCAGTGGATGCAAAAGTTTATGGTCCTCTTTTCCATATACAGTCCATGGAAATGAAAATATTAACAAAGTAACAAATCATTTTGCACTTAGGTAAGTTGTTGTACCTAAAACTAAATCTAAATTATGATAATGAGAACAAAAGTTAATAACGGATGTTACAGCTGCTCCTCTTTTTAGTCAGCTTATTGAAAACTCACTAAGTCTCAAGTCAAGTAAATTCATTTAAAACTTAAAAGCTTAGCTGTTTGTTTTACAATGCCTATGAATAGGTCATCCCTGAGCTTCTGGTCGGAAAAAAAAATCCCTGTATCCTGTCCTATGTGCTCAACATTTTGCCGTGCTACGCTGTACACAGTTCATGGCCTGTGGCCACTGTTTTACAGTGTCTGGCCACCCTGAATCCTTCAGGAAGAGTTACTCAGTTATGCTCAGCATTACATGCAGTAGTCCCTGTTCATGTCTTCATGTGTGAAGTGCAAAGCTACTCCTGAAAGATAATGTTGGCAGTACTTGCCTTAATTAACCTGGTTCTGTGTGTTATAAATACATATCTATAGCTTTAACAGAAAGAGGCAACAATGACACTCAAAGTGCTTACAAAAAGTAATTTTGTGCATTGTTATGTATTGGTTACTGCAGTTCCCTGTGAATCTGTATCTGTGGTTGTGACCTATGTGAGCAAAATAACTGGCAAAGGCTGCTGCCCTCTTCCAGCTGGAGCGTAAATGAAGGCTAAGCAGTGTCATGTGCAAGCCCCAGTATCATTCAGTAACTCCCTGTGGGGAGTAGGAGGGCTCTCCAGAGACAGCCTCAAAGAAGTGGCTTCACAAATCCCACAGGTGGGATCTCAGGTCAAATGAGTGTGTGCTGATGCCAAGCTAGATGGGAGGAGAGTACTCCAGTGCAAGTCAGCAGAACTGGGAAGGCACGTGGAGCTGCTCTGCAGTGGGAGGGGTCAAAGGGTCGTATGGGCCAGTTCCTATAAAGACTGATTTGAATCAAAGTTATTGCAGTTACTTGGAAACGAGTGCCATAGTTGCAAAGCATGAGCTTAAACTTTCAAATAAGTCAGTGCAAACTCTGCAGCAGGTTCCTAGCGGGCCAGATCCCAGGGGAAGCCTCTGTAATTAACACCTGACAAAAGGTCACTGCCTGCCAATTCCAGGGTTTGCAGGCCAGTCCCCACAGGTGCTGCAGGAGCATCCCAACAACAGAAACTTGAAGACACTGTTGGTTGGCAGTCCTTTGTAATTTCATCCCTAAAAACTACTGTCAGTGTTTGTAGTCATCAAAACTTTTAGCCACAGTCTCTAGCTGCTGCACTGCCTTCCTCCAGCTTCAGCTTCCTGCAGTTCTGTGGAGCACATTCCCTCATCCCCATCCACTTCCTCTTGTTAACCTTGTAATGGAAAATCCCTCTCAAAATCTCTCTCTTCATTGTTGCTATCTGAAGTACACCGATCTTTCCTCCAACACAAATACAATCTGACACACCAAACAGAGGGAGAGTTATTACTGCTGACCACATATTTAATCTTTTATAGCAATTTCCTTTGGAATCCTGATTGAGCTTTTCAGTATTCGGTAGACACAGGCTGTTCCCAATGCGTCTCTTGTAAAGGGGACTGCAAATCCTTGAGCTTTGTATTTCCCTCCTTTAATTTACAGCAATAGTAGTGCTTACCAGCATCTAGTTATTTCCATGATAGCCTGTTTGACCAAGTCAGGATTTAAAACCAAATGTCAAAGAAGCATCTTCTATATCATGGAGGTTTGATTCATTTACAAGGCTGTGCACATTTTTAGAAAGCAGTTCCTCAGCCATTAGCCCACAATACTGGTTTTAGCATAATCTCAGGATCTTTTCCCTAACTCACTGGCAGCAGCACCACTAGAGTTAAAATGTTTTGGTGTTCTGTTTTAGCTCGAACATCTTTTTGCTGATTTCCGAGTATCTTGTTTTACAATAGCCTCCTTCAGGCAACAGAGTCCAGAGCAAAATTTAATCTTCAGAGAGCATAACAAAAGGAATCAGCTTTAGTTACCAAAAGATCATTAAGTAGTACCAGCTGTTTTCAAGACATTGAATTTTTTCAATGAAGACAGAAAAACTGAAGCACAGACTAAGACTTTTGTGCTGCATGCTTATATTGCAGTGTACGAGGAGATGGCTAACAACTCTGAAGACATCTCTACCTCCAGAGCTCCAGGAACAAGGGCTGAGGCAGGGAGAACAGGCAGGGGGAGGTTGGGAGCTGCTGGGATCCCCATCAGTTTCCAGGATGGGACTTGGGCCCTGCTGCATGGTGCTGACACATGCCCTGTATCCACTGCATGTTCAGCTGGCCCCGGGGCTGAAGAGAGGAGCATGGTTTTGTTGGGACCTCTCAGTGAAAGGACTTCAAAAGTACTAGAGGGAAAAGGTAGGAAATAGGATGGGCTTGGACCCATCAGCACCCTGAATCATAGAGTCCAAACAGCTTCATGACATAATTTCTCTCTGTCATGCTGCACAGTTGATGCACAGCACTATGGGGGCATATTCTGTCCCTAGCATTCACCTCATTTGCTTTAGTCCTCCACATGTTTTTTTTAAGGTTAACTGCAGGCACTCCAGAATTTTTTTTTTTGCCCATCTTGCTCTCAGTTCTAATTTTAGGTGCAACTAACTTTTCAGAACATTTGCCTTATCACCAATACCTATCATAGACTCTTAAGACAATTTTGGTTGGGAAGCTGAGGCACACATCTGATTTATTAAACACCGTTTCCACAGAAAACTTTTGTGAGCTAGATGAGGTTGTTAGGAAGGTTTGTTTGCTGGGTAGTGTAATAAGGTAAACTGTGCCATTCATCCTTGTCCCCCACCCTTCCCACAGTAAAATTATTAGCTCATTCTCTCATAATCGACCTGGCTGACCCTCAAAGGTTAACAAACCAAAGATAAACTGCCCTTATATGCATTTGACAGTGGCATGCATATTAGCTTTACTGACTGCATTAGACATTGAGTATCCTGATAGATGTCTCCTCTCTTCTCCCAACTCCCCCTACTTTTTTTTTTTTTAAGGAAAAGCAGCTGTTCATTGCCCCCAGAGGCTGTATAGAAGTAACACTACCAATCACAGACTGCGCTGTATTTCTTCTGAGCAAAACCAGTTGCATATATCAGAGCTTAATGCCTATCATCCTTGCTTTGCCCCCAAAACTGTTCTCTCCCTGATGTGTTTTGGGGGAGCATGGGTGACAGAGTGTAGGTTTGTGTTGGCAAGAAAAGCAGGGACTGTGCTGTGTGATCCACTTGGCGTACGAGGACATGCACATGCTGACAGGAACTCAAGCACACAATGCAGGGCATTCTTTCCTACACCTGCATTCCTGAGCTCAAGACCACCACAGCTATGAGGCTGTGGCTGAAGAACTACCCTGGCAAACACTCTGCATAACCTTGCCACGTAGGAGCAGTTCTGCAGGGCTTGTGGGATCAAGTCCTCATTGCTGGAGGTGTGGATTTAAAGAATGAAAAGTTACCTGACCCTTTTGAAGAGAGCTCCCCTGCTTAGGTCCTCAGAAGACTAAAGAGAGGCATTTAAAGGCTTCCATTAACTTTTCATCTGTAGGAAAGATGTTTACTTAAGCTGAAAAATGTCTCAACTATGATTTATGAGTTTCATTCAAAGTAGTCTCATATCTTAGATTTTCCTGTAGTTCCCAGCTTTCTAAATCCAGTTGAGTGTGTGTGTACTTTACAGTGGTGAGCTTTTCATCCACACTGCTTCTTTGTGCACTGAGAGCATGACTGTGTTGTGGACAGACAATAATCAATTAGTGAAACGGTATCCCGTGACTCAGAATATGAAGTGGGCTTTGCAGAGGCTGACAACAGCTCTTTTAACTCACCCGTTTCTGTATGTCTCTTAAATATCCCAAAATATCAAAGGTCTTTCATTAGAGCTTCAAACTCTCTCAAATCCATGCAGGCCACTAGATACCTCAGAAGACTATGAACTGATGTGAGCTGGCAGCAAGTGGCGAGTTGCCAGAACGAAGAATAACCGACTGTTTTCAAAGCTTTGAAAATATTTGAAAAGGAAGGACAGAGAGAGAAGTGTTGCAGTTCCCTTCAGGACTACTCAAATGCTGCTCTTCCAAGTGTCAGCTGTGGGAGTCTAAAAGTCTTAGTGAGAGTTAAATCACAATCTGCCAGTTCCCCTGGCTCCTTTTAGCTTGGCAGAAGTGAATTTTCTGCCTCTTCATGTTGCATCCCGCCACAAAGGGAAAAATTTAAACAGGAGAAACAATGTTCCTTTGAATTACTGGAAATTAAAGGAAAGCAGGAATGCCAGCTCATTCTGGGGTCCCAACTGTTTCTCAGCACAGCAATTCCAAGTTTTTATCCAGTCTTTTCATTTGGTTAAAGGGAGAAACTTTCATGCTAGAGCTGTGTTTTTAAGCAAACATCCCATTCACAAAATCGAGACTTGTTACTGGTTTCCAGTTTCCCTGGAATACTGAAGGGATAGTTCACAAACAGGAAAAAGCCTGTATCCTTGTAATAATCTTTTTTCTCTAGTAGTTTTCTTGAATGTTTCATGTCACAAAATACATAGAACTCCCCATATACTGCCCATTTATGTTTAAATACTGAGTTTTAAATGGCTATACATAACACCCACATCCTTTGTAAGTGGGGATAGAACAAGATAAGAAGGAACTGAGAAAGGCCTCAGTTGTGTGGAAGCATGAACTGGAGCCTATCACTTCATCCTCAGAACAAGATTAACAGTGGCCTTCTAAAGAAAAACCTAAAAACTCTCTTGGCAAGTGATATAAATCTAAAATTAGAAAGGGAAGAAAATTACTGTAGCCAAGATGGTAACTACAGAAAATACGTTTTTCAAGCCAGGCTTAAGAAGCTAGGCTGTGACTCCTCAATAAATGCTGCCATGATGTCAAGTCAGTGTCTCTTGACTGACAATTTGTTTGGGTCCTGAGCCCTTTTATCTAAGAAGATCAATGACCAAGTTCTTCCCAAGCTTGTATGTTGAGTATTCAACATGAAAACATAGTCCTACATCTTCATCTCCAACCTAAAGCTGAAGAGGATGGCAAAAGTACCCATGCCAAGCTCTCGTGTGCTCGGAACTGTGGTAAGGCAGCACCAGCTCCCATGTTTTGTTTCTCTCCCAGAGTTTTGCTTTTATCAGGATTAAATCTCAACTACTCTTAGGTCGTCAGCTGGCTCTGGTCATCAAAACCACCCTGTCTTTCATCTCTGGTACATCTGGGGATGTAACTGTAACTGTTTTCTCAGATCTGGATTTCAGCACAATAATCCATGCCATTGTTGTGTGCAGATTGCAATAACCCACATGAAAACTGCTCCTGAAGACCACACACGAATGCAGAAAAGCTGAATGGCAACCACAGCTCCAGGGAGCATCTTCTCATAGACCTCTAAAAATGCACTAGATTCTTATCTTCTGTGGTGCCTCAGCAACAGCGGAAGTCAGAAGAGATGTTTGTGCGAGTTGCTCGATGACTTAAGCACACGGAAAGGTTTTAAGGAAACAACCTCTTCTATAAAGCTCTGCTAGAAGTAACAAGCCTGTTCTGTTGATTTCAGTGTGATTTACACAATGAAGGAATAAAACTGCTTAGTTACTGAGGGGAAAGTCAAGGTAATTCATAGAGGTTTTTGGAAGATTATATATATACATGTTATAGCTGCTTGTGTATCAAGCATCTGAATTTGGAGAAAATTTAGCAGAGTGCAGGATGTGCATAATGTCTCCAGAGAACAGACTGTGGATTTGTTTTGTGACCTCCATGCATTTGATCAGGGAACAAATGGTAAGGATATAGATCCACCCAGGGAGGAGATCAGATGTCATGAACTGGGTTGTTTATTCTATCTAAGGGGGGAGCATTAATGACAGTCTTCAGTTACATGGGGAGAAAGAAGCCATAGCACAGAAGGAAAAAAAAACCTGCTCTGCATATCTGTGGCAGATGGGATGAGCTGATCTAAGGTTATGTTTTAAATGGTAGAAGCTTTCTAATAAGTAAGATTAATTACTGCATGTGACTCTGTGTTATTATGCAACCCTCATCATCAGAGACACTTGAAAACAGGTTGGAGTGGACTGATACAGGTCTGGCTGGTGTTGCCCTGAAGCCAAGGAATAGGGCGCCAACAAACCTATTTTTCCCATGTGTTTATGAGCAGCTGGTCTGGTTTGTAAGTCGCAAAAGGCACAAATTGGGAGGAATTAAACTAAATCACAAGTGGGAATGAAAACACATCTTTAAATTAAATCATGCAGCAATTAAAACAGTGTAAGATTTTTCCAAAGCAAGCACCCTTGTTTTGGCTCAACGCCTCTAGCTCCACTGTATGGAAGTGAACCCCCAGCAGGACACGCAGAGGCAGGCAGCATCTCTCGCAGGGATACAGGGCACCTCGTGGCTCACTGCCCCTGGCAGGGATCCCTAGAACCTTCATTGTCTATATCGGCACACGCAGTGTACGCTGTGTAGTGTGGGAGCTGCCCCTTTGGCTGCCTCTCATTTCTCAAAACATAGCAGCCAAAAGTTGAGTTCACCACAACATCCTAGCCTAGGTGTGGCAGAGCCATGAGAAAACAGAGGAGGAATGCGTAGAGAGGCGTAAAGGCTACCATAGTGAGGCCAGTGAAGGGGCTGAAAGCTCTGCTTTACCATCTGGACATGCAGGAGCACCACTCAGAGTACACCTTGGAGCCATCAACCTTCTCTTTGCATTCTTCCCACTGTCCTCTCAGTATGACCTTCAACTTTTAAAAAGAAATTTAAGAAAACTGCATTTCGTAAAATTTCTGTTTTCAACAGAACTGTGAGACTAACAGGATTTCCTATTTGAAGTTCAAAGGATAATGGAAAACAGAGCTGTATAAATAGGTTTTCTGAGGACGCTGCAGCCCACAGTGTTTTATTCTCTTCTATCAGTTCTTCCGCTCATATGCCTATTTTCTAATGTTACTGTCCCAACACGATGAAACCTTGAAATTTTTAGCTTCCCAGTGGTTTTTCTTTCCCATCCAGTGGTTTTTCACTCTGCCAAAAGCTGTGATGAAATCATCATGGATAACTGACCTTTCACTGGTGCTAGGAAGTCATCAACCCAAGAAATCCATGCTATATCCAGGTCTGAAGCCAAATGGACAAAGATCACAGAAATTGGAAGATAATGATGACAGTGACCTCTTGGTAACCTTCCCTAAACAGCAGGTTGATATCATCAAGTGTGTCTTGAGGAACGGTTCAGCCACCAACGCATGCTTATCCTGGCGTGCTCACAAGAGGCTGCACTGCAGAGCTCAGCCAGAACAGCAAGAGCAGTCAGCCATTGCTCTCAGGGAGCTGATTTTAATCAGCAGCCCGTATCATCATCACCAGCTAACACATGGGGTAGCTGAAGGACTGAGAGGGTAATCACCCCTCAAATAACATCCTTTCTCCAGAAATCAAAAACAGGTCAAAGCACCAGTTGTGTACCTGATTAACACTGCTCAACACACCTAGCCTAGCATAATGGACTGAGATGAAGAAAAAGAGACTTTGTTCTGCTTTCCAACCCCAACATCTTTGTCAGCGTTGAATTCACAGGCACTGGGGAATTACGAAATGATGTCCTGTGTGGGTCACAATTTGAACCAATTTTGCTGGTCCAGACTTCAGAGGAGCTTCTCGTTATGCAAAAGCATCTCACTCAACACACGCTTATTTGAGCATCCCTGAGATTTAAGGCTTTAACTCCCATTCCCTTAGCCTTCCTATTATAATTACCAGATACAAAGATTCTCAAAAAAACAGCAAAGATGAAAGGGTGCTTTAGTTCAGCTTCCCTGTATTTGTTAAAGACATCTAATAGTCAAGGTGGTGCTCAAGAAATTCAGCAATACTGGTCTTAGAGTATGTTGGCATCCCAGCACCCAAGGTAGCACCAAACAAGCTAACCTGGGGAGCAGTGCAGCTCTGTGGAATGGCCTGTCAGTACAAACCACCTGGATCCACCCTACTCCAAACCTAAACTACGGAAAAGAGCTTACAACTGGAAAGAACAGACATAGATGCCAACCTCATCTTGAATGATCTGGTTATTGCAATGGGAGAAACAAATTCCTTTTGTTTCATAAATTCAACCTGGTTCTGAAGTTTGACCTTTCAGGAAACATTTCTAATCTGGTCATACCATGGTGGCATTAAAAGCAACTACTTGAGGAGCTGTGGTGTTTTGCTACAAGTGCTACATAGTACAATTAGGTACAAAGTTTGTATGGAAGATAAATCACAAGAAATGGGAACTGGAGAGCTGTATGATGCGACATTATAATTTCTGTTTACTTGCATTTTATAATCCTGAATTCATTTCCTTTGCATAATTGTTTTTTTCCACCCATATTGTACAGGCATTTAATTTTTACTTCCCTTGATTTTATGTAATTGTTAAAATAGTACAATTTTTCACATGTGGGTAGAAATTACGCAGTATCCAGTCTTGTTGATGGTTATGTAATGTAGCAAGGGGAAATGACTGTTTAGCTTTACTATCATGCCCTCTCTATTAAGGTCAAAAATCAAACTGATTCAAGTGCTTTTGCAGTTAGACCATTGTATCACTGAAATGCAGGAACTGATGTCAGTAAATTGAGGGGGGTTTAGTACTAGTTGATTTTAAAAATGCATGAATTTTGAAGCATCTGGCTTGGATAAGATTTAATGAATTATTAATCCTCATATGTCACAAATCCCATGCTCTTCATTCCCTTATGTCTGCTTATATCTATATTCGCTAGTCACCATTTCCCTGTAAATTAAGGATAAATTAGCTATAAATTAGCTAACAAATTTTATCCATCCCACATTTTCTTTTGTTTGACACAGAGTATCGTAGATCTAAATGCCAGAGAAGACAATTATATTCATGTAATATGACCTTCTGCAGAATAGAGTCGCAGTGTCATTGAGGAGTTTCTAGATTAACCCCTTAACTGCTTTTTAAAGTTACAATAAGGAAGCAATATGTATATTTTAGGAAGAAATACACCTTTAAGTAAAAAACTTCAAGGGACAGGCAAGGCATGGCATCCTTACTCGAGTTTTTTCCAAAGCATTGCTAATGCCCTAAATAAATAAACTTATCTAAATGAAAAGACAGCTGAATGTAGTGCAAAAGGACCCTATTGTAAGCCATAGAGCCCAGCTAACAACAAGTGTCCCTGTCCTTCTGGGGCCTCCTTTACACCTGCCTTGAAGTTTCACTGTGTTTTCTTCAGCCACCACATATGCAGTGGGGCAGCAGTGATGCTGATAAGGAGCAGAGCAAATCCTTAGGAGATGTTGTGGGGTTTCGAGCCTCAATTTGCGTGTATGAATGCAGTCTCTCTCAAATCTGTCCCGGTCTTGCCTCTCCTCTAAGTTTCCATGTGGAAGCTCATGTTGTTTCTCTGTGTATAAACTACAGTACCTTAAGTGCAAAACATGTAACCTTAAACTATACCACATGTGTTCAACTTTTTATCCCAGCAATAATGGAAATGTCTCACTAATAAGGAGCTTTGATGTGTTACATCACCCCTTAGCCATCTGAGTTAACTGCACGTCGTTTCTCCTCTAGGGACACTGGCAGTTGCTTACAGGTGTTAACCCAGGGCACAGCTGCAGCAACTGGTCTTTAGCTAGGCCAGAGAACCGCATCCCATAAGAACAAATCCTGGTATTAAGTGTCATTGTAACTGCTTACATATCTTGTTCCAATGTTAAAGAAGAGAAAACTTTGTCACAGGCTTACTCAGAAACAATTTTGCATGCATGCAAGTCCAGAAGATTTAAGGTTTTAGAGCACAAATTGAGCTTTCTGACAATGCCACGCATGAGTGCCCTTACCTAAGTAATAACCACTTGTGCCTCTTCTCAAATTTTCATTCAGAAGTGAAATAGGAAAAAAACCAAACCCTTAACTTCAGGAGCTTTTTCACATGTTGGAAGTTCAGTATTTAGAACTCTTTGCCAGATGCATGAGCTTCAGAGGAGAGATGCAACTGCACCACAGCACATAAGGATACCTAGCCACAAGTGAAGCCAGCTACTGTACACAGACAACAGGAGCAGGAGAGCATAAGCAGAAAGTACAACTTACCAAACTGGAGTTTGGGAAGACATATGGGTAAATTCACCTCCTGTCGAGAAAGTGCCAGAGGGGTTTCTTGTCTAGGAGCAATTTAGACCTCTGTGTCATCTGGCAGTGGCAGAAGGGTGGCAGCAGGATGGAGGCTGTGGCAACACTCCAGGAACAACCCAGTGAGCCATCAACAAGCTTCTGGGCATCTGACTTCTGCTTTCCTGAGTCTCATCCTGATAATCAACTGAGCACAAGTCAGCTGAGGCTGTGATCTGAGGATGTGTATTTCTGCTGGGGAGAAAAACCTCTGAGGAGATAAATGTCTGTCTCAGCTAACCCCAGAAGGGGAAGCAATCCATCTGACATGCCACCTTTTGGTCCTTTTAGGTCCACAAGTGTTCTACCACAGCTATTCCCCCACCTACTTTTTCTCCTGGGAATCTTGCCCAGTTTTGCAGAAGATTGTACTCCCCTGCAGTGGGTGTATTTATCCATTCATTCATCTGAGCTGCTTTGCACTCACAAACTCCCCAGATACAGGTGCTATAGAAAATAAGCTATGAACCTCTAGAACTGGCTAAAACTGAAGAAAGATTTTCTGTGAAAGAAAACGACACAACTTCTGTTGCTGCAGAAATGTCTGTCGTGCTTGTAACAACACCTTCCATAGTATACTGATAAGAGGTGGCAGGAATATGCCAAACTTGTCCGTAAAACAAACAACACAAAAATCTCAGGCTCTCATTCAGTGCCTAGTTTCCAGTTTGTGCCCTGTGTGTGGCAAGAAATAAATGTACATACATCGATTGCATCTGAAAAAGTCAAACAGTGGTAGTCTGAATTCTAACTTGAATGCATATTGGTGGGATGAGATGCTGATCCATTTGCACAGTAATGTGCTATATTTAAGTCACGCATCGTGGCATCTTCAAAGAGGCCAGTCATAATTATGATGGATTAGACTGCAGAGTCAGTCCTAGATGCAGTAATTGTTTCACAGATGCTGATGATGTGACTTGAATTTCTAATGGATTATAGCTGAAGAGAAATATATGGAGCTTCTAAATTATCTGGATAAAATACAGCTATGAGAAAGACTAAAAAGACTAACTGCTGCACTTGGGGAAAGGTAGATTTACTTTGAGAGGCGAACAGTTCACCCGACAATGATTGTAAGGACAACCACAGAGACTTTTTAAGGTGCAAACAGGTAGGAGTACTACTTCATGGTGTCCCAGTTAAAAACAGTAATAGAGATAACGTGGCCATTTATTTTTTGCCAGTTCTACATTACAAATTACAGTACTTCACATTTGCTGTGACTTGTAGGTGCTTGAGGAAGATTTTTAATCAGATGTGACTTGAGGGTAGTGAATAACTTGAGTGTAGACAGAGAGAGAAAGAAGTATAATGCAAAGTCACCCCCATCCTAGATGCATTTCAAAGAATGCAAATCTGGCACTTTTAATGCATGAATTAACTTTGTATTTTAAAGAACCAAATGATTCCTATGTTCTTTGCAATGTCTAACACCAGTGCCTTTTACACTGAAGGTGTCAGAATTTGGGGGAACATACCAGGAGGTCTTTGAGAATGCCATGAACAATAATTCATGTCACAAGATAACCTTGTGGGTTTTGAGGATGGCATGAACCTAAGACTCTTTTCTGACCACAGATGTGCTCCTTTGAGGGGTTTGCAAGCTAAGTTTAGAGAAGTCAGGGAGCCCCCACTTCTAAAGAAAAGGGTGGGTTTATCTGATAGATACTAAGGAGTTGAGAAGAAAGATTGCCTGGGAATTCTCAGAAGGAATTTAGTTGCAACCCACAGGGTACACCAGAAAAAAAGCAGCAAGGCAGGCTTTGAGGGCCAGACAAAGTTTCTCACAGCTTAGTCGCACAGACTAAAACTTTTTTTAAAAGAAATAAATCTTTTAGAAGCAGCTTGACAGCACAGTGTTAATTACTATGGTGCCATTTATTTCATTTCATACTTGTGAAACGCAGCAGCCTACACACTTGTGTCTGACTTGTGGTTCACCTGCAGTTTTTAGGAATGAAAGGTGTGAAGGCAAAGAATGGCTTCCAAATTGGGCTGGCATTTTATTTTTGAGACACTCTGCGAGCATCGTTCTGCTGCCCGGCCTAGAATGACACATCAGAGGAATCCTTTTCACACAGCTTTCTGCTAAGCATGGAACGTCGTTCCCCTGGGAAAGCTGCAAAGGCTCATGTCTTGTGGTACTATAATGCTAGGGTGGGAAATACTTCTAGAAGGGAGTAAGCCTACACTACCATGTCAAAAAAACCCAGGCAAGATTGGCAAACATTTTTTCCATCTCCCTGTTCTTAGCTTTCCCTGCAAAATCCTTTTTCAAAGTACTGTTACTTGCAGAGAGAACTTCTCTACTCCTGTCATAAAAAACATAAACTGAGTAAAGGATTAAAAAAAAGAACTTCAAGAGGTCAAAAGTAAATCTAAAAACAAGTTTGCGATTTGGAGGAAATGAATACAAGTTATCATATAGGTGCTTGCCAGTCAATTGACAATTTGAATTGTCCTGATACTGAAATCAGAGCTGCAAGCAGAGAGAATTCTGCTGGATGCAATGTATTTCATGAATTAATATTACTTTTAAAAGCATTTTAGAATCATATTACTAAACTGAATAAGGCAATAGTGCACTGAAAACTGTACAAATTACATTTAAATAACATTTAAAATTACATTTTAATAACATAAAAATATTAATGTGGGATAAATACATAAGCAGAGCAACCATGATGGGAAAATTTTTTCAGTATAATAGTTCTTCCTATGTAGTGGAAATACCAGCCACATGTAGTGCTTCTTCTGACTTTGCAGTCCAAGCAGAGCTGACCTGGTAATGGAGAACCCTTCCAAGTCTTCTTTATGCAAACCAAAAATAAAAGCTTGAGAACAGACATGCATATGTCCAAATTTTCTCTGTGCAACTTCATGTCTGTAAGACCCACTGTCAGTCTGCCTTCTGTCATTTGTGACTGCTTGAGACCCACAAACCAACAAAGAATAAATTACAAGCAGAGTCAAACAAGGGCTTTATCTATGTTAACTGGGTCTGTGAATTCTGGGAAGATGCATGTGAACAGGATTAGCTTGTCATTGTATGGAATTCACTCACTGCACATTGTCAGTACTTTTATCCAGCTAAAAACTTCACTTTGTAAATAAAATATAAAGAGTATATGAGAAAATGGGATTTCCCATCCAAACAAAGAAGAAAAAAATCCTAGTTCCACAGCTGCAGAGCTCAATTCAAAACCCAAATGCATAGTTTAAGCCATGCTTGATGTCTATATGTAAATTTGAAAGGATATAAATACCAGAAAAAAAACCATTTCCATCAAACCTTTCAAAAATCACTCTGTTTCTATCAACATTACCAATCTGTTGATGAACTGTAAGAGTTCCTGTGAACAGCAGGCAAGCATGGCTTTGTCTTGTGCATTGTGCCTCTTGCGTGGTCTTGAGGAATGCCAGTTTTAAAAGATGCTGTCAGACAGCTGAGGACAGAAAAAAAAAGGTTTTCCCCTCTAACTGGAAACTTGGTGGCAATACTCCCTCCAGTCAGACAAAAGAGGTTTGGCACACTTAATCAAATTACAGGATTAGCACCAAGTATGGGAAACGTGGTTTCAACATGACTCTCTGCCTTACCAAGGGCAACATGTGATGACAGAGAAGTCCATGCAAATCATTGAAAAGCAGAGAATATTTTTTGCACCACTAGGAGTGATTTCTTCTGGTAAAATATCTTCTTGCGTGTTAAATGGGGGTAAGGAAGCCGCTCTGTATTTTCACTCTCTTTTCATCTTGAAGAACAAACCTTTAAGAAGAAGGGAGACCCGAGGATGCAAGACGTGCTAGGATAGCAAAACACCCCTCAGATGTGCCTGCAGGCTCACACTCTGTGGGAGCTGGTCAGGGCAATGGGTGCTTGAGTGCTGCAGGAACTGTCAGTAACTGACTGTCCTTCAATGGAAACTAAAGCTGACTTAGATTCTCTCCTGTTTCTTTTCTCTTTCAGATACGTTCAGAGGGTAGCCTTGTGGATGGCCTCGGAGCAGGCCAGATGGAACAGGACAGAACCAACCATGTTGACGGCAATAGATTGAGTCCGTTTCTAATACCACAGTCTTCTCACATTTGCCAGGCAGAGCCTTCTGCAGTGAAGCTACAGAATGGGAGTTCAGAAACAGAGAGGCCTGACGTGGAAGTAAATGGAGACCACAAGCCGCTATTCAATAAAAGCAACTTTGGAGTGCCCCACCCGAAGGGAAGTCCAAACAATCGCGTTAGCCCCGACTTTTTACAAGAAAAGAAAGTATATTCCAAATATATGCAAAATGGTGGGATCAAACGCACTTTTAGTGAGCCCTCTCTGTATGGACTTCATGAGAGCAAGAAAGTGAAACAAGACAAAGAGGTAAACGGAGAAGTAGCTGAGCCAGAGGACAACAGTGAAAAACCAAGTGTCTCCAATTGTTATAGTGAGAAGAAACCCGAGAGTTTTACAAGACAAGAAAACGACGCTTCAGATTTGATTCTGTCTACAAGATATAACAGTGTTGGTTCAGAAAACCCTCATGACCTTCTGATTCAGGATGAGCAGGAGTGGGAAAATATTCATTGCCATAACAGGGACATTGTCTTACTACTTAAGAACAAGGCAGTGCCAATGCCTAATGGTGCTACAGTTTCTGCCTCTTCCATGGAAAGCATGCATGGTGAACTCCTGGAGAAAACACTGTCTCAATATTATCCAGAACATGTTTCCATAGCAATGCAGAAGAACACATCTCATATCAATGCCATTACCAGTCAGGCTACTAATGAGTTGTCCTATGAGACAACACATTCATCCCATACCTCAGGGCAGATCACTTCCCCACAGACCTCAAACTCTGAGCTGCCTCAAGTGCCAGCTGTAGTGGTTACTGAGGTCTACAACACAGAAGACTCCAGTAAACCACCTGTATTGCCAGGTAGCTGTTCACTTCAGAAACCGGAACTACAGCTACAGCAACAGATTCCAGGCTATGATCCTCACCAGTTACCTGTAGGAAACAGTAATATTCATGGAAGCATAGGGCAGGTTCCCAACCAAGACCTCTCTCTAAGTTCCAGCAGTAACCTGCAAGCTCAGAGCACCGCTCTGGAAAGGTACTCTGAGCAAGCAGAAAATAATGGTGCTTTCTTTACACAGAACTCAACGTTTCACAAAGATTCCTCCACCCCTCCTGCTCCAGAAGTGAACAGTGTGCTGTCTGCCGCGGTGCAAGAAGGACACCATTCCTATGACAACAGATGTGATGAAACTCTTCCTGGGGAGATAAAAAATGAAGGGCAACAGGAGGGACCAATGTCAGAAAGTCCCAGCCTCAGCCAACAACAACTTCACCCTCAGCAGAGCCTTCTGCGACAGGCACAAACATCAGAACAAGATGTCAGTGAAAGCAACCCGCAAGCTGCTGTGGCCGCTTCGATTCTGCAGCGCCCCGAAGAAGTGACGCTGGCGTCAGAACCTCCCCTCCAAAACCTGCACGCACACAGAAGCGAGGGTGAGTTGCAACAACACTATCAGCATTTCCCAGGACAGAGAGAACCTGAGATTCCTCCTGACAAAGAAAAGGACCAAGTGAAAGAGCCTGTACAACAGGCTCAACATTATTCAAAACCAGGCTGGATAGAACTGGTTTCCACCCAGTTCTGCCAGGGAGAGCCTCCCCAAAAGCCCAGTGAAGCATTATTGCGGTCAATTCTTCAGTACCAAGCAAGCACAGCCCAAACAGTCTATACAAAACAGTATGCTGGAAGTCCTGACTCATTAAAGGGGCCTTCAGGACAGGCCCAGAGCCAGAAGATAATGCAACAGGAACAACTTCCTCCACTGTACAAAAGCGAGAGCTCCCAGCTGCAGCCGCATCCCTCCGCTGACCAGCAGCTGCCATTCCAGAAACACTCTCCGCAGCCACAGCTCACAAAGGTGGATTCCCTTCTCAAGTCCCAAGTGCAGCAACAGCCACCACAGCAGCTCCATTTCCAGCCAAGATCAGAACAACAAGCTGAACAGCCTTTAGGGGCCCCCTTGAAACAGCAGCACTTGAATCCCCAGCCAGGGGAGAACGGGCAATTCTTGCATTCACACATTTTGCAACAGATGCTGCAAAAACAGGCACATCCAGTGCAACTGCCATACAGTCCACAGCTAACCCCAAACCAGCAGCAGGCTCCACAAATGAAAACTAAAGACCTGCCCCAAGCCGTATCCCACCCCCAAAGCAATGCTGAGCAGCCTCTAGACAGGACGTCCTTCAATCAACTTAAAGCAGATGAATGTTTCCAAACTGGGAATAAGTATGTTAAATCAGCTGCATTCCCACTGCCTAACCATCAGCTAGGCCTAGAGCAGGTACAGACCATGAACAACAAAGCTCCCCTTTACACTCAGAAGGCAAACACCAGTCTCCAGCACCCTTGCCCAAACAACAGGCACGTGATTTCTGAGAAGAAAGGGAACGCCGCAAATATGGAACGCTTTGGAGCCAACAAAATGCAGGACTTGCAGCATGTGCAGTATTTTTCAAATAACTTGACCGCAAAGCAAGATGTGAATCATTGTTTTCAAGAACAAGAGCAACAGACACAACAAGCCTCAGTTCTGCAGCTGCCACCCCTCCAGCCCTCACAGGGCTATGGTGCTAGTCTGAACCAAGACCTCCCGAGCAAACAAGCTCCACAGATCCCTCAGCAGTACTTACCACACAGCCAAACTGCCCCCCATGCCCAAGACCAGAGAGGCTGTCATTTGCAGTCCCAGACCCCTAAGGATTTTCAAAAGCACGCTGCTCTGCGGTGGCATCTCTTGCAAAAACAGGAGCAACAAGCATACCAGCAACCCAAAACTGAGATTGGTCCCAGTGCAGCACGCAAGCCTATAAAAATTGAGGCTGGTACAAAGTCTAATGTCTGCATGCGCCCATCAGCTGGACAGCTGGAAAACAAAATGTGGAAAAAAACAATTAAACAAGAGAATCAGCACTTTGGCTGCGAGAACATGCAACAAAAGAGCATCATTGAGACAATGGAGCAGCAGCTAAAACAGATACAGGTCAAATCACTGTTTGATCATAAGACTTTTACTCTCAAATCACCCAAACATGTGAAGGTTGAAACAGCAGGCCCTATTACCATCCTATCACGAAATACCAGTGCTGCAGATTTTGACACTCAAACCCCAATCTTAGATCAGCAAGCAAACTTGTCTGCTGAGAAAACCCCGACCAAAAGAACAGCTGGAACTGTTCTCAATAATTTTTTAGACTCACCTTCCAAGTTATTGGATACTCCTGTAAAAAATTTATTGGACACACCTGCCAAAACCCAGTATGATTTCCCATCTTGCAGCTGTGTTGGTAAGTGCTGAGATGTACTAAAAACATAATAGTTCACAGGAAGGAAATGAGCCTTCAAGTTGGGATCACAGGGTTAGTTGGATGTTTTTGTTGGAAGATTTTTTTGGGTTTTTTAAGAACCGTAGTTAGTGAAGACTTATAAAACTGAAATTTTACACACTTACCAACCCTATACATGGGCCCTTTTCTCATTATTTCATAAAGCAATTTGATTTTCAGTCAGAATGCTTATGGCTTCACATCCATTCTCCTTGAGCAGCAGACGTAACAACAACATACTGATAAAAAGTAGGTCATAACTTTATGACCTAATTTATTTGTGAAGGTTAGATACAGCTTTTAAAAAACCGGTTCTAGTCCAAAACTTCAGAGCCTTATGGCCATTTTTTGCTCTAACAGTGAAATTGCTGAAGCTGCCCCTAGTAAAGCCTAAGCAAAAACAGATGTCAGATTATTCCTCACTTGTTGCAAGAGTTTATCCTCCCTTTCAGGCATTTGTCTCCTGTACGGCTAAAGAGATCCACAGTTTCATAGAGAAGCTACACAAGCAGCACCAAAAAAAGCAGTGGGGGGGACCCTTGTTGTTGCTTGATGGCATACCCTGTCTCCAAAAGCTGGAAAAATAGAGCAGAGGGAAGCAGAGTGACAGGCATGGCCCCCTAGCCCAAGCTTCCATACAGTACTGACACTGCACGTAGACAAGTGTAACAGGCACTTTCAGACTCTACTGGATAAACTATTCAGGCTGAGACAAAAGGCTCAGCACCAAAAATGGGGGGAAGAAAATAAAAATCCTTGTTACAATTTCAGTTACTGGGATTTTGTATCAACTATAAAAGAGGAAAGTTGAATCAATGCTCCTCCAAAATGCAAAATGGACCTTTTTGCCTTTTTGAATGTTGGGGCTATGCCTCAGAGATGATCTATGGGAACAAAAACAGGAAGAAGTGTATTTCTGGAGCTCCCAGGAACAACACTGGAAGCCAATTCCTTGCTGTTCCTTGTTTTATAAGAAACAACCTTCAAAATGTAGGTTTTTTTGAAAACAGTTGTTATTTGTTCAGGGGTTTTTATATTGTTTCTTCCATATAGTTAGCACAGCAAGATTTTCTGGCAGTCATTTCCTTGTCATTTTTTTTTCATACTGAAACCACTAAGCAAACTTAAGAATTTATCCTCCTTTTACATTTTAATTCTTCAGTCCTAGCAGACACTAGGAAATACAGGAGTAGGAAACTCTCTCGGAGGAACCCAGTGCCACAGCATAATCTACAGGTTTATTGCTCTTTCTTATCAATATTGTCCTTAAGAAGATTAAATTAAGCCATTCCCTGCTGACACGTTCAGATTTATACCATGCCTTCATCGTGCTTCCCAAGGCTGTCTGTCAGGAGCAGCAGCACCACGTCATCCAGCCCTTGGAGTTAGCATGGCAGAAAGCATCGAGCACAACTCCACCATCTCCTGAACCCAAGCAGGGCCTGGCCATTTCTTTCCCACTGCTGGAGCCTGCCTCTTGGAACCAAACCAAACATACAGCATGTATTGTGACTGCTGATATGGTCCTACCTACACACAGAAAACTCAGGCCACATTCTTGGCATACAAGCATTTTGACCAGGCCTTGTGCACGATTTCTTTCAGCGAATTTGGGTTTTTGTTTTTCATTTCACAGTCTTTCTGTGGGTGGCAAGAATTCTCTATGTAACCTTACTGGCCAGTTTTTCAAGCTGTAAGTTCCTGCACTGTAACATGTCTGCTGAAAAACAAGTACAGTACAGCTCCCTAACATCAATATTTACCACTGTTATCCCATTTATCCTCCTTTCTATATACTGGGAGAGGAGGAAGTGGGAGAAGGAGAAACAATTGTTTGCTGATAACAGGAAAACGCCAGTTTGAATGTCAGTGTAGAGCCTGAGAAGTGGAACAAGTGTTCGTGTTAGGGAAAGGCACACAGTCCCTCTCACGGCTGTTTGCAGGATTAGCCATTGCTTTGCATGTTTTGTACCAACCGTGTGGGCAAATACCTTAGACATAAGTGTTTGAAAACTGACCCCAGGCCCATACAGCAGTCTTCCAACAAGCTAGATGTAAGTTTTGCAATGTGACATTTCACATGAAAGAATTAAGCTTCAAAGTAATAACCTTTATTTTGTTTTAAACAGAGCAAATTATTGAAAAAGATGAAGGTCCTTTCTATACCCACCTAGGAGCCGGTCCTAATGTGGCAGCTATTAGAGAAATCATGGAAGAAAGGTAATTAGTGCAAAGGCACAGAGCAGATTAACGTTTATCCTTTTGTGGATGTCAGAATTTTTCCAGCTTTTGCACATAAAGAAATAAACAACTGCAAATCAAGTAATTACTTGTAGGCTTAGCTACTCCAGCGTTGCCAACATTACGCACCCTGCTATTCACCAGAGAGTCACAATATTTGACAGGGCTAATAGTCTGCTGGCTGGCACAGGCTGTGCCCTTAGAGACAGATGCCAGCAAACCCAAGCCGGAACAAGTTCTCACCAGCCTGCCAAGCAAGGCAGCTGGCAGTGGCTGCAAAGGCAGGCATGGGGCTGGTGTTCCCTCTGGCTAGGAGAATGCCAGCAGAGAAGGAGGATGAAGAGCAGAATACCGAATTTCAACATTAGTTTCCCCTCGCCAAATTACTAAATATCTAAATCTAAATCTAATTCATTCACGTCCAGAGGAACGCCACAAAATTGTTGGATGGGATTTCAGCCCAAGAATCGATTCGTGTTGTGAGAAAACATTCCCCTGCCTTGGAGTATTGCACAAACCCAGTCTTATCTTGATTGTGGACAATCCCTGTTATCATGTTGCATCCTGTGGTGTATTAATTACGTCAACGCCAACCAAACCAGGAATTTTTAAAGGCACAGAACACATACATGATATATGCCATTTAAAAATATGTGTAAGCACAAACCCCACCAGCCTAAGATATATAAATTCAAAGCTGTCACAAAAGTGACTGTGATTTCTGTCCACTGTGAATTCTGCATTACTTGTAGCCAGTAATGACCAGAGTTTTAGAGGTATCTGGGAATTCAGTTCCCCTCTGAACAAAGAAGCAAACAAAAAACTCTTCAGTTAAGTCAGGGACAGATGGGAATTTGATTTGTTAGTACCTTAAAAATTTGGACTCCAGAGCAGCACTGAAGCTCCAACTAGTTGCAGAACCAAAAGCAAGTGGGCATTATTGCAGTGCTGGGTCTGAGCTAAGGAGCACCATTTCTTAGCAAGGTCTGTTAGCTTGTGCTCATCACTGCACAACCCCAGGGCACTTAGAGCCTATTAAACCCTTCAGATTACCTTTAAATCCTGAGGTCCGTTCTCTTTCTTAGCACCTCCTTCCCTATGACTCTTGTGCGTGGCTTGCCCCAATAATTTTCAGCTTTGAGAGCAGCTTGAGTGCATGTAAACTACATAAGTCAGCTTCCTTCTGGGAAGGGAGAGTGAATGCTGACTCTCTGAAGAAATTCTTTACAATTTGTTATCTCCAGAGCTCCCATCAACTGGTTAATTCTTTAGTATTTACAAATAGTAAGTAAAAGAGGAAAGTCATCCATGTTGGTAATGTCAATTATAGAGATGACTTTTTTTTTTACTTTGGAACGTAATTTTTCATTCTTAATATTGACCTTTTCTCTTTTTTTTAAATTTGATTTAATTTCATATTGGCAGAAGGAAATAATGAGAGATCACAGGTAATATGCAACTACTCAGCCAGGTTCAGCAGAGTATGAGAGCAGCCACTTGAACAATAGCTAATGTTCAACTGTATGGTATGAACTGTGAAATTCTCAGTCTGAAGAACTCCAGAACTCATTAGTTAATTTTGTATCCCTAACCCTTCACTATAAAGGTACTCTCAAGCCTACATGTGCAGTTGGTGACATTAATCACAACTGAAGCACTTTTAACCTGGCTTCCCATGCATATGGATTGACTGTTAAGGTATGAGCACTGCTAAAGAAGCCAGGGTTTGGATTTAGACTTACAATTAATATTCTAGCTATACCAGAACTAATTTCTTGCAGAATCCACAGCGGATACAAACATTTTACCTCTTCCTCCCAATTCCTACTTCATGCTCAGTGAGTTTTGCTCCAGTTTTAAAGCCAGTCAGCTTTGGCCTGAAAGGAAGCATGACAAATATCAGGCACAAATTCCTTTCTGACAGAAAAAATTTGAGACAAAGTCCATTTCATTTCCAGTGTGTAATGTACAACATATATCTATACAGGCATCCACACAGTTGTCCTGCAATCGAGATTAGAAAATTGATAGAAAATGTTAAGATTTAAAAATGGGTTTTTTTAATGTGGTTAATTAAAGAAACAAATAAATACTAACATCTAAGCCTAAGGAAAAAGTGACCTAACAGTTGCCTGCAGAACATGTGTAGTACAACTTGATTTTGTTTGTATCATTTCCTGTGACACTGAAACTTCACAATGAGATCACATCTAAAAATAAGCATTTTTCATTTCCTTTACAGGACAAAAGTTTAAATACAGATACTGGCCCTTAAATATGTCACCAAGATTTTAGTGCAAAAACAAGAAGGAAAAGGTCAAAAGTTCTTAAGGCATCACTAAGTGGCTGCATAACAGGAACATACCTTGATTGCTCTGTAGGTAAAGGCAAAGAACAAGGAGTCTGTGATTTAGTTAGTCCCCACACTCGGCTATTAAAAGCAAAAGTTAACATCAATGAGAGTGGCAGAGTTCCAGAAATGGTGATGGAAGTGCAGTTTGCTCAGTGCCCAAGGAGCAGCCGAGCAGCCAGGGCGGCTCAGTCTGTAACACTGCAGCCACCGTGGTTCCTGTCCCTGGCCTCCCCTGAGCCCTGGTGTGCTCCCGGGCTCAGCAGGTGGGCAATCCCAGAGAAATGCCTGGAAATGGCTCAACAGATCCAGCACTTTCTACTGAGTCCAGATTTGCTTCACGTGGCATTTGCCACATATTTCCACCTGGAAAGTGGATCCTCTTTGCTCTGGCAACAGCACTGCTTGCACATGGAGCTAGAGTCTGCCTTGAGAGCATAATCCCCTTGATTAAATGCTTCAGCAAGAGCTGAGCTTGCCCACCTTGGTCACAAAAAGACACACAAATGGCATTATTTGAGGGCACCTTGTAATCCTAACTGGACTACAGAAGTCGAGTAGAAGTAAATAACTAACGATTTATGAGTGGATGATAAAGTAAAAAAAATAGATATGATGCAAATTAATCCTGACTTAACTGATTCGCACTGCTTAAGCCAGAAACAAGCGCAGAAAATTAATAGAGTGACTGTTACATGCCAGCTGTTCCATGCCAACTTAATTATGTACATTTCAGAGAAACAACTTCAACCCAGAAATTAAAAGAAAAATGTAAAATTCTTCACCAAAATACAGAGACTTCTTTTTTTTGAAAAGTCCACTTTTCAAAATGTCATCTATAACAAATGCTCTAAAGAGATGGTTAAAATGTTTGGTAATATTAATGTGATATTGATAATTTCTACCCATCTGGGATGTATTAAAGACATTTGCCTCTCTTAATATATCATTCCACCACTGTAATAAAATCATCAAGATAAACCACATTGCACATCTTTCCCTGTAATTCATAGTGTTTATTTTTCTAAGATAAGACTGGCAAATGTGCTTCATCTTTTCAGTGTTCACACAGAACCAAACGAATCTGCTTATTGTCCATATTTTTGTTTTGTTTAAGATTTGGACAGAAGGGTAAAGCTATAAGGATTGAGAGGGTTGTCTACACTGGGAAAGAAGGCAGAAGTTCTCAAGGATGTCCAATTGCTAAATGGGTAAGTGATGTAAACAAATTAATCCAGTTCAGTATGATGGTTCATGTAGCTGACAACAGTGACATGTCCTGTTAGCTGACACTAGGAAACTTAAAATAGCTCAACAGCAGCAGTAATATGGGGTGCCTGTAGCCTGCTCCCACCCATCTCTCACTCCATTTACTTGTTGCACAGAGAATAGCAAGAATAAAATTTGATTTAAAGGTATGAAAACCTAAGAAGGAAGGCATGTTTGCTTAGATTTAAGTTTCACACCACCTGACATTTTCATTGCCGTTTAATTTTAGCCTACAAATAAATCCAGTAAGTGCACCACTGTGATATCTTTAAAATACCCTCCCAGTTTGAGAGAAGTGTTAGGACACCCTCTTGGCAAACACTGTCGTACTTTGGAACAAATTACTGAGTGGTTTGGACTGCTGGGGAAAGACAGGATGAGGAAAAACTAATACATTATTACAGTCTTTATGCATGCCAGACTGCACCCTTTTAAAGAAATGCTTCTCAGTGCTTATGCTACTGGAAGGACACTGTTTTATTTGAAAAACATCTACTGCTTTCCTCTCAACACTGTAATGTTTGTATGTAATAAGAGTGGGTCACAAAACTGTGAGGCTGGTTATGAGTATAGCTGCTTAAGTTTGGAAGGGAAGGGGAGAGAGCTCCCATGTCCAGTTACTTAGTCCCTTCCTTACTGCCTGCCTTTCCCTGCACGCTTCCTGCCCTAAGACAGGTGTCCACTACCCAGCTCTGTGCAGGAAGACACCTCACTGCTCACTTCTTCTTGCTCACCAATCAACCTGGGCCACAACCGTAACACAGATTCAGGAGAGGATCCCTGCTGAATCAGAGCATGGAGGATACTTTTACAAAGCTGGTTTCCACCACTATGGCTCTCCATGCCATCAGTCAACCTCTTAGAGTCAGCGTCATTAAACACAAAGGGTAGCCCTGCCGTATCATAGTGAGAAAAACAGACTAAATTTCCAGAAGCAAAGAGGAGGATACAAGTAGAAGTAAGCTCCCCACACGCACAGTAATGCTGAGGTTTCCTATTCTCTTGCTCTTCACATTAAGAAAAGCATCGTTTGTGTTGGGGCTCTGGGGTGTGTGTTGCTGTACATGCAGGTAGTCCGCAGAAGCAGTCAGGAGGAGAAGCTGCTCTGCTTGGTGCGCGAGCGAGCAGGACACACGTGTGAGACGGCCGTCATCGTGATTCTCATCCTGGTCTGGGAGGGAATCCCAACCAGCCTGGCTGATAAGCTCTACTCTGAACTCACCGACACCCTGAGGAAGTACGGCACGCTCACGAACCGGCGCTGCGCCCTGAATGAAGAGTAAGTGAAGCAAAAGCTGTGCTCACCAAACCTGCAGCCCCGTCTTCAGCCTCAGACCCAGCACCTCTGCTCATGCTGTTATACTGTGAAACATCTACAACCTTCCCAGCTATTTCAGGTGGTTTGAAAACCCACAAACCTTGTAGGAAACCCAAAGTAAACACTCTTATAAATAGGGGAAAACACTTTCTCAGAATTGTGAAGCATCTCAATAGATTTGAAAGAAGAGATCTCTGCAGGCACCAGGATAGCTGATACCTCAACCTTGAAATAAAAGCTGGGTGCACTAAATCATACTTGTGTAAGCTGACACAGACTAGCCTCAATCTAAAGAAATTGCACTATTATCTTTTTCCCATGCCTTTCTGAGAGAGAACATTTAGACCGAAATTACCATAGCTATCACTGTATCTTACTTTGGCTTCATGGATAGAGTCATATTTCAGGAATTACTGCTTAGCCCCTGTCAGAGGGCTCCCACATTCTCGCAGTGCTGTCAGCACAAGCCCCTGAGGCACCATGAGTATCAATACCTAACAAGGCAACACGCAAACGTGCCCTCATCCAAGCAAAACCGGGTTTCTCACACAAGTGTAGAACCCCCAAGACCCTGCTTTGTAACCATGAAATTATTCACTCTGATAAATTCTTCTGTTACGATGTGTATGTCTCCCTCTTGCATTTCTTCATTGTTTACTGATGGAAGATGATCCACACTGCTGATTCCCTGGAGCACTGGCAGAACGCCGATGCCCACTGCCAGAGCACTACAGGGGGACCTGCCTGCTGCTAACAGCTGTATTCTCTTATCTTTTAGACGGACTTGTGCATGCCAAGGGCTGGACCCTGAAACTTGTGGTGCTTCATTTTCCTTTGGTTGCTCCTGGAGCATGTACTACAATGGTTGTAAGTTTGCCAGAAGCAAGATTCCAAGAAAGTTTAAGCTGATGGGGGATGACCCAAAAGAGGTTGGTGTCCATTTCTAAATTGAGCTTCATTTGCAAAGAAATGTTTTCTGTCACTCTGTAAATAGAGATACAGTACAAGAGAGCAGGGCCTGAGGCCTCCCTGAGTGCTGTACATGTAGGGTAATTAAATAACTGCCAGTCAAAACCGATTGATTCCAGTCACTGAGCCAGCTGAATTGACTGTCCAAATTCTGACAGCTGGTAAAAGCCCTGAGACTTGAAACCATGTTTGCAGGCTTTCACAATTAGAGGAGAGGGCACGGCCTGAATAATTCTGGCTGTATTAGGCCTGCAATTGAGCATTCCCCAGTGGCACAGTGGAAGGTTTACCAGCTAATGGCACATAACACTGCAACAGGGAACCAGAGCAGACTGGTTCAATGGAGACAAACATGATGAAACTCTGAGATGACAATAGGAAGAAGAGGTTAGGAAGACTCACTCTACATACAGTCCTGCCCCACTGAATATTTCCAGACTGCGCTCTGTGTTACAGCAAACTGGCAAATGTTTAAAATGAGCCAGAGTAATAAACATTGACCTTAGCCTGGACACAAGATACCCTGAAGTTATGACTGCAGTGACTCCTGGACACCTCCAGCAAGTCATGTGAAGCTCCAGTGGCCCAGTCTGCTTTCTGGCAAGGACATGCAAATTTAGTCCCTTGCTTGTATACTGACACATAAGACCACAGTTTCACTGTATTCTGATGTCTTACTCAAATCCAAGCATTCCTCTCACGTGATCAGAGAGACAGATACTTCAGCATCCTACAGCCTGTGCTGAAAAGAGTGCACTGTTCAGAATATCATCATCACTAGCATACAGATTTTTCTGCCCACTGCTCTTCTACAGCACCAAGAAGTACAGAATAGCTCTCCTCCAAACATGCTGTGGCACAAAGCCTTCTTTATCACAGCCTGCAATCCTAAACTACCTACATTTCTAAGATGGATACCTGGCCAGAGCACACCAGGGCACTCTTCCAACTTGCATTCTTGGATTTACTTGCTATGGAGGCCAGATTTGGGCAAGAAAGAGGGTTTTACCCTCCAGTCTTGGTCCCAAAGTTGGGGCAAGCCAAAGCATGCATCCAGACCAGGGGCTGGGTTCTATAGCATAGATACAGTTCATAGACAGCACAAACAGAATTCTCACCAAAAGAACTAGAAGTTGCACTAACAAACACTAACCTACAGGCCATACAAAAGCTCCACATTCTGGCAGCAGCCACAAGGTCACAGCAAGATATTTTTGACAATTTCATGTCAAACCAAACTAGGATATTGTCCTGTAGTATAGGATACAAACTTTAAACACACCAAATACATGCCTCTCTGAAACCTGTTTTTTCACAGTTCTTCACATCTTCCTAAAATACAAAAACTCCTAAAAATGAGTACACCATTCCAGTATGCCACTGTTCTTCATGCACTTAAAATTAAAGATAAGGGCCTCATATAAGCAAGGGTTTGAATTTAGGATTCTCATCCTTAGAGGATGGGGAACAACTGTGGAGTATGTTATTGGATTATTTTTAAACAGCGCATTATTTTCAGAGTGTACAACTCAGAGAAGAATGGCGCTGTGGTCATTCCCACCTCCCTATCTCCGGTTACTAGACACATCCATGATTCTGCATTGCTTAAGGATTGGGAACTTTTTGAAGGCTGCAATATTTAAACATTTTTAAATTGCTGCATGTAAAAATGTTTCAGTATGTCAAAGTGTTGTCATTGGAATGTGCAAAACCCTTAAATTAGCCAGATTTACTTGATGGACCATTCTGATGTTATTTCTCTCTAGCTTTCTGAAGATAATTATTTTCCCAAAACTCCAAAAAGGAAAATAATCAGGATTATCACACTGGGATCTAAAACATATCTTTGTTGAAGAATATGATTTTTCTTAATATAAAACAAATTACAAGTATAGTATGTGACGTCCTATTGAAGGTATCCCACTACACTGTTGTAACTGCTCCGTTCCTTTAAAGGCCTTGGAACAATAGAATTAAAAGGAATTTCACAACAGTTACTGTCTAAACACCAGTGATACTGGTTTATGCCTTTACACCACTATGAGTGTAAACGTAATTGTGTAAAGAACCTAACTTGTTGGATCCCAGACGTACAGTATGGAAATATCACTGAACCCTGTTTTGTCTTCTAACAGGAAGAAAAACTAGAATCCAATTTGCAGAATCTGTCAACCCTGATGGCACCTACCTACAAGAAGCTTGCACCTGATGCATATAACAACCAGGTATGATGGGGAAAAAAAGGAATACGAGCAGTCATGGAAATAACCTGATTTTTAACACACTTCCCAATGCTCCAGCCTTGTACCAAACCATTATATATATTTCGTGCCAACATTTTTTTGACATCAGCATGAAGACAAATAGAAATGAATGATTACACTTAAAATGCTCTCACAAGTAAAACTAGCAGGATTTGGTCCACTAAATAGAACTAATCTTTTCACCTACATCAACACAATGAAACTATTTCACTCTTCAGCTCTAAAATACATTCCTAGATTTAGCATGATTTACCAGCCAAACCAGCAAAGCTGCCATGAATATGGTGCGCGATTGGCAACAGTTTGCACTCAAGTCCTGAAGCCACAGTTTCAGTTCTACTCTCTTGAGGAGCAGATGAATTTAGTTTTCACCAAAATGCCTTTATAAACATGCCTTCAAAGTGAAGTTTTATATTTGAACACACTCATCCCTGCGTATGCACACAGGTGCCTGCATCAGCCTTCTTGCATGAGGGGATCACATGCGCCTGTTTTCCGTGGATCTGTGTTCTCAGACACCAGCACTTCAGAGCTCTGATGAGGTTCCTGGTGTGACTGCGTCTCATCTACATTTCATTACAAAATGTCTTTCAGATAGTTACACTGAAATTTGACAACACACCACCTGCAAACATGTAACTGCTGGCCTTCATTTTCATTGCTCAGGTTTACTACTGTTAGGAACATTCCCAGATCTTACAGTCCCCAAACTTTTGGCATCTACTGCAAGCTGTGACATCACCCTGCTTTCCTGTTGACAGCATTGTACAACCGGCACAAGACAGATTTTCAGCTTTAAAGAAAACAGTAAACTAACACAAAGCTGTCCATTATTATCTGCTGTAAAATTCACTCCTGTACTGCATATTTAGTAGCAGCTAGACAGGGTAAGCAGACTCAGTGCAGATGTACCCAGTTTCACTTACCTGAACAGATAATGTTTGGAGACTCATTATAGAGAAAACTGTGGCTGTGTGCCGACTAGCTGTGGTTATCTGTCCAAATATCTGAGAGTCATTCTGCAAGAGAAAAAAGGAAGAGGAAGAAAAAAAAATGAGGTGGTGAACAATAAAATGTTTCTTTGCTTGGGCTGCTTTTCTTTTCCTACAAAAATTCACTAAAGAACTTTTCTGCAAGTAAGCTGTAGTTCTTCTACCCAACATTTGTTGAAAATGCATGCTTTTACAAGTTTCAATTTTTACCTTACAGAATAAGGCATGTGTATAGCTTGGCCTGTTTCAGGAGGTTCATGTAGACCTTGTATTTGTGGGGAAACTGTACTTGAGCTACTGTCAGTGGCTTTAAAGAGAGATTATTGAGTCCTAATTTGTATGATATTGTAAAAGGTTCTAAAACCAAAAAAGCCCTAAAACCACATTTCAAATTCCCAGATTTATTCTAATCCAAATCTGGACCACTTCTGGATTACAATCAAGAATTGGAAAGGGTCTGTTTTCCCAACTGGACCAAACAGAACATCTTAGAGAGCAGCTGCACCAGTATAGTTTGATCAGATAATGATAGTCTGGCTAACATTTCAGACTGCTCACATTTAATTCCAAAGAAGTTTACACAGTTTTCAAGTTCTGGTCTGCTTTTATTTTTAGGTTCCAGGGACGTAAATAGTCCAGATTTGAAAAATAAATGTCTGTGAGCAAACTAGACATATTTTTAGTGATTTTGAATGAAGACTTGGCAAAGCTTCTAATTTGACCTTAACTTAAAAAGGGATCCATTAAGTTCCATTAAGTGTAGATGTTCTGTGCATTCACTTGAAAGGTTCAGGAATTTCAGCAAAGCATTTTATAAATGTAGTTTCATTTTTAATTTTCTAAATATAATATGAAACCATCATTTTTCTAAGGATTTATCTTCCATTACAAAATCCTTTTCTTTTTGTGTAAGGTCTATTGTTGCATTATGAATTCTTTGTAAAGCTCCTTAATAACGACTGCACGGGTGCGAAGTGCTGTCTTGACTGAATTCTCTCTCTTTTTAGTCAGGGGTTAGATTTGTACTTAAGCTAATGAAATACATGTTTAGCATGCCAAAATATTACAAATCAAAAAGCAAATTATTATTTTTCATTAAGTCATTCTGAAGTCAGTTTTCTAAAGCCATTTTCCCTTAATAGCTTGGTATACTTCCAGTCTACACAAACGTATCACTCTCACAGCGCCAGTCACGGAAACCATGCACTGCATTTGTCATGTAAAAACACCAACCCCTGGCAGAAAGTCAGGAGTAATACACAAGGAAAAGTATTATTGGCTAATTTCACAGTCACGCCAGAGACAGAAGGTACCAGGGAACAAAGAAGCGAGGAATGAAGCCTGGGTACAAAATGGCCATCAAATTGCTGTAGTTTTATTTGCCTTCAAGATGTGTTTGTTGTCACCTCCAAGATGTGAGGGAGACCTGCCCGTTGTCACAGCAGAGCATTCCTTGTGTACTCGCTGTCCTGGAGCACCCAGTGAAACCTGTCCTGTCTCTCCAGATCGAGTATGAACACAGAGCCCCCGAGTGTCGCCTGGGCTTGAAGGAAGGTCGCCCATTCTCAGGGGTCACTGCCTGCCTCGACTTCTGTGCTCATGCTCACAGAGACTTGCACAATATGCAGAACGGGAGTACTCTGGTAAGTCTGGGATGTGTAACAGCCTCCTCGCTCCAGCACTCAGCTCTTGGCTTTGATTCATTATCTCCTCTCTGTTTAAAGTTATACTGCATAATGCAGATTAGTAAAAAAAAACATTAGGCAGTAACTAAGCTAACTTATTACCCCCTACACATTTTTCTTTCAAATGAATGAGACTTACAGTGTATTAAAGAACATTTTAATACAGAACTGGTAAAAGAGGAACTGTGGAGACATTGGAAAGAAGGTCCCAGCACAGCTGAAAGGCCTATTTCAGTGTTCCTGGCACAAAACAGTTTATATTTATCCTCTTGAAACACTTTGTCTTTCCTAACAACTTTGGATTCTATCTTCTAATAAAATAAAAGTGGAAACAACTTCTTTCCGAGAGAGTTTTGGAAAATCTGGATTTCTTTCCTGCTTGGGACAAACAGAAAGTCTGCAAGTACATGCAGCCTTTACTCTCCTCAGTTCTGATTTCTGGCATGTACAGCAGAAGCTCTGTAGAAAATACTAGAAAAGCAAGCTGGTTTTCAGTGTGTATTGGATTATTTCTGTGACAAAACAGTTGGGGCAAACATGAGAAAGAATACTCTTCAGTTACGAAAAACCATCATGGCTGTAGTTTGAAGCAGCTCCCTAGATTCACAGTGCAGCTCTTATTACAACCAAAGGGAGTATCTGCCTTTTTAATTCCAACTAAATTTTTCCTATTTCCAGGGTCTGACTTAATTCACAAGTTAATCACCACCAGTACAATGTACATTTCCAGCTGAGCTTTCTTCCCAAAGCTGGGACAATGATTTTGCTGGAGAATATGTCTCTATTGGCATGTTTTTCCACAATGATCCTCCCAATACCTGTTCTAGCTGGAACTAATACAAGCTTGCTGCATGACAACAGTAACTTCCCTAAATCTCGTTATTAACATTACAGTGACACTGTAATGTTAATACACAGTATTAATGCAATGTTATTACACTGTAAGGGAGTGCAAAATACAACACTGGTGTGTTGTATTGCACACTCTCTGTAACAGGTAGCTACCTCATGTATTGTAGTGAAAGACTCTTCAGGTGAGTACAAAGCCCCAGATTTTACTGCTTTACCTCTCTGGCCATTATACAATGGATCAGAGTTTATTTCACTGAGGGTAATCCCTAACTATACTGTTCATTTCAGCACAAGTAAAAGAAATAGGTATCTATACACCTTCTGTTTCTTTTAACACTGTCCAACAAAGTAATGTAAGAAATGACATTTGCAGGCTTGTTGTGATATGCAAAAATTGCACAGAAACTTAGAGTTTACAAAGAGCTTGCCAGATGCCAGTGCTGACAGTGGCAGGGCAAGGCACAATGCAGAGGTAAGAGTTTCAGATCTCTAATACACCTTTCTGACAGGTTTGCACACTGACTAGAGAAGACAATCGTGAAATTGGCCAAACACCAGAAGATGAGCAGCTCCATGTGCTCCCGTTATACAAAGTCTCTGATGTGGATGAGTTTGGAAGCACTGAGGGCCAGGAGGAGAAGAAGAGGAACGGCAGCATCCAGGTCCTTACCTCCTTTCGACGAAAAGTAAGGATGTTAGCAGAGCCTGTTAAGACCTGTCGGCAAAGGAAGCTAGAAGCAAAGAAAGCAGCTGCAGAAAAGCTTTCCTCCTTGGAGAATGGGTCTAGCAAAGCTGAGAGAGAGAAGTCTGCTGCAGCACGCAACAAGCAAGGCACCTCTGAAGCAGCAGGTCATGCAAAGCAGCTGGCAGGTAAACACAGGAATCTGAATGGGGTCAGCAGTGGTAAGCGTCCTACAAATCAGGGCCAGTTATAATCAGCCTCAAGAAAACCATTTTTTTCAGCCCAAGAATGTATTGAAGTAAAAAGGCAAGAGAATTCTTGAAAGTGAATATCAATATTATATAAATACTAGAGTGCCAAATTTGGTACAACTCCAGAGAAGAAAAAAAAACCTGCACTGACAAATCCTTTACTGTTGGATAGTTAACACTTGTAGAAATGTAGAAGCAAACTCTGCTTGCCATTCAGTGTATTCTAAAGTATCTTTAAAAGACTAGTAGTGCTAGAAGCCATGAAGAGAAGTGTGTGGTGCTGCTGCCAAAGAAAGAATGACCTACACATCACTCAATCTGTTACAGAGAACCTCCTAATTTGAGGAGATACAAGCATAACCTCTTTACCACTATTTATACTCTCTGCCTCAAGACCAAAAGCAAAGTAGGTTTTCCATAGTGGAGTAAGAGTTTATGGCAGTTCCCAGCAGCAGATTTGAGAGTCCTGAGCAAAGGAGTTATCAGATCTATTTTATTGTTACAGCAGTTTTCCCAGAGAGGAAAAAAGGGATAACTCCAGGGCCACCCAGAAGGTCACTGAAATACCTATGAATAGAAGTCAGCTGTCCCATGACCCAGGCAAGGGTTGTGACCATTAAATGATGCCATTGCACTTTAATGAATGGTATTTTTGCTCTTATGTCTTCAGTTGATCTCACTTATTACTGCACTGTCCTGTCTATCAGTGAATGTTGGTTTTAACATACATTTTTTGGAGTCAGTTCTATTCAAATAGATGAAAAGAATTATTTATTCTTGGGGAAAAGAAAGTCACTTTGTGCACGGCTATTTGGGAGCACTTTGATGCTCCATTTCATGGGCTACTTAAAAGATGATTCAACTCTTTGGATTTTGTGCATGTGACTCTGAACAGACTGCACTGTCCTCTTTTCCTCACTGCCACTAGCATCTGATCTTGTTGGATACGTGCCAAAAAGGAAGAGTAGCCTTAGTATTTATTCAGCTTCTTAAAGGATGGTGTTTGAGATATGAGAAAGGGAGCATCTATTAATGAGTCTACTTTTCTTAGAAATTTCATATAAAGTATGTAATTTGTTGGGTGGTTGTTTGGTTTGGGGCCTTTTTTTTAAAGCCTGTTTGTTGTGTGGTTGTTTGTTTTTTCCTTTTTACATCCACAGATCTTTTACGTCTTTCAGGACCAGCCACACAACAACAGCAGCAGCAGCAGCAGCAGCATCCACAGCGCACTCTCCCTAACAACCCTCAGTCAAATCCCATTAACTCTTACTCGGGTTCAGGTTCTGCAAATCTCTATGGAAGGTTGCCTAATCCAGCCAATGCTTATCCAAACTCTTCGTACACTTCAGATCCATATGGAGGGTCCAATCCCATGAACCTCTATACAACCTCATCACAGTCTGCGGGGTCTTATTTGAATTCTTCCAGTCCCATGAACCCTTATTCAGGATCTTTAAGTCAAAATAACCAATATCCCCCTTACCAATGCAATGGAAACATAGCTATGGACAACTGCCCCTCTTACTTGGGCTCCTACCCTTCCCAGCATCCGCACATGGACTTGTATAGTTGCCAGAGTCAAGACCATATGTCTAAACTCAGTCTACCACCCATTCAAACATTATACCAGCATAGGTTTGGGAATAACCAGAGTTTTGGTCCCAAGTACTTGAATTACGGAAACCAAAATATGCAGGTAGACTCCTTCAGTAACTGCACCATTAGACCAAATTTACACCACGTAGGATCATTTTCCTCTTACTCCACCCATGAGGCCAATGGCCATTTTATGGAGGTTGCCTCGAGGTTAAAATCTAATCTGAGTAATCCAAGCATGGATTATGCCTCCATGAGTAAAACAAGCGAACATCATCCCATGCAACCCCCTCCACATTTACCACATGACTACCATTCTGCTCCAAGTATGTTTAGTGGTCCTCCTAATTCACTGCATCTCCAGAATAAGGATAATGAAATGATTTCACATGCAGTTAATGGTTTGTCTAACATGCTTCCAGGTCAAAACCATGACAGGACTACTCCCCAGGGTGGTTTAGATAAAACTGATGTGCTGAATCCAGAAAAAGCAGAGGATCCCGATGAAGTCTGGTCAGATAGTGAGCAGAACTTTCTGGATCCAGAAATTGGAGGAGTGGCAGTTGCTCCATCTCACGGGTCAATTCTCATAGAGTGTGCAAAACGTGAGCTCCACGCAACGACTCCCTTAAAAAATCCCAACAGGAACCATCCCACCAGAATATCCCTTGTATTTTACCAGCACAAGAGCATGAACGAGCCAAAACATGGTCTGGCTCTGTGGGAAGCAAAGATGGCTGAGAAGGCAAGAGAGAAAGAAGAGGAATGCGAGAAGTACGGCCCAGACTATGTGCCTCAGAAATCCTACGGCAAAAAAGCCAAGCGGGAGCCTGCGGAGCCCCACGAGCCCTCTGAGCCAACGTACGTGCGCTTCATCAAGTCCCTGGCACAAAGGACACTGTCGGTCACCACGGACTCCACAGTAACCACATCTCCATATGCCTTTACACGGGTTACAGGGCCTTACAACCGATATATCTGACTTCACACCTTGGTTGGTTACCTCATTTGAAAAAACACCTTGTCACTAGGGTAGTAGTGCTTTAGGTTTCGGGGAAGGCAAGGCTGGAGAAGGAAACAGTGTTTTTATGGAACTCATCAGTGGAAAAAGCCTCGGCACACCAGCAAAAAGAGGTAAATCTCACTAGAGCACTTCTTTTCCACTGATTTTTAAGTGGTCACAGATGGCACACGTAGGAAACAAGACCAAAGCATCCTATGCAAAAAAAAAAAAAAAAAAAAAAAAAAAAGGAGGGGGGAAAAAAAAAAAAAAAAACACAAAAAAAAAGGCTTTCAAANAAAGGAAGGGGGAAAAAAAAAAGAGAGAACACAATGAAAAAGTGTTTCACAATTTACATTGGAAAACACTGGCTCTATTACTGAAAGAGATAATCTGCAAATGGATTTTTTTTTTTCTTACAGTTTTGCACATCTGTGGCCACTTTTAATGACATCAAGTTTGCATAGTCGTGGAACAGGAGCAAAAAAAAAAACCCTAAAAAATAATACTGTAGTATTACAACTGCAGGAATCCTAAAATAACATCTGGTGCTGAATCTATGATGTACTGAAATACTGGAATTATGGCTTTTTAACATGCAGTTTTTACTGTAATCTTAATAAGTCTTTTGATTTTATTTAACGAAGTAGATAAGTATAAAACAAATAGACAGCAAAACACTGAATTTGTTTGAATATTCTAAAACCATGGTGCTATCTAAGAGAATGGTGTCTTTATTTTATCAGTTAAACAGTTAATGCCTTTATAACAAAATGTCGATGATGTAGTCAAATGTTCTTCGGCAACGGGGAGGACCTTTTCATTCATGTATGTATTGAAGTTACCTGGTGTTAAAATAAGCTTACTTTTTAACATATGGGAATTACAAAGACCTCTGGATTTTGCTTATCCAGTCAAGTCCTAGAAAAGGACAATAAAATAGAGAGAGAGATATTTTTTTTTAAATAGTGTTTCAAAAGCACTTTGTCTACCTAAGCTTGGCAACTTGAACAATGCTAAGGTACTAAGACATTAAAAAAAAAAAAAAAGAAGAGTTTACTTTGATTTTAAAATGCAAAGATAATTTTTTTAAACTAAAAAAGCTTTTAAATACTTTTGGTTTAGCCATGCATCAGCTAGTGGGCTACATATCCATTTTTAATACAGTCAGTTATGGTAAAAATGGGGCTTACTGGATATAAGGGAATACTTTAGTACACAAAACACATTTTTTCTGGTGCTCATCTCACACAGCTATACTGTAAACTGTTTTCTACAATTATTATGACAAGTTCATTGCTCAAATATGTACAGTTTTAAGGAAAGAATTTTATATTAACCACAGGTAATAATTAGCAGCATGCGACAAACTACACCTAGTTAGCTTGGGCTTCTGCTGTTTCTAGAGATCTGTGCGCTCCCACTATGGAATGGCAGAACTGCTTTTGTGTTGATAATTATGTACATTGTGGTGCAAGTCATTTCTCGGTGCAAGTGGCCTCTTTTCCAGGAAGACTGAGCAGACCGATGCCTACACAAGATGAATGAAACAGGGTTAGTTCTGTGCGATTCCGTTGATTAAATAGAAAAAAAAAAATAGGCAGCTGGCTTGCTGTGGTGGTTTTAAATCATTAATTTCTATTAAAAAAAAAAAGCAGGAGAGTTGTATAGTAAATTAAATTGTAAACAAAACTTTTTTTAATGCAATGCTTTAGTATTTTAGTACTGTAAAAATATTAAATCTATATATATTTGGGTTTTGAGCTGAATTCACATCATGGTGCTACTCAGCCTGCTACAAATATATCATAATGTGAGCTAAAATACATTAAAAGGTTTGAGTGATGTTCCTACTTGTCATATACCTCAACACTAGTTTGGCAATAGGATATTGAACTGAGTGTGAAAGTTTATATATTGTATACCATCTTTTTCCCCCAATAGCCTTTGAAAAAAACAAACAAAAAAAAACTAAACAAAAAAACTCTCGATACTTGACATTTTAGCAAGTATAACTTGAACTTCAACTTTTTTTTT
>VXAZ01009478.1:505109-518854 GCA_013399875.1 Gymnorhina tibicen
TTAAATTTAAATTTTTTTTTTTTTTTTTTTTTTTTTTTGGTTCTAAAAATTCAGGGATATTTCAGCTCATGTTCTCCTATGCCAACGTGTCACCTGTGTGTATGTAAAGCTGTTGTAGGTTAAATATATTATTCTTGGGTTTTTTGTTTTTGTTTTGTTTTCTTTCAGGGATTTAATGTTTTTCTTTTGAATCCCTTCTCTTATTTTTCTTGTACATGTATCGTGTAACTAAAACTAATTTTGTAAATTCATTAGCTCTTTTTATTGTAACAGAAGTGTTTAAGAGATTTAGAATGTTTTGACTGTTTCAAATGAATAAACAAAAAGAAAGTAGAATGCACTGAGCTGATTAAAGGGAAAAATGTAAGGCAGGGGTTTGGCAAGTGACTGTTTGCTAGAGTTGTTCAAGTCACTCTCTAAACAAGGCTTCTTGGATACTGTAATGAATAAAATAAAATATAAAAAGGTACAGTCTATACAAGGGCTTCCCTAAACATGCAAACCTCCATGTCCCAGCTATATCTTGTGCAATATACTGTAAGATTAAGTTTGGTCGAAAGAAATTCTATCCAACAGAATCACAACCTAACTCAAGTAAATCAAAGGAGGCCTTTGGGTTTAATGGTCAAATATTTATTATGGCAATTTTGTTTTTTCTCAGTCTGTGACTTTACCCACTCATTGAAACAAAAGTTTTGCCTTTTTTTTTTTTTTAAAAATGATGGTTATATGTCAGATTAAGTAAATCATTATATATCTTCATCTTTTGGTGATTTTTTTTTTTTAAATCCTATATAATTCATGTAATCCATAGTAGATGTTAATATGCCGTGCACCGTCATTTGCCAAACTGCTGGCAGCAGGAGCAGGAAGCTTAGCTGGTGAATCAGTTTTGTATTGTAAATACCTGAGCTGTAATTTTTGGTGTACAGAACCCTGCCTCAGTTGGAACGAATGACAAAGCAGACAGAGTCGCTTGTATAGGATTATCAGGTTGACTATAGCCATACTTGAAGATGCTTCTGAGAGTTGTCAACTTTACTTGAATGAATATTTCATCTTGATTGACGCACAGCAGTATAAAGTTCACTTCTAAAGCTAGTGGTTAACTTGTGTAGGAAACTTTAGCAGTTTGACACTAAGGTAATGAACTTCTGTGTGCATTTTCTATGCTTATGTTCTACTTTTTTTACTTTAGTTTCATTCATTTTCATGAGATGTTTGGTATGTCTATAAAAAGAATCCGAGGATGGTTATAAATACTGTAAGTATTGTAATGTAATGCAGGTTATTTGAAAGCTGTTTATTATTATATCATTCCTGATAACGCTGAGATGTGGGTGTTTTTAATAAAATTTATATTTATTTAATGCACTCTAAGTCTGTCTTGTAGAAACGTGTCTTTCCTTGTCATTTTTACCAGCTAACAACAAAGCAGGCATCATGCCCAAACAAAGTGCGTCACTGGGGACTTGAAAACAGGAGGCCTAAGCATCATATTTATTCCTAGTTCTGCTTTGACTCTTACCTCTAACAGGCTGGGACACAGGCTGCTGAGCCCAGGCTACTGCTCCATAAAATCTGTGTTTACAGGGAAAGAGGAAGGCATTTTTATGGGCAGGAAGAGACAGTAGAGCTTCACTGCTGGTTTTCCACTGGTGCTTGTGTACACAAATGAATATGGCATATTCACTGTTCCAGTGCCCTCACTGCTCAAGTAGCAGCCTCAAATGCACACCTGGCAGAGGCAGGACAAGGGGGAGACTCTAAGCATTCATTGGTTTGTTCAGGGTGTTTAGCTGTTCCTGGTTAAGCATTTTTCTACCTGATGTCCAATTACTCCCAAATGGTGGGATGCTGCAACAAATAGCATTGTGCCACAGGAGGGTCAGATTGGATGTTAGGAAAAATTTCATCGCCAAGAGGGTTGTAAGCATTGGAAAAGGCTGTCCAGGGACATGGTTGAGTCACCATCCCCAGAGGTATTCAAAAGACCTGCACATGCGGCACCTGGGGACATGGTTTAGTGGTGGACTTGGCAGTGTAGGTTTACAGTTGGACTTAATGACCTTGAGTGTCTTTTCCAACCTAAATTATTCTGTGACCAAGAAAAACCCCAAAATTATAAAAGCCCTAAACCTCAGGTATAATCTAAATCACAAGCTAGAGGAAAGCAGAAGCAGTAAGAAAGAGTGTCTGAATCAGTACCAGGACATACATTTGGAGGCATCAGACAAAAGCTTGTTCTCCTGGTCCCTTTGCTTAACTTCAGGGGATACCGGGACTGAATTCTGAAATAACCTGTTCTGCGGGAAGTTTCTGTCTCCACAATTGCAAAATGTTTCTGTGACAATTACAAGAACTCTCAAGCTTCCTTCATTAAGAGCCCGAGTTTGTCGTCAGTGCTGGTTACCCCACCCATCAATGCCACACACCTCGGAAAGCCCCCCTGCTATGCACATTCAGATCACTCACGGTCTTGGGAATGCGGCGATTTAACACTCAGCAATTTGTGATGTTCCCCCCTGGTTCCCAGCATATTCCCAGATGGGAACGTCTTGAGGCAGGCTAGCACCCTGCAGCAGCCAAGTGCTGCTCTTTTCTGTGCACAGGTGCGCTTTCCTGCATTAGCTGAACAGACGGATGCACTGGCTTCAACAGAGCTCTCGCACCCCTTTAGCCTTCCTCAGAAACGAATCCTCAAAAAAGCCATTAATGAACATTCCCATCGGCTGCCTTTCAGCATAATTTCTTCAGTGCACTTCCAGAGATCTCATTCCAGAGGTGCTGCTAACATGGGCACAACGTGCTCACGGCCAAGACCACGGAGAGGTCAAACCAGATCTGCCCACAGCGCTTCTCCCAGGAACATGGGCTCTTCCCGAGACTTTGCTCCTGCGCCTCGGGGGGCCATGACAAGGCACCGCTCACCAGCACTACCCAAACCACTGGCTGTAGCCCCCACACAGTAGTTACAACTGGGAATGCCCAGCTGAGCATCCAAGTGGCTTCTGCCTCACCTTTCCTCTTCACTTCCCTATCTGTTCTGTCATTTCCCGCCTTTTGACATATCACAGAGAGGACGATACAGCTTTTTTATGGGAATGACTGAGAAGCCTGTGGTGACAAGCCGAACTAGGGTGAACAAACCCCAAGCAAAAATTAAGAGCAACAGGTGATGATGCTCAGAGATATGGGAAAGTATCCAACACAAAAAGGAGGAAAGGAAAAACAGAACAGATTTCTCTTAAAGAAGCGAAGCACCTTACAGAAGACAGGGATTAAGTGGTGGGTAATGGTGGTTTCTCCATATGCACATTTTCAACACACTTTCAAACAGGAAATATTTAAGAAAAGCTCGAATCTTTTCACTCAAGTAAAACTCCAAGCAGGCAGACAAGATCTTGTATTTAAACATGAACCCTGTGGTTTACCCTGTCTGCAAAACATAGCAAACATAGAAATGCACATTCTCTTGCCCGTAGGCTGTTCCCAAGAGCACGGCCCTGCCGGCAGAGCTCTCCGTTACTTCTATACTTGTGTGACAAGTGTCACCCCAAATCTGCAAAAGCTTGCTGGTAATCCAGCATCACTGATACTAAAACTGGCACATATCATCATCTCAGCAGCAAATTAATACTCTGCTGTTTAACTGACACGGTAACATTTCTTTTTCCTGAAAAAGATGCACCTGTCAAGTTCCTGTTACACTTGACTCTGTTTACCTAACACAGACACAACTAATAATTTTCAGGTACTCAGGAAACACGTTTTGTCTGACAGTTCCACCTCCACCAACCCATGAGCCACAGTGACAGCTCTCCCTCCATCACTCTGTGTGACACTCTGCTTTCCAACTACGTTTATGCATTAAGTGAGTCCACTTACTTTGACCTGTAAACGATTCCCTAACTTAGTTTAATTAGGGGAAATATTGTGCTAGGAGAAATTCTTGCAGAACTTGGGAGATCAGTCAGCTCCATGTTTTACTTGCCTCACCTCTGACCAGCAGACGGAGTATCTGCCATTAGCACAGAAAGTGCTGGTGACTTAAAGAAACAAAAAGTGCTCATTTTTAGAGGGAAGAAAAATCTTGCACTGAGGGTAAGAACATGGGAAAGAAGGAAGAGGCCTGTTAAAGATCCACTGCTCTCCTTTCTAATTGGAGAACACTGAAGCTGGAAGCTGCATACTTGACTTGGATGTTGCCACATGAGGCACTTAAGGCAAGTGCCCCTCAAGACAAACATGACTGCCACTGCAGCAGAGTGGGGACCAGGGACCTCTGTTCATGCAGGGGAACACAAAGGAGGAATCCCCAGATGCTAGACCATGGAGAAGGGAACTACTTACTTCCTACAACATGGTGTAAAAACATCCCCAAGGCTTTTCTGTTTAGAAAGCTCTTTACTGTTGACTTCTAAAGGTCTCCTTCCTTGCAAGTTTGTGAGAACAAGGCACCATTCTTTCTCCCCAAGAGCATTTTGCCATTAGTTCAGGTGTTTGGAGTACTCACAACCTTGGCATTCAGGTCCCCCATGCCTGAACAGATTCAGATAATCTTCCAGGATGTAAAAGGCTTGAAGTACTCTGGGGTACACACAGGCACATCCCATCAACCCCCTCCATCCCACATCACAAAGAAATACTTCCCACCATTATATGAAGGAGTGAGGGAAGCCTGCTGTTCTACTGCCTTTTAAGATGGGGTTTAATCCTCAGTGTTAAAACCTGTGCCACCTTCTTGTTTCATGGTCCCAGCAGAAGCAGAGCATCACTGCTGGAGGCAGCCACGGGAAGGTTTGCAGGGATTTTTCTTTTACAACCCAGCCAAGCCAATCTAGGTTAACCCATTTCTCCCACTCAAGATTTGCTTCAACTACCACAATAAATACTTTGTCTTCACACTATTTTACACAAGGAAAACCATGCCAGGGTAGGTACATTTCCTCCTAATGTCATGGCAACACAGCTGTACACTCCTAAATCACCAGAAAAGCCAGCCTGGCAGGAACAGCTTGGGATTGTGGTTCAGCTTCCTTTTAGTTTCCACTGCATTAGCAACTGGAACTTCATTGGATTTTCAGGCGTAATCATCTTCCTCTTATTTTCGTGCTCCCGTTGTGATTATTTGTAAAAATGACAGCACCATTATCTTCTTGTATGTAAGGCTTCATACAGACCACTTTGGTAAAGAGATTTAACTGGAGGGGATGGCTTAAAGTGCAGTCTGCTCTGAAAAAGGCTGGGTAAAGTGGCATCCTGGGGCTCCCAGTCTGCATTTCAATTACTATTGTAGGCCAATGTGCCTGGTTTGGAAAGGGGGGGGGGCAGGGGGAGCATTTCCCCCCCATCTATCCCTCCCCAAACAGATGCAACAGATCTCCTCTGACTGCCCCTTCTCCCCACCTGTGTAGTCCTGGCTCTGTTGACATTTGTACAGGCACAAAGCTGGTCAGATGGCAGCAATCCAGTTCTAATTAATGGGAGCAAATGGTTTGCTGTAAACAGAGGAAGGGTTGGCATGGGGGAAGGTGACAGATGTCAAGCAAAGGGAAAACATCTATTAGCTGTTCCCTCCTCCACTGCCACCCCAGTACATTTGTTTTGCACGACAGCCCTTCAGTTCAGGCCCTGGCTTAAAGCACCCAGACTCCAAATACTGGGTCTGTATTTGAACCTTTGCAGCACCCATACAGCCTTCCTAAGACAGGATACTGGAAGGGACCGTATAAGGCAGAATTTTAAAACCTCAGGCTTGCCTGCTCTTCAAGAATTTATACAGTCTTATAATCAGTAACCCTGGCAAATCTCCTCTCTGTCTCTGCTATTAACACTCTCCATACCAGAAGCAAGCAACTATTTGTCAGAGGGCCGCGGTTTGTAGGCATTTATTCTCCCAGCTCTTAAGATGAAAAGGATTGCTCATTTGCTCCAAAGAATTCCTAGATCTCTGGTGTAGGATGCAACCAAGACCAGCCTGTTTCCGCCCTGACCCCGCTCCTGCAGGAGCCTTAGGCAAGCTACAGAAACTCCTCAGCCAAGCTGCTCCAGGGAAGACAGGGACCAAGTCCATGGCACATCACATGTGCCTCACAGAGAACACTCTGGGCTCCTCTTGTCCACAATGCCAGGCAAGAAATAGTAGCTCAGAGAAAAGTCACATGTACTAAGGCAATGCCACTGTGACGGGATGCCAGGTGATACCAGCCAAACCAAAGCAGTAAAGGGAGCAGAAGGGGGTCTGAGAGTTCCTGAAACACTCAAATTGCCAGGCACAAATCCCAGCCACATAAGGCGAGAAGACAAAGGTGAGCCTCTCTCACAGGACGACATTTAGATCTGCTCTCTTGGTAATTTTCCCAGCAGCAACACACTGGCATTTTACTGAAGGATTTGCATCTCAGGACTCCTAGCCCCAGCACAGGTAGAGCAAAGTTTCCAAGTTAAATCAAATTGAAAACCAGATGTGCTTTTGACAAGGAAACCAGGTCAATTGTAGCCACGAGGTTTCAGATCTCCTGCAGCTGTGCCTGTTACATGAAGAAAGCAGTGCTGCCTCCTCCTCCATCACACTCTCTGTTGCTGCACAGCAGCAGCTGCTTCCTTGGGCAAGCAGCTTAGCTGCACATTCTCAGACTCCCCCCAGAAAAACACATTTTAAGCATGAGGGAAAGAAGAAAACTTCACAAAGTCTGAAGAGAACAAGTTTCCATGAATGCAGCAAGTATTCCTATGTGCTCTCTTCATGCATTTGCAGTTAGGCACTATGGAACCACTCAAATATACAGCTAAGTATACATAGCACCAGGATGGGTCAGGCTGGAAGGGATCACAGTGGCTCATCTGGTCCAACCTCCCTCCTCAAGCACATGGCACAGGATTGTGTCCAGGCAGTTCCTGAGTATCTCCATGGAGAGAGACTCCAGACCCTCTCTGGGCAATCTGTTTCAGTGCTCAGTCATCCGCACAGTAAAGAAGTTCTTCCTCATATGCAGGTGGAATTTCCTGTGCATCAGTTTCTGCCCGTTGCCTCTTGTCCTGCTGCCTGGAACCACTGAGCAGAGCCTGGTTCTGTCCTCTGCACCCTCCCTTCAGACACTTAAGAGACATTGCTGAGTTCCCCTCTCTGTTGTCTCTTCTCGAGGCTGAACAGGCCCAGCTCCCTCAGCCTTTCCTCGTAAGAGATGCTCCAGTCCCCTCATTGCCCTTGTGGCCTCTGCTGGACCTGCTCCAGGAGCTCCACATCTCTCTTGTGCTGAGGAGCCCAGAACTGCACACAGCACTCCAGATGTGCCTCACCAGGGCTGAGTAGAGGGGCAGGATCACCTCCCTCAACCTGCTGGCAACGTTCTTCCTACTGCACCCCAGGATACCAATGGCCTTCTTGGCCACGAAGGCACTGCTGGCTCATGGACAGCTTGTTGTCCACCAGGACCCCCAGGTCCTTCTGCACAGAGCTGCTTCCAGCAGGTCAGCCCCCAGTCTGTGCTGGTGCTGGGATTATTCTTCCCTATGCATATCGTCAGGTACAGCTGACATTTGATTAACTGGAAATATTAGCAGCTACTTTCTTCCTCTTCCTAAAAAGTAGTTTGCTGCCAGCTGATAGTCACAAGTTACATATGGCTGTTAAGTTACACTGTGGAGATCTACCTACAGAGAAAGACGTGGATTGTCACCCTAGGAAAGCCAGGGCCCTCTTTTAGAAGGATTATGTGTTATACTTGTGCTGATAAACAAGCCAAAGGTTTGCTGCATACGTGATGCCTCCCTGCTTGCCTCTAAATCACAGTGAGCAGACACTGTTTGATCCGTGAAAGGCCCTGCTGCTAGCAAGTATTCCCAAACAACTCCTGCAAAAGAGCAAAGTGCTTGCCTGTTCAGTTAATACTGATCAATCAATCACAGTTAAGAAGACAGATTATACATTACCCAACCTCTTGCCACAGAGGCTGAAAAGAGATCTCTTGCCTACCACACACACACACACACAAACATCTTCCAAAATGCAGCTGGGTTCCTGTTAGGAAGCAGAGTCACTGTTTTTAAATGACTGCTAGAAGAGATTCAAGTATTCAGTGCAGGAGAGAGAGCATTAGACCAAGACATGCCTCTCCTCAAGGAAGGGGATTCCTCCTGCCACTCAACCCAAATTATAATAATGCATGTGCTGGGCCAGAGAGAGAACTATGCCTAAGGGGAAGCATGACTCTGTAATATGGGAATGAAGAGCTTTGCTGCCTGTTCTCATTTCTGCTTATGGATGTGATGTTAATATTAAACAGCTCATTAAAAGACAGGGCTCAGAAATAGCACTTGACCCCTGCCTTCCTCTTCACAGGCAAGCGCCTTCCCCTATAGGCTCTCTCCTTTCTCAGCTACAATTTAAAAGCAGCCAAAACAGAGGTGTGATGCTTGTCAGGAGCTTGGTTCCCCCCCGAGCAATGAGTCTGATTTGATCACAACTTAGGCAAAGAAACTCTTCATTTTGGGGTCAGGTCACATTTCCCTATGAGCTGTGCTGTGGGACTCCCATTCTGAGCAGTCCTGGGTGGGTAAATCCAGCTGGTCATAGACATCAGGGAGGTTCATCACCTCCAAGGGTAAGTAGTGACTGAACAGGGAACAGACAGACTGCAGTCATGGATTTCAGCATCTAAGCTCTGCTTAGAACCTACTTTAGGTATCCAAGCCCCTAAACTCATTTTCTAGCTCACAGCTCCCTTCCAAAAAGTTCTGTTCCAAACCACATGGGAATATTACAGCAGTAAACACATTATCAATGTAAGTGTTCACATACTGTGGTAACAGCACCTGATTTTTGTATGCTTGAACTGGGAGAGCTCAACTGCTTTTTCTCTGTTTATGTTAACTCTCTTTCTTCCTGCTTTAAATTTCCACCGCTTATGAGGTAAGCCCTATTAGAACACTTGGCTTTTCCTCATCTTTGCTTTAAAAATACCTCCTTTAGAGAACTGGTCCATTGTCAAGCAGTTTATTAAAAAAAAAAAAAAAAAAAAGAAAAAGGGGGGGNAAAAATGACTCATTTATAAAAAAATTAATAAAAAAAAAAAAAAAAAAAAAAGAAAAAGGGTGGGTGAAGGAGAACAAATGAAAGAGATGGCTTTCTATAAAATCTTCCAGTTCATCTAGTCCACCTCAAAGCAGGTATAGACAAGAATAGCTGCTCAGTGTGCATGTAAAATTGTTTTACTGAATGTGGAAGGAAAAGCATTGATTGAGTCTCACGGACACGAGAAGTCAGGATTGCACAGAGCTGCCATTAGTGCTCTTGCTGCTGTGAAATCTGAAAGGAGTGGAACGGCCACTCGCTCAGAGGCCAACATAAAGGCAATGAGGGAAGCCAAAATTACTCTTCTGAATTTCCTCTCACTGCTGCTATAATTGGGCACCCCAAGGTATTTTCTTCTCATTCACAATGCTGAGCAGTCAAACCCATCACTGTACACATGGCAGGCAGCACAAAACTGACAGCCTTTTCGTTGATTTTTCATAATATGATCAATCAAATATTTCACTCTGACCCATGAAACCCTATGTGCATCATCAAAAGATGGTGTGGTGGTCTGAACAAAACCACTACAGATGGGAGAAGATGCTGAACAGATAAAAAACCAACCCAAAACACTAAAAAAACCCAGAAACAGAGATGCAGATCTCCTTACTGCTTTTCCCCAATAAAAGTCCATACAAAATGGTTTCCCTTCCAATTCTAATCACATCAAGTACTGGCAAGGGCAAAAAAACCAAACCCCGTGGGCCAGAATCAACTTTCAGCTGGAGAAGTGCCACACAATTCAACAACCATGCTTGTAGTTGCCTCAACAGCGAGAGCAGTGTAATGGGCCTGGCTCTCAGCATTACGGGCACACTGTATTCCCTTGCTTGGAAATATCAGCACAAAACACTACACAAAGCAGCCCCCCCATGTAGACTTTACCAGCTTGCAGTGAACTCCCCCAAATGTCAAGCTGAGAAGTGCACCTTGCCGCCGGCCGACAGCTCTGCAGGCAGAAAGGCCCTATCCCAACTCATCAGCAGTGACCTTGAAGAGCTGATGGGGATTGTAAGTGGCCCCGGGGAAAAAGGTGTTTTCTACTCAAATGCATTCTTTGGCCAATTGGGGTAAGATAATTGGAGGTGAAGACAGTGAAATTCTCTTCCTTGAGCACAAATCTGTATGTGCAGAAAGCAAAACCCTCCCATCACTGTGGCTGAAGGGCTATTTACTTTAGAGTTGGATTTGATGATCATTGTGGGTCCCTTCCAACTCAGAATATTCTTTGAGAAGCAAATCTTGAAGTCTATACAAAGCACATGGCCAAATACACTGCAGACTCTTGGAACCTTAAAAGGTTTCAAGCTGTGCATGCTGAAAACCTTAGAAAGCCACCTGATTATTGGAATATAAACAGGTACTTCAACTTCTTTTTAACATCTCACATTAACTAGCCAGCACTCAGCTGGCCACTTTGAGAAGTATTTGAGTGCAGACTAACTGTGGATCAGACTACAGTAACATCCATTTCCATACTTATTGAAACATCTTTTTTTTCTTCCCCCAATTACAGATTTACAAAGGCAAATCTTTTTTTATACGGTTTTTCATTGCTCACAAAACAGTCTAGATACACTGCAAAACCTGGGATATAAGTAGTACAGATTCTGGGAAGTGGTTTTATGCAATGCAGAGCTTTCTCAGAGCCTTGCTTCACAAGGCTGAGCTCAGCCTGTGAGAGCTGTTTCAGACGGTGCTGCTCTGAGCCTCTTGCCCCTTTAAGATCCAAGAAACTCTCGCAACAGCCTAGTTCTCCAAAACGTTCTTCCCAAAAGGCAATTCATAAAGTTTAAAAGCACTAAGATGACAGTGGACATAGGACTTGTGGGAAAGGTCAAGGCAAGACAAGGCAGCCATTGTGCAGAGCGCTACAGAATGAGCAGGAAGGTGTAAGAACTGACACAGAAGCCGGTGAACTGCACCCACCCTCGCCCATGAGTCAGCAGCACAAGCGGGCAGTGTTTGCAGAACTCCAGCCAGGCTCACCACAGCTTTTACTCCAAGATGCACACGAGCTACACTGAACCAGAAGCACCATCTGGTAACTGCTACCAATCACAGCAAGACATGGACCAGGGACTTCTGAGCGGATGGTACATGACAGAGGAAGGGCTGGCTTGAAAGAAAGAAAAGGGAAAACGCTTCATCTCGTTCAATATTCTCCTCATAGAAAAAGAAAAAAAAAAAGTAACAAATAGTGAAAACCAGCACAATGCTGGCATAACACGGAAAGGGGAAGGAGAGGGAGGAGAGTCTGAGGAGAGAAACTGTAACAGTTTTTTGCTGTGGATGCGATTTCACCGCTGCCTGTTACAAGCTGCAGGAGTCAGGCCGAGACAAAGAGGATCATTTACACGGCAAAGGCAACCTACTGAGTGTCCAGTTTCTCCATGGGCCTCATAAGCAAGGACCTGAACACAAACCATGCCCAGACAGCACTACCTACAGAGCAGCCCCTGGGAACCGAGCTCCATGTAAAGTGCATCCATGGGAATGGCAGAGAAATCGATCCCGGCAGCCAGAATTCAGTTCTCAGAGCAGCAGCAGGGGAGTACCAAGATGTCAGTAAAAACCACAAAAACCTCTCAATTCTATGCAGGGCCCTGGGACTTTCTGCAGCTTGCAAATTCCTCCAGGGATTTGACAATTTCCTTCTTTGCATCCATTTTCAGGTGCTGAAGAGATCTATTTGCCCAACAGGTCAGAAACAGATTTCTCCTAATAGAGAAGGAGGGTCTTCAGTCAACACCATTTCCCAGGCTGTTACTTCTGGTTGGGACAGCCAGACCTTTATGCATCAGTTACAAGACCTCTTACATCTACTAAGCAATCCTGCTTTCCTCACCCCTCAGTAGTCTCAGACCTTCAAACCTCACTGCATGGTGACTGCAGCTTTGCAGGAGTCTTTCAGAGCTGTCGCCTCTTCTACTGGGCTCACCACTCTGACTCAACAGCATCAGCTGGCCAGGAAATTTTGAGAGCAAAAATAAAAAGCCATTCTGAGAACTATTAGGTGAATTCTACTTGCCATTATGCGATTTCTGTTCACGGTGGGGCATTTTAATAAATGGTATGCCTGTGAACTACCTTCCATCAGTCACAAAAGCCCAAACCTGCTTATGCCTTCGTGACATTTTCCTGCCACAGATCTTTATTACTATGGCCATCGATACTAGTCCCAAGAAATGAACAAAAGACTTCAACCATCAACAGGCGCTCACATAGGACTCCAGACATCATACCAGGTTTTGCAGACACTGAAATGCCCATCTCTTGGTGTTTGTCAGTCAGAGTTTCCAGAAGAATCATACTTATCAGCTCTATTCCCCTCCTGTCTTTTCTTTTTTTAATCCCTTCTACCCCCCTTCACAGCAACTCAATAACCAGTTTACCATGCCCACAGAAACCAGTTTTATCAAAAGAATACTTGTGACCTGTAAGAAGATCAATAAAAAAGCTTTTCTCACAAAGTGGCAAGGAATGGGATCTAAACCAAGATACTATGCAGGATTCAAAATTCATTGATATGCATTGTGACCCTTTCACATTTTCCCTTTTAAAAGAAACAAAAAGATAAACAATAAAGACCCTCACTTTGGATACTTTGAAAGTCAGTGAACAACACTCTTTTCAAGTACTCTCACATGGGAGCCACACCCAAACTTAAAATTTTTGGTTTTAAGACATCTTGAAAATGAGAAAGTTAAAATGGACCTGGGGATGACTAATTCCCTTAGGCTGGAAGATGACATGACGACTGGATAGCTAATAAAAATAAATTATATTCAGAAAGTCTAGGAAAAATGTAACACACTCTAATGCAACTAGCAAACAGGAGGTAAGGGAAACCCAAGGAGCAAATGCCAGAACTTCCACACACATTAGAAGCAAGTCAGTCTCACTCTTTTTCAATGTCTCTCACAAGAAGAGCACTCCTACACTTCTGTAGCCAAAACAGACCTCTTGTAAAATGGCCTGACTCATTCTGGATACAGCCAGCAGGCAAGTTTATCTGTTTGTTTGGTCAACTGGCAGTAAGTTGTGTAAACAGTGTAAGATCACCAGGTTCCTTCACCTGCTCCGTGCCAGCCTGGCTCACGCTGGGCTCGTCCCCACTGGAATGGGGACATACCATTGCTAATGAGCACTCCGAGCCTCCGCCCTGCCCGCCTGGGAGCCGTCTCCGGCTGGAGAGTTACACTTCTAACGCGGTTCGCTCCTTATCAGCTGCAGGGAGAGGTTTCACCCTGCAAAGTAAATGCTCGCAAGCTCCACAGGAAGAGAGCCTAAGCTGTGATTCCTTCTGTAAGGCACAGAAAGCATTAGCAGTGTGAGTAAACAGAGAGAAAGGTCAGTAGGAGCCAGTTAATAAACTAATTCATGCTTCTTAACTGGAACTCAGTCTCAAAGTTAGTAAAGATCTAGCTGAAGCCTGAAAGGTTTCCACACGCAGGCAGCATCTCAAATTTCTCTTTGGTAACCCAGGATTTAATGGCATCATTCCTCTTGACAGGAGGTTTTACTTATTTACTTGGGCCCCAAGAAACTAGCCTAAACACACGAGCTCTTGTGCTCAATCACATATTTACTTCCAAAATGTGTTAGTTATTACACTAACAAAACAGTCTTACCAATGCTGTATTACAAAAAAAAAAAAAAAAAA
>VXAZ01009478.1:518860-614166 GCA_013399875.1 Gymnorhina tibicen
AAAAAAAAAAATCAGACAATCATTAGCTGCAAGAGCATTTAATCACAGCCTGAAAATGGTTAAATGCGGGAGCAGACTCGTCCATACATCACAAAAGTCCTTTTCAATTTCCAGTGACAACACAGAGAAGCCTTTCACTTTCTCACGGTCCCTCACAGGAGCCTTAATCACAGCCTCACACTCATTCCCTCGCCCATCAAACCAGAACACGACACACCCCTCATCACGGCCCATCCTTGGGTTTGCTCATGGAACACCTCCAGGCAAGGAGCCTGGGACAGTATTACAGACACTCGACCCTCTCCCAGGCTATTTTATCACATGTGGAGCACAGAAAGAACATGGATAGTTACAGCACAACCCAGAGTGTTTTTATCATTTTCCAACTGGGTTATGTTTTTATTTAATGGGTTTTTTTTTTTTTTATTTCCTTTTTTAGAGGTCATATAGTAAAAAAAAGTCAACTAAAAAAATAAAATCCCACTCTCCTTTGTCAGTTACCAGGTGCTTTATTACACAAAGTCTTTTCACATGTTTCAGTGATTTCTTTTCTGACAGTGCTGAGGGCTAACAGCAAGGAATTCAGCCACAGTGGGACTCGAGCAGCTCCACATTGCAGGATCCAGCATTGCAGGATCTAAGCCCAGACTAGGCCTTGAGCGGAATGTGAGACTGTGTCATCAGAATCACTAAGCTCACCCAAAGTCCAAGCACAATGAGGTTCCTCAGGAAATGCAGGGGCAGAGCCCAGGCTCCCTGGCAGAAGCTCCTACAGCCTCCCTAGGACCTTCAGGTCTTTACAAAGAAGCAGCATCACTGGTCCATGATGCACATCCTCTGATTAAAAGAAAACACCTGTAGTCCAACTTTGAAGGCAGGAGTCATTGCTTTTAGACCACAACTAATTTGGCATTTAGCTGAGACGTAGCAGATTAGGCCTTACACCCTTCTCTGTCCTGGAGGGGATCCAATTTTATAATTCTTAGTTCCCAAGAAAGCACCTTAACACTTAAGCTTACAGTATCCCAGAGCCTGAGCTTTCTCCTCTCTTCCAGTGGCTGCTCATGCATTTGCCATTACACAGAGAAGAGCATAAAACACTAGAGCCTCCCTCCTCACTTCAGGTATAGGCACTCAGACTACAAATCTCTCAGGTTGCAAGATTAATTCAAAAAGTTGGATGAAAGTGGTGCTCCCACTGAACAACCAATTGTTTCCACTTCACTGAAAAACTCCACTGTAAGGCACTAAAGGCAGGGACTCCAAGCCCTGAGCCCAAGGAAGGAGTTAAATTGCTGCTTCCTCACAATTACCTACTACCATAATCTCCTTTCTCCTTCTATTGAGCTTTGCATCTCAGCCACAGCTGCCATTTCATGAAGGGAATTACACTTCCACAGCACCAGAGCAATGACACCCAAGATGGCCATAAAGAACAAGTCCTGCTAAATCCTGTCAGAACAATTACACTACGAGGAAGAGTAACACATACTCTGAGGTGCAAACACAGTGGGAAGGGTAAGAAGCAACAGAAAAGACAGCTGTTACTACTCTCCATCACACTCTTAAAATCCTTCAAATTTTAAGCTTCAAGATTTCTTGCCAGTTACACTGCTCAGTGCCTTCCAGACACACCAGTAGTAGGTATTAAACTGAACTCACCTTCTTGTTTTCCCCTAAAAGCTCCCGTGATCTACCTTGAAAAGAACTCTTTCCTCCTTTGCTCTTACTTTGTAACCTCACTTAAGCGGCAGCAGGTGCACCCTGGGAAGGGAAAACCCTCCCCTCCCTGCTGGAGAGCAGCCCCCCAGCCCAGTGCTGGACTAGTCCCAGTCACACTCTGCCCAGCTGCACACACTCCCAATCAGCTAACGGAGAGCAGGTGAACACATTACTAAAAAGCTGTAGCCTTGTGTCAAAACCAGAGCAGTTTCAGCTGGGTGCTCTCCTCCTCAACAATGCCTGTCATTTTCACCTATAAGCTGAAACACTGTGCCCTTGACTGATTCTGTCTCATAGGTGTGCCAGTTTATCTTTAAAAAAGTGGAAATGACAAAACCTGCTATTTGCATTCCTCACAGTTAATTGGATTTAAGGGGGTGGGGAGGAAGGGAAATCTCTCTCTGCTGGTTTGGTTACTTTCCGTGTAATGCTGTAATTCAGCTTTTGCCTGACGCTACAGAACCCAGCTCTCCCTTGCTTAACAGCAAACTCCCATTCTGGGAGTCCAGACGGTTTGTGTGGCTCCACAGCAGACTGTCTGAGACTGCTGTCTGGGGCACAGAAGCATAATTATACTAATTATGAGAGAGAAAAGATAATAGATACAGAAGTTCTTTTCCCTAATCAGCTCTAGGTCAAAGCTTTACCTTTCCAGCTAACAAGGAAATAATCTATTAATGAGCCCACATCAGGAACATAGTCACAGGAGCATAGTCACAGCAGTGCAAACACAGAAAGTCATGATTTGCAACAAATGGGTTACAGCTACGTTTAAAAAAATGGCAGTCTTGGGCTTATTTAGCTAATGACATTATTATCTTTAAACTGCAACTGCCTCGGTGCTTGGTCTTAGCGTAGAAACAAGGGATCCACCTAAAGCAATGAATAGAATACGGTGAAATTTCAGCGTTAAGGCTACCAGAGTAAATGCTGAAAGTCCAGATCAACCTTTGAAAATGCCAATGCATTCTACCAGGTATTAGGAAGACACTTTTTCTTATTTCTCTTGCTAAGCCTGTTGCTTATTCAGGAGAAAGATGCCATCTATTCTTGTATGATGCTAATGCATGTATCACCAGGACCCTGGGTGTTCGACCATCCCAGGCAGATTGGAGCTTTCTAGAGATAGTGGACTGTTTCTTTTCTTGTATGGCTATTTTATTGTGTATTCTATATACAAACAGAAGACTAAGAAATTGATTGACAAAAATATCAGTCCAGACTTTGGATATGCTACAGCTGGATTTTTTTTTTAACAGCTGGTAGATGTCCCACCAGCAGCAGAAGGGCAACAAGATGCAAGGAACTGATTGTCAGTGCAGTGTCACCTGTGCTTCTAAGAGCATGGTGATGCGCACCTTAGAAGCTCTCCTGGCTGTGCTGCATAGCTGTCACTGTGACTGATAAGCTTTTCAGGGCAGCTGGCTGGAAGCAAACCCTGCTTTTTTTGGGTTTTTCATTCAGGGAAGAAACAATCGCACAGATGCAAATCACAACTGACAGGTGCTCTGCCAGCAGCCCGCAGTGAAGGTGGGACATGGGGTCTGGGCTTTATGGTAGCTCCTCTAATTCTATTTCAACTGTCATAATTGTGTAGTTATTGGGGGAGTTAATGTATATTTAATATGCAGCCTGGTGGGAGGAAGGTTTGGGAAGAAAGCAGTGCCAAACGCTACTTTTCCTCTGTACAAGCACATACTTCCAGAGTATTGTGGTGTTAATGTCCCCTAAGGAACAAGCTGTTAATCTGTTTGAGGACCTAGGTTTTTGGCACAGCAGGGCTACACAAAAGGACGTAAAACTAGTGTAGTCTCCAGATTTTGCAGCAGAAGCAACAGTTGTGATTTCCGCAAGTAAGTTCCCCGTGCGATGTGCAGGGAAGAGCACAATCCATGCAAACTGCTCTCTGCACCGTGAGCTGGTTCAACCAGCACCAGGGAGCACCGAGGAGGGAGAAGCTCCTTAAATCCCCCTCTTCAGGGGGCTCAGGCTGTTCATGCAGGGCAACAGGAGGCCCTGCTTTTCATCTGCAGTTTGGCATGCTGAGCTCTGCCCTGCCTACCCCTTTGCTCTCGTGAGGAAGGGCAACATCTCTACGACACAGCATGACCAGAGGAAGCAGCAGTTTCCTTGCCCTTCCTTAGCGGTTACAGCACTCATTCAGGATGTGGGAATAAAACATAGTTCCGCGTCTACACGCTGGAACTCAGATCCATCTGTTCAGTTTCGCAAGGGCTGAATTTCCTCAGAAATTGGAGAACTGAACACTCTGAGCCATTGTGTAAAATGACCTGTCTGGAAGCTGCTTGGGTCGAGCACTGCAGGGAGAGCAGCCTGTCTATGGCTCAGGTGACAGGGATGTGCCACGGCACTTAGCTATGAAGAAGAAAACAGAGGTGTTTCTGAGAACGGCAGTAGCAGGACTGCCCAAGTCCAAGGATTTATGTATGAAAACCAAGGATCATGGATAGTTTCCAAGGTTAGATGGCCACAAGCGGGCTGCAATAGGCGCTGTACTAGTTCTTCCTGCAGACCAGTGCTTGTACTTCCGTGCTCCAGATCAGAGGCAGGATGGTTGGCATCTCTTGTCTATGATAATCAGGCCTGCCAGAACAGAGCCCAAGCACAGTGCTTCCCAACAACCCAGACATAAATAAATCACAGGACTATCTGCTCGTTCAGAAAATGAAACAAACAATATCCAACGCCATGGTTGCTTCCCTGTTACTTATTAAAATTTCCCCAAAAGAAACTATGCTAAAACTGTATATCTGCTAATAGTTTGCCCATAATTTCCCATGTTTTATGGCTAACCAGCAATCCAGGATTGCAGCCTGAGAAACACTGGCACAATGACGGTTTTTCAAATACTACCATCCTTTTCTAAAAAGATTTCATTTCTGACAGTAATGGGGAACAACTCTCCAAAGCCAGGCAAAGCAGTAACTCGTCTTGTGTTAAGAAAAGCCTGACAACCTCACGTCAAAGACAGAGGTCATAGCTGCTTTGTTTGTGATCACAGTTAAGAGTTCAGAGACAAATAAGGAAAGCACTCACTGTAATGGAATTGTTAAGTTCAGCTGGGAGAATGGGAGAACTAGCTTGCACTCCGAACAGGATAAACCAGCTCCTACCGGTTTACATAAAACACCCTAAATAACAATGCCAACACCGTGTGTCAAATCACTGAACCAACAGAGCACGAGATCAAATTGCTGTTGGATAATCAGCAAGGCCTCTGAGACAGACTGTGCTTATCTTCAAAGAACTGGTATTCACCTACTGATTCTTTTAGTAGAGTCTCATGCTCTTACACCCTAATTTTCTTTATAAAAACTTAGAATGCCAAAAAGATGGTAAAGGGAAAGTACAAGCATAGAGTGGAGAACATCCAATCTTCTCTGCTCAAATGCACCTTTTGTGGCTATGGCTATCACAGGACCCTCAACATACACAGATGCTAGGCACTGCACTCCTCCCGAGCCCCCCTCCTCATGACCCTGCATTTCTAATATTATGTTCTAGACTCTCATCCAGCTGAAGTGACCTTGGCTGGTGTACAGAAATTACTTTATATTGCTACATACTGGATTTAAACATATCTGCAGTGCACTGTGTTTCTGGTCTGTCTGGCTCAGGCTACTGCCTCAGTATGTTCCTATGCTTTTATTTCTGCACTGCAGCAACAATTCAATCACTGTACCATTCTTAAATACGATTCTAGAAATGACACAGCAAAACTCCATTTTTATTTCTACCAGCAATTACTGATCACAGCTGCCTGCTTCTCGGCTTTCGGGGTGGTTTGCTTGTTCCTGAATTTTTAGTGCTTTTTAGGGATAGGATTCTGTTTTGATTTGAAAACAGGGGAAAGAGAAGGTAAAGTAACTGTTAACCTTAAAAATCTGTGTACATGAAAGCTGTGTGTTCTTTTTCAAGTAATGCAAGTTATTTCCTGCCTTTTTATTTGTGATTGCAATTATTCTTATGTTGATAGTGAAGGAGTCAGAAGGCAATCTGCTTGCTTTTAACTATGTTGACCATGCAAAGCAGATTTTAATCTAAACAATAAGCAGATTGAAACCAGAAATAAATGTTGGTCTCCAAGTAAAGGAAGCCTACAGGATATTCCCAAAGTAATATTTTTCAGGATTGGTTCCACTGATATTTGTTAAGTGAAATACATTTGCAACAGTTCCCTTATTGACAATAACAACAGAAACCACAGTATTCCAATCATGATTTCCATTTCTTAACATTTATAGAGACCACCAGTTTTTCGGGCTTTTTGGCTTTTAGGTTTTTTTCCTAAGCGATTACACAGCATAGATGTAGTTAAACAGAGGATCCAAAATGCATCTGCCTACCTTTGTCAGTGCTGCATTTCCCCTGACTTATTTAGTAAAAAACAAATTACACTCCAGATTTATGGGGTCTGAAAAAAAGCCATTAGTGAGAATTTGATTTGCATAATTAAGGTATCACCATGGAAGGTAAATGTTATTTATTATCACAAAAAAGCAACAAAATTGAAGTGGTGTTATTAGGTGGTCACTTGCATTGCAGTGGGGAGAAAGGTCAAAAGCATTTAGCATTTTTAAAAATGGAAAAATACCTTCAAAGGCGCTCGCTTCCAAACACCTAAATCATTCCTAACAATTCACTATAGCTCCCATAATTTATGAATCCCAAGGATGCATTTAAACATCTGCAATTTCATTATTTCATATTTTATACCATTAGCTTAAAATTTTGACGAGTCATTGTGCAGGTAACAAGTCGAGAAGTTGAATATTACTATTGCAAGAGAAGCAATGAACCCAGCTGTTCAGCATGATCAAGAAAGGATTATTTCCTGTGACAGGTCATAGCAGAGGATTTTCTTGCTGTTGTTTAATACCTGCAACAGCTGAAAAAACAGCTGCTTGGTTTGAACATTTCAAAATTCCCCAATGAGAAAATAACCTTTGTTTTTAATGTCTTTTGTGTTTTGAGGAGGTTTGTTTGGTGTGTGTTTTTCAAGAAAGAAGAAAACAATGCAGAACCCCCCAACTTGTTTGAGATCTTTCAAATTCATAAAATCCTACTCCTCTTTTACCAAAGCATAGCAGTCTTTCACAAAAAAATAGCAGGGTAGACATATCATAATAGCCTCCTGAAACAAACAAGGCTGTGTTATATATACATTCAGCAAAAGGTACTGAAAATTTGGAGCATTTCCAGAATGGCAGAGAAGTATTACGCAGCCAGCAGTGAAGAGCCTGTCACTCCTGCCCTTCCACAGAAGTGGCCACAGCCACCAGTAGGGCACCATCCCTTGAGGAAATCCCTTGCCTCACAGGACCTGCCTTTAGCCAGGGTCTAACCCCTTATTCCAGTTTCCTCTCTCCTTGTAATTACAGGAAGTGAAGCTGATGTCTCAACTATTCCGTGGCTTTCAATTCACACACTTTCTCCAGAAGTTGCTCCATCACAACGAGCCATACACACCTCTCACATCCTTTTCTGATGCGTTCCATGAAGCCAAAGAATTACAGTAACAGAACTAAATTAGCCACTACCCTGTCTGCTTCTCCCTCCTCTACCCCATTTCTGCATTTAGTGTTGGACTAAGTTTAGAGAATGCAAACGCTCTGTCTGATTCAGCAGTTCTGCTAATGATCACACAAGGAACACCACTACTGGCTTGCTGCACCTAACTGGTAGCAACTCCTTTTAGAAGCAGCATCCAGTTGTGGCACTGTAGTTTCGAAGAGGCTGAGAGCAGTAATTCACTGGCTTCCCTTCATCTAGGACTTCCCAACCCGTGGTTTCCACACCATGCGTGATGGGCAAAGCCAGTTTGAAGAGATATGCACTAAAGCCAGACCCGCCCACAGTTGTTTCTGTGGAGGAAATAGGGACAGTAAACAGTGCCCATGCAGCTCAATACTTCCTCCTGTGCCTGCTAGCAGCCCCAGACCTGCCACCACATCTCTTTGTGTGAAAAAAGCCAACACTGAAGGTGGAAGTTAACAATCTTTGAGTGTTTACTCATTTGGACAAGACTTCTTTTGCTGCCCTCTAGGTTTTCACAGAATCAGGCTTTGTGCACAAAGGTATTTATTTCACTGTTCACTGTTTTCACTACCCAGCATGAACTACAGCACCAGAGATTCTCCCGTGCTACATGACAGTGGGTGCCAGCAGTCCCTCTGCTTTCCCCTTCCCTGACTTGTCCTTCTGAAGTCACCAACAGATTACTTACTGAGGATGTGAATAATGTGACCATGCAGCCATGCAGCTGTGCTCAGTCATCTGACTGCCATGTGGCATTAACTTGGAAGCTAATCTGGATGAAGCTGTCATTTTCTTTCCCTCACCTCACCTTCCTCCTTTCCATACCTCATGAAAGTCTCCTATAGGTTCAAATGGCATTTTTCCGCTCAGGCTATTGCACCATTTGCCACAAATTCATTTCAACATCAAGAAAGCAAGCTTCATCAGCCGAGTCTTGCATGGGGGTGGGAAAAAGAAAAAGCAACACCAGTAACTCCCATCTCCACGCACACCTCCATAGGAAGCAGCACGCTCCCAGAAACGCAGTCCTCTGAGCAGCCACCCTGCACCACTTCCCCTTTCCTGTCGCCGTCCCCGCGCAGGCAGCGAGGGGGAGAAGCTCTGTGGTTACTGCCTTGGCCCCTTCTGCCAGGCAAGCGAGAGCGAGGAAGGGAGGGGAGAGGGCTGCCCGGGCAGCAGCGGCTTAGCTACCCCTGCTGCCGGCGGGCAGAAGTGCGGGGCGCGGCCGGCTCTGCCCCCTGCCCGGCCCGGGGCCAAGCGCAGCGGGAGCTCAGGGAAGCGGCTGCCACTCCTCACTGCTCAAGGCCAAGCTCCGTATGTAGGTGTTTAACCGAGAGTCACCCAGAGGTCACTAAATGACTCAGTCTGCAATAAAACTTGAAAGTCCTGATGCTGTAAATCTGCCACTTGCTGAAACCACTAAATCACGTATAGAAATCGACATCTGTAGTAAGTCTTCAGTTTCAGAAAGCATGACCGCACCTTAAGTTTGGGATCTGGAATGCAAGAGACAATTTTCCAACTACTTCAGGAAGGAAAATTACCTCGGATTTGAGCTCACCGTTTGTTTTCAGTAGTTTTAATTTTGACTTTATGCAGCTCCCTCCCCCAAACATATTTCTTTTCATTTGCCTGCACCACTGAACTGTGCTCTCCAACCAACTTCCACAAGCGATCACCTTAATGAAATAAACCATTGTCTGCTCTAACTCGGTACAAGGAATTGGACCAAGTCACTTGGATACAGGGCGGAAAAAAAAAAAGCCATTAACAAAAATTTGAAAAAGCATGGTGAATGCATGATCCAAGGTTTCTGCAAACATGGAGGTACTACTTCTGTTCCTCCCGACATTTCCAGCTACTGTTTTTCTTCCTGGGTCAGTGCCTGCATCCTACAGGATCTTTTCTTGAGAAGACATTGTAACTAGGAAAATAACACAAGATGGATTGAGAGCTTGACGGCTTTTAAGAAGTGAATGAATCAACTGTTCCCCCTAAGATCATCCTCCTTTCAGAAGTGGTTGGGGCCTAAAATAACTGGGGAAGTTGAGGCTACCACCTCTCTAACCCCTCACCACAGTCTGACCATGTTCTCAGAATGAGAAACAAGCTGCTGTGGTCAGCGTGTGTCACGGGGTTTTGCAAATGATACAGAAAAGATGGGCTCTGAGACAAACCAGGGCAGAAGGAGCCTCTTTCACTGACTCCCGCTCACAAGTATAAAATCAGAGCAGTAATGCACAAGGTTGGGAAAAAAGATCCCTTACAAAAATCTACTTCTTTCAACTCCACAATCTCTCATTTTCATATATATCGCCTTCTCTCACCCTCAGCACACAGAAAACTCCAGTTCCAACACTTCCTACAAACCTGTGTTCTCCAAAAAGGAACACATGAGCCCACAGCTTGCCTGCACACTCACTATCCCCAGCCTCAGAAACATCAGTTCAGCAAGTAGAAAACTCTCTAGAGCTCTACTGCTGCCTAATCCACATGGCAGATCGATTTTTCCTCTGTGTAAATTCCTCAGCTTTTCATTCTCCACTGTGCAGCTCTTCTGCTGCCTTCTTGTCTCAAAAACAGTCAGAACGCCTCTGAAGGCAGACATATTTCATACAAAATACACATGGGATGCCAAAGGTCCATCTTCTGTAGAAATCACTTGTGGCTGGATCATACTATGATGTCCCTGTCAGCCCTCTCCAAGAACACCTGAAATAGGCCTAACTAGAATTATCAACTTTAGAACGGGAAAAGGGAGGGGGGGGAAAGAGAAAGAAAAAAAAATGGCCTAGTGTTTGCCAAAAAACAAACCATAAAAGTTCCGTTGAACTTCTCCTTTCTGCCTTCCTCAGATGGTTCTCTTTTTCAGATGGAAAGGGGAACTGTAAAAAGAAAGACTTTTCTGATCCTCTTTCCAAACTGGTTTAATGATCATCCAGGGTTTGAGGCTGTTGTTAGGAGTTGGTTTCTGGTGTTTTTTTGAAGGCTGAATGCTTATTCAAATTCTGCACTTCATGGTCATGTCATCCTACCACTAGCTGTGACCCCACTAAGTAACACCCTGTTCCTTACTGTTTAAAACAAAGTACAGAGATTTTATTCCTGCACTGCAGTTCCAGTTCTGACACAATCTCTGAACAGACCATTTCCTCTGGCTGCAACAGAGCAGAAGAGATGTCCATCACTAACTGTTCACACCATGCTTTGCTCAGTTACCACTTCCTCAAATCTGCTGACTTGTTTAGTCTGCTTATCCCTCTGTTAGACATTTCTATCAAAATGCTCTTGCTTCAGTTATACAATCAAAGCTGTAAAACTTTGAAAGCCTGATCTGAGAGGTGGAAAGCTCATGAGGCATTTGCTACAGTTAGATACTGTGCATCACCAGCCTTTTCTGACAGGGGACAGTCTACTCAACTGCCTCGGTCTTACCCAGAAAATCTCTCTTTCAGAACTACTGCTTAATTTAACATAGCTAAATTGTGCATTGTCAAAAGAAAGACACATAACATTTTCTAATCCCCTGACAAGAGGGAGGGAGGACGGAATAAAATTCTGAATATACTCACCTTCCTATCCCTCCCTCTCAGGAACCTCAGGTTCAAGCAGAATACCTCTTGGCATTCCCCCGCTACACTGCTGCACACGGGCTTGAAGTAGCGATTAGAGCATAACTTCAACAAGGGCAGATCTGCCTCAGCCCATTTGACACTTTAGAGAGGAAAAAAACCAAAATATCACTCAATTGATAATCACAGCCGGTTTTTGCTAGTAATACTGTAATTCAGTTAATAAAGTTGCAACTGAGTTTAACTTGGCTCTGTGTCCTTTAACGTAAATAATCTGCTGCTGGCATTAAACATGTTAACATTTGAGCATATGGTTGAAACACCATGCTTCTATTGAAACAAACATCATCAGCTTGAATAAAAAGCCAAACACACAGACTACTACACCAGAACATCTCATTAATGGAAAACTGCTAACAAATATAGTTACTTACTGGGACTGTATGAATAGTTCAACTTGGATGGCTACTGTCTCATCATACAAATATTTTCAGCCACCCTGCCAGTGGAATTGCCTCTAGTTTGTAATTTTCAGCCACCCTGCCAGTGGAATTGCCTCTAGTTTGTAATTTCATTAACATACAAGATTGCAAGTAAGAAAGAAAGGACTACAATAGGTCTGCTTTATGTGCAGAAGTTTCTTAATGTAATAAAAGATTTTAACTTCCCACCCCTGCCACCATGTGTGAGGTAAGAGTTCTCTGTCAGTGCTTTAGAAGTATTTTACAGGAATACAGGGTAGGTAGGTCAGTAATCTCCAAGCCAGCTCAAATGTTGGTTTGTGTCATTCATGAAACCTCCAGGATTCAGCTGACAAAAGGACACAATAGATACGGTTTAGTTCCAGGGAAAAGGACCTCACTTTTACCTCCTCTGTGAACACAAGGCTTCCTTTTCTGGACCTCTGAAACATGTGGATCAGCAAGACGTTAAGACGCAACAGCATGCATTTAAGGTCCCAATATCCTACATCTTTACTATTTAAGGTATGCTAAAATTATCCTGCTTATATGGCTGTTCTGCGTTGCAAGCAGCCACTCTCATCCACGTAACTGTCAAACAATAGCACCAGGACACTGCAGTATGGAAGTTGAGGGGTCAGGGTCTCTACAGAGCTCACCTCTTTCACATACCAGCCCCTGAGCAACCACCTGCTGTTCACTGCTCCTCAAGTTCTCTCCGTGGCACAACAGGAATAGTATTTAATTCTTCTACCATATCTTACCTTTTTCTTATGCTTACGATGTTAGCTCTTTGAGGTGCTACATGTATTTTGATGTAGTTACTACAATGCTCTCTGATCATGATTACAAGTTCTAATAGATGCAGAAAACGGTTATGGCTGCAAAATTAGGTTCTTTCATTATTCATATTCTGGAAAATAGCATCTTTAAAATCAGAAAAACCAGCTTCCTAGATGTTATACAGAATGAGCATTTCATTTTTATGGATATTCTGTATCGTTTGATGGGTCAGAGTACTTCAATGCAACATGGTTTTGAAATGAGTAATTTAAAACCAGGCATTTTTAAATAGGAAAATTTTAAATTTAAAAATTCAGAAAGCAAAACCCTAAGAGAACTGGGAATGAGTCAGCTACATCTATTCACTATGCAACTAATCATCATAAAGAAACCATTTCTGCTAAATTTATTTTAATAAACTTATATTTAGAAATGGATTAGGCTTTTAAGTTAAAAGGAAAAAATCCTAAAGTTTTAGGAGCTGCTGTGCATATGTTCACTAACTGCTACAGTTTGCTTGGTCTCTTCTTGGGAAAGGACGTACCCCCCATCCCACCCCTCATCCCTATTTCTCCCCCTTCTCTGAAAAGACTTCTTTTACACAAGATCACCAGATCACACATTCAGTGAAAAATCTCACGTGCTGTGCAACTTGCATACATTACACTTTCGGGCAGACCATAAGGATATTGGTATGATTCAGATTAGTTATACCATGTAGGCAACAAAGGGCCTGTACGTCACAGAAATATCATTATGATATTTTCAAGAACTGTGTCACTTCTTCCAAGAAGTGTGAATGGAAGAGAGACATCTAAGGCTAATTTGCATTTCAGTTGGAGGTATCTCAAACCATTCCAGCTCAAGATAAAGTGCTAAGTGAATCCGAGAGCAGATTTTACAAAGCAGATCAGTAACCGGGGAGGAACACCTTCACAGGGCTTGTAAATAAGGCACAAAGAGGTTCCAATGACACTTAGGGCCACAGAAACACATCTCCAATCTCTTCTTGTATTGGGACAGGAGATGCCATTTCCTTTCCCACATTTGAGTCCCCTTGTTCTCTCTTCTTGTTCTCCCAGTTGCATGACTAGCTACAACTTTCTTTTCATACACGCTTCACAACAGCGCTTGCCCTGACTATTTTCTCTTACAGGATTTCCCTTCTACGTACACACAGAAACTTTATTTGACAGGATCCCAAAACTCCTCGTGACTGAACACTTAGAAGCTTTGTGCTGCCAACCTACAGGGTCAGAGAGACATCTGTTAGTATTAAGACTTCTTTGATCTTTAAAGTTTTTAAGCCACTAATGCCCACATTACTGTAACATAAACAATACCATCACAAAAAGTGAGAGAGAGATTCGTGTGGTTTGTCAGTCAGAAAGCTCTTGATTCCCAAATCATCACATACAGGGAATCTAGTTAAGGCAAGGCAATATGAGGCAAAAAGTGAATTTCAGTAAACAGCTGTCAGGGGAGTTTTGTCCTCACCTGACTGTGCCTTCGCTCTCATCCCAGCTGTCCAAAGAGAGCAGGTTCCCACTCAGTTAGATGTGATTTTTTACTACACAGTGTATTTTTAAGTAGCAGGATATTTTTACTTTGACTCTTAAACCAGCTTTGTTCCCAGGTCTCCTATGATTTAAAGTCAAAATGCTCAAAACTACCAGGTGGTCAGGAGTTATACTTTGAATTTGGCATTTCTGCACTCTGAAAAAACCCCATGAATAGGCCCATTTAGGGGACTTACAGGCCTGCTTAAAAATAGAGTCTAGTCTCCTGAAGGACTCACAAGGACAAGATTATAATTTACATCTTTGAACTTTCATCACCACCGATGCTCTTTTCTCTCCTAAAATACTTATGCCATCAGACAACCCTTGGGCAGATCAGTCTGAGTAGCAAAGCCTGCATCTTCAGTCAAATCCTGCAGAAAGCCTGTCAGTATAGCCCACTCCTCACTGTAAACAAAGCTGAACGCGTCCTATGTTTTCCTAGACACTGGAAGGAGCTCCCCTCTCAATGCTGGGGCAAGTCTCTGTTAGAAATCAGACCACTCATAAAAGAAAGTTTTCTACTCATTTTCCAGGTAGAATAAAGATGACTTGGCCTGCCCAAGCCCACGAGGTATGCCCAAGCCCACAATGGAGAAGCAGAATTTAAAGTTAATTCTTTGTACTCCAGCCTAAAGCTTTTGACACCAGGTAGATGTTTGTTCTTCAGCATATTTAAAATGTGAAATACAAAATGCTGAAATCAATCCCCAAACCTGTAGTTGGTATAATAGCAGCAGTCAGATTACATAGTAGACCCACCAATTTCATAACACTCCAGTATCCCTATTCTCATACACACACACCAATAAATGAGTGCAAGACTAGTAACAGCTACAAAGTACAACCATTTCAGTGACTACACTTACTCTCTTCATCCCAAAAGAGAAGCTTACAGGACCGTGCAGTGATCTATTAGAACTAGACAGTGCACACAAAACCAGATTTTCAGGTCTGAAAAAAACCCCCTTAGTTTCCAGGCAAGTATTACTACATACACAGAAGCAAACCACTAGGTGTGCAACTGAACACATAAATTTGCATATGTGCTGTAACACCTGAGTAATGCAAGTATTTTTCTTCCAAAGACAATGAACAAAAAGTTAGTATTAAACTTGGTGACATCTGTAAAGAATCTACAAACTTTATGAAGATGTTCTAAGGGAAAAAGCCAAAGGGTAGCAGTGCTCTGGCACATAAGAAATATTCTTCATGCATAGAATAGTGAAATTATTTTTGGCTTCTGCATTTTCCCTTATGAAGAGAAACCCTTTTTTGACCCTTGCAGGTAAACCAAATCATCAACAAAAATCTTACATACTGACCTAGCATACTGAATCACTGACAAGACTGACTCAGCTGTAACTTAGCAGATCTAGAATGAAAATTTTAAAAAAATATGCAGCACTACTTGAATTCTGCCTACAGCAGCAGAACATTTTACAAGTTCTGCTACAAGAACTAGTGAAGAATTAATTAGCCAAAGTTGACAAATAATTGCGAAGTGATAATCTACTGCAGTGAGCTTGGCTTTTTTTGGTCTACTCTCTAGACCCCATCTGTAGCTTCTGTAAGAGAGCAGCAGTAACAGTGAGCTGTGAGAAATCAAAGACTGTTGTGTGGGTGCCTCAGTCAGTCAGCACTGCTGAGCACCCGGGTCATATCTGCATAACCCAAGAGACTCCCAGGAAGTCAACTCAACAATATACAACAGCAACAACAGTTGCTGTTTTCCAGTATCTTCCCCCACTCAGGTGGCCGAAGATTAAAGCACTATTTCTGAGCACTTAGGGGATGCAATTACAACTTTTGTGTGGTAGGTAAATGTTCTTCTTCCTTGGCAAGTGCATCCTATTGACCTCTCCAGTCGCATGAAGTCAGCATTGTTACGTATTACCCTTATTTTTAGGCATTTTAAAGCATTTCAGTCACTCCTATTTAGAGTTCTATTCATTATTTTTATTTGCTTGAACCTCTTAGATTCTTTCTGTTCTCTTCCTATTTGTCCTCTAAATCCCAGAACTCCTGTCCGTAGGGAGTGGAACCCACATTGTCAAACCAGACAGGAAATCACCTTACACTTTTACAGCAAGGGCAGGAAAAAAAACCCCATTGCACCCTACTGACGTAACACTGGGTCTGCCTTTTCACTAGAAAAACTGGACTACAAGCCATTGAAAAGATTCAGTCCCAGAAAAAAAAAGGGAAGCATGAAATACCTCAATCAGTTTAAGACTGCTTCATGCTGTAGCTCACAAGTGTTTAACACAGAAAAGTTATGGTAAGGCGTAACATCTCCTTGCATAACATCTATGAACAATTCTTCCAAACATACCTCAGAATGACTTTCTGTTCTTCTGGGGGTTTTCAGAGGATATCCATTATTCCTAACAGCATGAAAATATCATCCTAACAGGGACAATACCATCCTATTTTCACAGTCCTTTTATTTTCAGACTTTAAGGAATAATGAACATTATTTCCACGTAAGTAAAACTCAAACCCCACTTTTGACTGGGGGGATTGATGTGTGAATTCCATGCCAGTAAAAGCTACTATTTTGAGCAACAGCTAATGATTTACTGAAGTAAAAAGAACCCTCACTGTCACAGCAGCACAGGGCAAAAAAAAGTAACCTCTCCTTTCTCTCCAAAAAGAGGAAATCAAGATGAAAATTTATCTTGAAAGAAGCATGTACATGTGAGTATTATACATTCAACACAGAGAAGAAGTTAAGATGGATTTATTTCCTGGAGAAAAAAATTATGGTTCTCTTCATGTCCTCATTTCCAGGAGGTGTTAGTATCAGATATAAAAAAGTTCTTTTCATAAAACTGTTGAGAAGTGGACACTGCTACACTTAGCTTCCTGCTACAATGAAACCAATTTTAAATAGAACAATATCAGCAAGTAAACACAAACAAAAGACCTAGCCCGTGAAAAAAGCCAAAACAGAACCAAAGAAACGCTTATTTCAGACTTTTTTCCCTGCGATCTGAAAAATATATTCCAGTTTCTGTGTCCCATGCCTAGAATACTCTTACAGGCAGATATTTTTTTTACAGCTCTTTCATTACGCTTATTTTCTGAAACCCACGTCAGTGGCATTCAGTGCATTCTCGCAGCAAGGCTTCGTGTATCAGCACATGTTTATATCCCACCGGGGAAAAAATCTTCAGAGAATGAACATAAACACTTTCCTTCAGACTACTTTCACCATGACAGTCATCTGTTTACATACTCAATATATAAGAAATACTTTAACATTTTCAAATTTATGGTAAAATTAGGCATCTCTGATCACTTCAGTTTTCAGTTTTCCCAAGTACTATTTGTTATTTCCTTGCACAAAGCCTTATCTGATTTAGAAATTTATTTTTGCTTCTGACATTCATAACCACATTCCAGAAATATACTTAGAAATTAAAGAATACTGCTAAAATTACTTGAAGTAAAAAATGAAGTAACTTACAGCCTACCCTTGATAGTTCAGCATGGGTACATTTGTAATCAATACTTGGTTTTCACATGGGTACAAATTTTCACTCTATGTCTAAAAAAAAAAAAGTAAGAGAAAGGACACCAGTGACCATGTATAGGGAAAATCATTTGATTTTACACAGTGCCCTTCATTGTTTGGCTGTCCTTAAGCACGTCACAAAACAGCAAGCCTCCTAGGTGTAGCTCATCTCTAACCAGAGGAATCTCATCCTGAGAGGCTGCATGTGAACACAAGGCACTCGAGAAACATTTACTCTGTTTAAGAAAACCTGGGGGTATAATGCTGCATGTACTTAGTATTCTAAAGTGTAAGATTATGGGAAATCAGTACTGTAAACATATGTTGGATGCAACGTGTCTCTTGACTACAAAAAATAAAAGTAGTCCTTAATATCTGAGGTTTATGTTGCATTTCTCACATCCCACCTAAACTCTGTATTTAAAACAATGCAAAACTCTATGCAGAAGGAAGAACTTCATCTCCTCCTAAGTGCTAAGGCCCAGACTGAGATCTCCAAAGTGACTGGTGCTTGTACACTTAGCAATTCACTAGAGGAGTCTAAATTAGGGAAACTGTATCATAAAACCAAAGAAACATTCCCAAAGGTGAAAGCTTTCTTACTAAAAACTTTCTCTTTGTAAAGAAAAGTTAGTCCTCTCTGGCAAGCCACAGCCTAACTTTTGCAGTTCTTTGTCTTCCATTTCCACCCTGTGTCAGCAGCATTAACCTTCTGTTTCCGTCATCGTACAAAGCAGACAATGCTCACCTTTGGTCTCTGTAACAAGCTGGATAAAGCTGTCTGTCTATATTATCATTTCCTCTCTTTCTAGTTAATAGCTGCCTTTTTTGTCTTTAATGAACACTGTGGTACAGATAGGCCAGACATAATCCTGCAGTAGGAAAAAATGGCAGATATTTTTGCCATGAAAGCACAAAGCTCAGTTCTGTACATTTTATTAATCTTCTCTCATTGAACAAATAACTATCAAAAGCATATACAATTCTAAAAATGGAAGCTTTCCATAAGGAAAATCCTTCCGGTGTGATGAAACACACAAGCTATCAAAACAGGATGTAGAACAGAGAGCACACGTGCATCCTTACTTCAATTGTTCTGGCATTAACCCTTCCTAGTTGAATTACTCTTTGGAGGAATGTTGTATTTTTTTCTAAAGCAAGTATGCTCTGTTCCTAACTCTATGAAGCCTGCAGAGACAATCGGGCGCAAAAGTGAACGCAACTTGGGAAGCAGTCACCTATCAGAGAACGTGGTAAACTCCTAAGCCTCTTACATACAGATTACTGTCGACTTGAAACGGATTACAGTCAGGCTGGCCAGAAAAGCCCTGAGACAGAAATTAACACCGTCTGCCATGCACCCAATGGCTTGATTATTCCAGAATCTGGACAACAAGGTTGAAGACAACTTATCTCTCATCTCATTTGGTACATTTCATGAGTGGATAAGAGCAGTTCTGGAGTTCTGAGATTCAGAAACAAACAAGCAAGCAAGCCCCTCCTCTTCCCTCTGCTCCACCCTACACAGACATAGAAAGGAAACATTCATTTTATAATGGCAGTGTTTATTTACATGAGAGAAGGTTTACACAAGTTGAAAAGTTGTTTCAACAGGAATCCAACAATCAGTGCTTTTGCCCGTCTTCAAAAAAAGGGATGACTTTTAAGATTTGATGATGCACTTTCAGAAGACCTTGATGATCACTTGGGAAAAAAGTACCAGGAATCAACTAAAACAAACAAAAAAATTACAAGAGTGACATTAGTTCTATATAACCATCCATACACAAACACTTGAAAAAAACAACATTCTGCCCTTTTAGCTACCTTCCCTCCCATAACAATACTGCTGTGTTAGCTCTATCCCCACCCTGTGAAAAGCATGGCCTCAAAATCATATCTGTTCATTTTAACAGTTTGGCTGAAACGATCCTGCAACAAGTTACAACATTGTTGTGACCATCCCTGGAAAACATCAAAAATTAGGCAGATTATGTTCAGTTGTCTGTCAGAGGTCTGAGATCTAATACTTTGGTAAATAAATGCTATTTATTGGCATGCCATATAAAGGCAAATGGAATGCAACTATATAATTTCCCATAACATGGGCTACACAGATGTTGCTGCTCAAACGATTTGGAACTCGGCTCATGACTAAGTTTAACTTAGTATTTCTGTAACTCCCTCCATCTCAAAAAGCACGTATGTCTTCTCTATAGTTCTTGCCAGCAGAAAAATCTTTTTTTAAAGTAGTTAAAACTGAAAATGTAGGATGCATTCTTATTTCTTAAAGAAAAACACATGTTCTGTTGACATGAAAAATAGTCATAACAGTGAAAAGATAAAATTTTGTCTTTAGAACTTACACTTGAAAAGTAGGTATGGTTATGTCAATTTTAGGAAAAGGAGCTGTTTATTTGATTAGTTGGCTACTGTGAGGAATGACAAAAACTAAGGCAAAGCAACCTATCTTCTTTAAAAAGGATAAATGCCATGCATTTGCCTTGCATGATCAGGAAGAGAAAAATTTTGTCTAATCTTTTTATGTGGACTACACTTTCACTCAAAAGTAATCTTCTCCCACAAACCATCCATGAATTTCTGTTCATGTTCTATCTAACAGGAGACAGGCAATACCATACGACAGGATATAACTATTATAATTTATGTATACACAAAACTGCCTTTTTCAACAAAACAGTTTTTATGTCAATTTTTAAAGTCAGTAATTAAGAGAAGTCATATGACATCTGAGAAAAAAGATACCTTCTGGGGAAACAGAATCTCCATTCATAAACGCTGGTGCCTAAAAAAGAGAAAAAAAAAAAAAAGAAAGGAAAAAACCCCCAAACCAATATATCAGTATTTACTTAAGGTTTCACAGATAGCACCCAAACTCAAAGTATTTTAATGCTCAAGTCAAGAGATATTAACAGAACCAGAACTTTCTGTTGTCCCCACTGGATAATATTCTACCTTACAGATTTCTCACTCCCATTCTCACCCCCACTGTACAAATTTCTTTGTTGCTCATAAATGACAAAACAAGCACGTGAACGATGAGTGATAGATTACACCTTACCTAATGTAAAGGGGACTTTTGATGACTGTATCATCTTTGAGAATAACAGGATTTGTTGTTTACTTAAACTGCTGCACAGTTACTATACATGTTTCACTGTCAGGTATGCATGTGAATACATACACACACATACAATTTACATTAAATACATGCAAACAATTTAAAATAAAGGTGTGATGATACTCTTTTACAATTCCATTTTGACAGAATAATTCAGTCCTGTGGAAAGTGACCATTTGTTTTAAAATTCAGGTCTGGCATTTCAAAGCTGGATACACCACTATTCGTAGTGCACAGCCTATCTTGTCGTGTAACTTAAAGGACAAAATTAAAGGTGCTTTTAACATATCTGGAATCACCCCGCCTCATGATGAGGATGCAACAGTTTTCCACTGCCCTTCCTTAGCAGAGCAGCACTCGGGCTGAGCTGCACTGATGTGACACAGCCTGCCTGCATCTGAGCAGGCACAAGGCTCTGAACACTGAAGAGCAGAACAAAGCCTGTGAGGAGGGAAGGGAAAAGTAGGATTCTTCTTCCCACTTTACCCAGGATAATTACCTGCACAGGGGGGTTATGTGACTGGTCTGAATGGAGGTACCAGTATGACAAACATAACCCATATCACCAGACTATTCCCTCTCTTTCTAGCAAAACCCAGGCCTTATCTCATAAGGCAGGGAGAACCAGAGGTCACCATGTATAAGCTGGTGCCTGCCACTTCTGGGATAACTCCTCAAAAAGCTTGAGGTAAGGACTCAGTACTTTCCCACCAGGACCAGATCAAAATCTCATCCCACTGAACCAGGAATCTCTTCACTACACAACACTGTCATCTGGAACACCATTTAAAAACCAAATAAATAAATAAATAAAACCACCAAACTAACAACCCCACCAACCTTTTGTTTCACAACTGGCCACTGTACAGAAAATTCTACCTTTACTACATCCCAAATGGAAATGTCCTCACAGAAAGCATGTAGGGAGAAAGGCAGCCAACAAACTTTCCTGCTCAGATCTGAGTTATTCAAAACATGTTAGTAAATATACAGATTCAAATTTGGTTGGAGATTTTTTTAAATTATCAGGAAAAGTCAAATATTTTTCCCTGCAAAACACTGTTCTGCATTTTATCAAAAAAGACATCATTTAGCAAAGCTTTCCTAGTTCACTTTCCAGTATTATAAGGAAAGAATTATGTGATAAGTCTGAGAAACACTGCTCTACTAACTATATATAGATTGTCTTGGAGATTTTCCAACTTGCAAAGTCCTCAGCAGCTTCTTCACAGAGCAAGCAATTCTTAGGATTAATACTAAACAAAGGCTTGGCAGTCCTGGTCAGTTTTACAGATGGCAACACTTAAAAGCCTGAAAATAAACAGTGTATCTTAGCACTAACACATTCATCTACAAAGCTCTATTCCTTCTGGGTTTAGTGTGCAACATACACTGACACTGGAGCTGAGAGATTAAACAACTTTCAGAAGCTAGAGAACACTAGAAATTTTCACCGTGTAGCGTTAAAATTCAACTAGATTTGTAGTTGCAGGAGTCTGGTGTAATTTTGGCTGATTCAAAAGTTCAGTAGGTGCTCTTACATGCACAGATTATCTTCTATTTCTTTGGAATTGACTGGTCATGGCAATTCACCTGCTGTGGAATCATTCTTAGTTTGCCCCCAGTACAGATGACAGTACACATCCCAACCATCTAGAAACTCACTCAGTGGAGTGGAAATTCCCCAACCCAGACAAGCCATTCTAGTTCCCCATCTGTAAAGTAACAAAAGGTCAAATAATTCTGAAATCAACTGGACTATCATGGGAACTACCCAATCAAAATCTGTAGGAAATTCTGATGAGTGCATGCTTGATAAGCCTTTGGTACGGATTTGAATGTTTTCCATTTGGTTCTGTTATAGTTCTCTTACAGTTCTCTTGCTCACCATGAACACGTGCTGTTTCACAGCAATACTGAGTGTTGCCTCTTGGCTTTTGGTGTCTTCTTTGGGGTTTCTTTGTTTTGTTCCGGGGTTTTTTTGAGAACTCAGTATATCTGATTTAAGCCAATTATCACCCAGCTCAAAAGTGCTGCAACTGGAATCTGATGCTGGAAAAAGAATTGTAGGGAACCAGCTCTCACTGCAGAAGTAGCTCAGAAATTTTGCAGTAGCTGAAATATGTTTCTCACTGTACTTGCATACTCTGCTTCAGCTTTCATTATTTTGTTTTTATCCAGGAGCTAATAGATGGATATAAATTAGAAGAAAATGTATCTGCTTTTAGGTTAAATTAAAAAAAAACAACAAAAACCCAAACAGAACCCCCTGCAAACACAGGCAGCTTTCATTTGAAATCACCACAGCCATTAAAATTCTGCAGCCAACACTCACGTACTTTCACTTCAGTGTGAAAGAGATGAATGTCTGACAACCAAAGCATGCAGTATAGTGTAATAGACAAAAAGATACCTGCTTAAAATGTGCAAGTCAACCTCCCTACTTATATTTAGAGTTCAACTGTCCATGGTCCCTATTTCAAGGCCATTTTACTTTTTTTAGTGATTGCAGATTGGCAATTGCATGCAGCATGAACAGTATTTAATAGAGTATTGCGTATTTTCCCTGTCTGGAAAGCACCAAAAGGCAGCACCCTACGAAGATGTAATTAAAATACTTAGACTGAACTGAAACAGAGTGATGGAAAGAAGTATGTGGAAACAACTTCACAAAAACACTATCACTTAAAGAAAAGAATGTGAGGCACGAAAAAAGACAGGAAGTTATACTATTTGATAAGAAGGGAAGCTTTCATAATGAAAAAGGCATTACAGTTTGATACAAGGTATCTATTTTATGAACTGATTTTACTAACTTCCTCCCCTCCCAAAACCATGGGAAAAAAAAGGTTTATTGAGAAACAAAATAAGGCATACTGCTGATTTAATAATTATTTACCCTGTATGCCTCAAAGTACAAAGAGCAGAGAATGCAAAAGCAAATATTCCTTAGCACATTTGTCACCATTCAAATACATTTGGACTTGAAGTTTTTGTTGCATTTAAAGACTCATTAAAGTTATCGTAACTTTGAAAGTACAGAGAAGGTAAATACTTGCTTATAGCTGCGACTGACGTGTCTAAAAACATACTTGAATTCCAAACCAGAGTTTTTCTTTCATTTAAAACTTACAGTTTCATTAATCAACATTCACAAATGCAACCACAGAGGTACTTTTAAAGAAGTGCTGAAAGCAAAGTATCTGAATAGGAAGAAGTTTGGTATGACACATCTTTATGACTTGAACCAACATTTCTTTGCAACTGACAGTCTTATTTACTTGTGACAAAACAGCATCCAGGACGACCCATTCTTACTAGAAATGCTTTTGGAATGTTAACTTCACAGACAGTGGATGGCGTGTCCTTTGACACCTGAACTTGCATAATTACTGTGGTAAACACTGGGTGCCCTGGCAGCCATGCACATGTGCAAAATACCTGCTGCACTCATGTGGTCATGAGCACAGGCTCAATCACAGCATATGTTACAAAACAAAAAGTAATACTTGGGGGCACTTTTCTCCATGTAATTTCCAGTAACCTTGCTTAATTTCTGGCATCCAAACTAGCATATTTTAAAATGGAAAAAATTCTCCTCCACTAACATTTGCACATGAAAGCATCAAACCTGCAGGACATTTTTCTTGCCTGAACAGGAAACCTACATGTTTTAATTTTATGTTAATTTTCAGAATATGACAGGTATTCTTTAAGAAACATTCAAATAAGCATCCCCCTCTCTTACAGCATTGTATTTAATTATGCAAGTAGACAAACAAAGGATCTGTTTAGTGATTAGGGACTACAGTCAGCTAGTCAATGAGTTCTAACACTGGGTGGTAACTCATGGCAACAGGGGAGACAGAGAAGACAGCAGGCTAGATACAAATAGCAGTCCATCTTGCTATTCAGGATCAGAAGAAACAGCATTGAAGAGGGAGAAAAAACAAAACAAAAAAACTCCACCAGAACAGTAATGAATCTGCCAGAAAGCACGAAAGGACCACTGCAATGAAAGGATTATATCACAACGCTACATTTCCCCCACAACCTTTATGCTCCTCCTTTTACTTAAATTTCTGCTTAAGGACCATTTCAGTTTAGCTGCTTTATTTCAGTTTTGCAGCTCTGAACAATCTTTTCCAATTAATCATTAAACAAAAAGGAGGGGTGGAAAAAAAAGTAAATATCCTTACTGACTGCACAATCGATCGGGCATCCTCATCACTGCAACAAAATGGGCTGCCACTCACCAGAACATTTGTGCTGAAAAATAAAATTAAAAACATGCTTTATCCATCGGTGGAAAAGAGCCACACACAATGAAATACTTATGGAAAAAAAACACCATCACATATAGAGCTCAGAAATGTGTATCTGCAAGAAATGAGGAAGCCAAAACCACAAAGTAATGCTGGAAGGAACAGGTGTGTGGAAGGGTGTTCTTTGTTTCTTTGAGCTTGAGGAGTCTAGGCTGTGTATTCTGTATTAATGCAAGCAGTGCTCATACTCACTGCTTCTGGCTGCTAGCTGGGGTACAGTGCAGAAAACCACAGTCAAGAAACAAAATCCCCTCAAGAAGTCAGCAGAAATAAACTGGCACTTCCCAAGGGAGTTGAGGAACACCTAGATGGCTAGCAGAGATGATGTGAGTGTACCCTATCTCTTGTGCCTTGAAGGATGGCCAGATTCTGTGGCAGATCATGGAAGTAACAGCAGGTTACTTCAGCAACCTACCTACAGTATCTAACAAGAAGGAAAAACAGGCCAAAATTCTGCTCCTACATAAAGCAGCAGATACTCATAGTATTTCCAGACAAACCCTGGGACTACATCCTTTGCAGAAATGTTTCCCTATGAATCTATAGCCTCTCACACCAAAAATGAGTTTAATCATGAGTTTTTAAGGTCCTACAGAACAAACTGCACAAACTTCAACTCCCCAAAGCAACAGAATGAACAGTGACAAGAGGACCAAGATTCTCCCAGAACAATTCTGAACAAACACTCTGGGGCCATTTCTCAAAAGCTGAAGTAATGAATGTCACATTTATGTAATCAATATATTTCTGGAACCACTTACCAGTAAATCACCATCATACAAGTCAATTACTCACATGCTCTATTATCAATTATCAATCAAACCCATGAATATTCCTGTCATCTCAAATTTTAAAAAATCTAGGCAGTTCATGGACAGCTGCAACATGTTGAATAGCACCAGTACTAGCACAATACAACGAGCAAGAGATGTGACTGGATACTTACCACTTTATAGTACCTCCATCAACTTTTTTATGAAGCAAAGCTTTCCAGTGTTCATGGGTAGATTTAATAATTTCAACAGCAAAATCCTAGTTTACAACAAGGAAAGCCTTGTAAATTAAAATGTTATTAAACAGAAAAAAAGCCATAGAACTAGTTTATTAAAACATACTATTTCACGTGTTATTTTAAGGCACCTCCTTTGAGGCCTCATTAAATTTCTGGAGAATGTAACACCCTTTTATGAAAACAAACAAACTTCACTATTTGTCAAATATACTGGCAACACATTCAGGACTTTCCCTCAGTCTGCAGCCAGAAAGCACGAATGCTTACATGAAAGAAATGAAATCAGCACTAGATGCTAAGGAGATCCCTACTGCTGTAGAAAACTGTATCAGGCCCTAAATGGGATCAAGTGTGTGAGCTATGACTCCACCCGTACAAATGCAGGTCAGGGTCAGAGTTAGGGTTTCCCCTCTAGTGGCAAAATTTGCATCTACTTCATTAATGCCCAATCATATACTTAAGCATTTGCAAGAACGTAACATATCAGCTGCTTAACAGTTTCTGCTTGTTTTAAACAAAAATAATATTTGGGGTGGGGTTGGGATGAAAAAGCTTCCAAAAATTAAAGTAAAATAAGCCCTCAGTGTCCAGATGATGATTGCTAGACTTACAAAAAGCAGCCAACTGAACATTCACATTTGTTAACAAGGAGTGACTTGGAAAAGTGCCACTGGAACATTGTGAACTTCACCAGAGCTGCTGGAGCACAGCCACAGCTGCCTCGCCACATCCTGGGTCTCTAGAAATGCTTGAGAATTATTCAAGTGCTCCAAACCAGCTATCTCAGGGCATTCAGTGCCTCCAGGCTGAACTCCAATGGCCTGACAGGGATACGCTGTTCTACTATCACTCTACAGAGCAGGAAAACCTTTAGGAGCAGTTCCTGAGAGAGCAGGGGAGAGATGAGGTTATCAAGCCTTACAACTCCACATCTGACTGATTTAAAAAACAGTTTTAGTGCAGAGGGGAGTCAGGCCATTTCTTTAACCAGACAAAACATGTGAAGTTGCCTGTGCTGGTTAGAAGGCTTTATGTAACTTTGATAGCACCCTGCAAGGCTGAACTGGCTGACACATGGACATCATTCATGAGAAACCTGTGCTTCTTTGCCAAGAATAATCTACACAGAGCGTGCAATACACACAAAGCAATTTTACTCAAATCACATCCAATTTCTCTAGAAAAATCCAGGTATTTCCTTCAACAAGGTCTATTCCCTGGTCCAATCTCCTTTCAAACGCTGGCTATTTTTACTGTAGGTAGTTTAAAAAGCCACTCATTTTTTTCTAAAAAAAAAAAAAAGGGAAAATAATTTTTCAGCCTTCAAGCTGAATGCTTCAAATGTTTTTACACAGAATCACCAGAAAAAAGTATACCTTGAGCAAATACCAAATATGAAAACATCTGTAACCTACTGTCTTAAACTGCATACTCTTAAAAAAAAGTCAGAAAAATTTAACAATAGGACTGAAAAAACACCTGAAAAGACAATCTGCTCGTTACTCTGACACAGAATGAAAACACTTTGAAAAACACCTACAAACACACAGATGCATGTGTAAATCTCATCAGGATTAAATGGTTTTTTTTGAAAACTTTCTTTAATGACCTATGCATTTTCCATGAACAAAAAGGAAGGCAGCAAGTATTATTTGATCCTAGCCTAATAAATTGTATGCAAAAGTCTCTCCTATCAAAATTCTTTTCGTTAAATCCCCTCCTTTACAATTCCAAAAATTCTAAGATGTATTATAGAGGCCACATGACAGAATGATGCATTTTTAATTTTGCATTTATCTTCACCTTGTCTTTAAATTCTCCATTAAAAGCAAAGTGATTTTCTGGTTTACCATCAGGGACTTTGTATAATTGGAACCAGTCAAGTGTAGCCTCAAGATAACCTGGTTTATGCTTCTTGACATCATCAATATCTGTAGGTTAAAAAGATAAAAAAAAAAATGTAAGGACTGATCATTTTTACTCACAGGTTTCATAACATTAATTTTTTAAGGTTTCCTAAAGGACCTGAAGCATTTTGATTTCACTGAATACTCTCAAAGTCATTGGTAAACTTCACTTTATTACATTAGTTGCCCAGAGTTGCTACCTTATGATTTCACAACCACACTAAGCAGGTAAACCAGTCATCTCCTGCCCTTCATTAATTAAGACCCAAAGGTACAATGAATAAAAGGATCATATTTGTGACAGGAGAAGAAAATTCCATATTTATCTCAGTAGGTACCTCTTGCAATACTTAGATTATTCACTGAGGCAATTTTTCCCTCCAGCAACTGCAGGGGCTACGAGCCTTTTTTGATAATGAAAGAATAGCTATAAAAACAATTTCAACACATGGATCTTTACACCAGCACTTCTAAACAAAACACAGGCTTGACTTGTCAACATTATACTAAAAGGCATCCTTTTGCTCACATTAGTTCCAAATTCATCCCCTTCAAGACAAGACAGACGTGCCAGGAGCTCTAAACACTAACTTTACTGATAACTTTGTGGTATCTGCATATTCACAGTCATAAACAATTCCACCTCTACCTCTATAATCCCAATGTAGCAAGATGTGACAGGACACAAAGAGGAATGTATGCCATTTGTGGGACACCCCTGTGAGGCAGAGATGAACACTGCCATGGTGTGTACAGAGAGAAGAAACATCACAATAATTCTGCCTGAAGACTACAGTGCCATCTGCGATGCAGTTCCTGATCTTACACCCTTAGCTGCTGTGCATATCAAATTTTAACGGGCTGTCCTTTGAGACCACCATCACTTCTGTCACTTGCAATGGCGCCGTCCTATCAACCCCTTGACAAATTAACTCTCTGGCAATATGTTTACATGGCAAAGCTTTCAACACTTTTCTAATTATTTTGATATAATAAAGGATTTTGTCCTTCCCAGAAGCCACATACTTCGTAACTGGTGTAACCTTCTATTTCCTTTCCACAGTCACTTCTGATGGAAATGGGAGCTGACTTTTTACTGCTGTAGTCTACCAACTATTTCATAACCTCACTCTGCTCAGGCCACCTTCCATGGTGTTACTCTCCTCTAGTGTTTTGCAAGTCACTTGCTCATGTCTCCCTTCCTTATTCCTCCTTGCTCTCTCTCAATATCCCATGGTTACTTCATTATCTTCTCCCATAGATATGCCTCACTTAATGACATCTGGTTGGCAGTGATTTCTAGTAAGATACTCTTCTGTCTATCCAGTCCTATAAAATCAGTTGCTTAGCCAAGGAATACCTAGTCATGTGCTTTCCACCTTTAAGTGCCTAAGTGTCTTTTTAAAATTTCATTGTGAACCTGAACAAAGACATAAAGTATTTCTGAAGAGAACAACAAGAGAAGAGAAAAGGTCTTGTGCTACAGACCATTCAATTCTCATTAGACCACCAAGAGAGATGACATGAACTGGGAGGCCAGACCTATGTGAAAAGACTTCTGAGTGTTAATAGGCATGTCATAGATGCCACTCCCAAATTCCACTGCATTACTACTACCCAAAGAATAAAACATAAAACCTTGAAGAATCCCATGTAAATTTTTGCTTTTCCACACACTTAACAGGGTTACGTGTTTATGGACTCAGAGTAAAACACATTTTGAACCTGGCTGCTGGCCATCTGTCTGTAGGAGATCAGGGAGTTTCACTGGCAGAATCCCAGAAAAAAGCAAGGGCACATAAGGCTGTGCTAGAGGCAGGTCTTCTAGCTGGAATACGTGTTTAAGAGCACAAGAAGCTTTTCACTAGGGTGGGTGGGCGAGACCAACCAGGAAGAAATGATTTAGAAAAGGGTGGGATCTTGGTTGGAGGCAGAATGCTTCATTCGGGCACTAATAAAACTGCAGCTCCAATTCACATCAGTTTCAGGACTCCAATGTATCATCCTGTTCTCTCCAAGCAAGAGAACATCCCTCCTCCAACTTGAGCCCTTGTCATCTCCTCCTCTTGTGAGGTTTGAATTCACAATATCTAACACTCGTTGAAGAGACAGTATCTCCTCAAGTCTGGAAAGCAAACCAGGCTGCTGCAGCAATTTCCTTGGCTCCCAGCAGTGGACAAACTCCAGACCTCCATCTCCAGACACTACTTAAATTCAAGCACACTTTCTCACACTGTTGCTCCTTTTTTCTGGTTCCTGTTCCAGCAAATGCCTTTCCTAACTCTGCTTCTCCATTCTCCCTACTTGGTTATTTGCCTCTTGCTCCCATAGAAACTGTTCATCAAAAGTGCTTTAGAGTCTACTAACTGGCAGTTGGTACTTCTCCATCTGTTGTCCCTTATTTATAGGTTTTATTTATACTTATTTAAAGGACTCAAATTTTAGGATAGGCTTTGGGACAGACTTCCATTATCTCCTTATGACAGGATTCTATCTTCATGGATGGAATCATCTCCCTGAATTTCACACTCTCTCTGCGGGAAAATACCTTGCCTAAGTAAAATGACTAAACACAACCAGACTACAGCGTTATATGGATGCTGTATATTCTGGTTTTCAGGACTTAAAAAGGGGGCATTGGTTGCTTTTATTTCCTGGGTTCCTTGCAAGTTATTTTCCTTCATCCCTATGCTTCACTATTATTTACTATAAAGGACAGCTACTGAACATCAAATGAAATTTGAAAGCTTGAATTAAAGAAAAAAGGCTCCACAACATCTGTATTATAATGGAAGTTGGTGGTAAGCAGATTTAAAAAGTGCAACAACGCAACAAAACAAACCCCACAAAAGTATCAATGCTGTTGCTGTCGAGTCAGCACGTATTACAAAATACAAGGAAAACAGCAGCTCTTGCATCACTCAACAGCCACCTCTTCAGTTCACTAAAAGTCACCACAGAAAAACCTGAAAGACAGTTTGTCTCCCACTGAAATCTAAACAGCCTCTTTGGGATATCAGGGGGGAAAGGAGAAAAACCACAATCAGAAAAGTAAGCAATGAAAGGTAAAAGAAAAGATCACAATAAGCAGTACACTCATTTACTAATATCTATAGAAGACAGCTACAAATTATTACGATTTTTAAAAAAGCAAACAACTTAGATGTCTTTTCTGCAACAAACACTGTTAAGACACTTTTTTCTGATCTTGACTGCTTATCTTCCCTTAGTGCTAGGTACTTTCGACACTGATGTCGAAAGGGGCAGGTTTGGGAGTAGCAAGCATGTACATGGCCCAAAGCGGTTTCATCTCTGCCAGCAAGCCCTGCTCCAAGTGGCAGAGCAGAAGGTCAGGCTCCCGCAGGTAGGTTATCAGCATGTCCCCACGGGGCCTTAAGTGGGAATTTCTCTATACTGCCTCCATGCAACCATAGGTCTCATTTTTCTGGGCACCAAAGTTAAGCACCAAGGGTTAAAAACAGACAGCAGATCACAATAAGGGCTGCAGTTCAGTGTCCATAAGGAAAATCTCCAGAGGCTGGCACCAAGAACTGCTGCTAGCTCTCTGTCAAGGGAGTGAGCCAATGTGAACGCAGATCCCACTTCTAGCTGGCTTTACAGAAGAGAGCAACAAAAGCATTTGTACAAAACTACCATTTTTAGTACAACAGATGCTGCTTCTTGCAAGCAAAGCTAAAACAACATGTTTGCAGCAAGCTTTCTAAACAAGGTCTGTGGGAAGAGAGGACATATGTTTTTAATAACATCTCATAAACATTTACAGGAAGCAGCAGCTACATTCCATATAAAGGCATTTGGTGTATTTTGTGCAGGGGGTAGGAGGGGAGCCTTGGTACAGCTAATTAATTTCTTTATACTGAGTGCTTACACAAATCCACAACAAAGGTCTTCTGGGCCTCTGCTGCTTCTCTGTGAATAAACACGCTCACATGCAAAGGTCTGTAACAATATAAGGTACAAAATACACAATATGCCTTAGTTTTGCCATTTAGGATTTGATCACTTAACCCTGTCTTGAGATGCATATTGTAAAAGCAGCATGGCAACATAGCACAGTTAACTACAGCAAAGCCAGCAAATGGCAGCACAATAAAGCCAGCAGACATCACCAACTGCTGTTGAATATATCCTGGCATCTTTCCAGCGAGCAATGGCAGCAGAAATGGCTGCTAAGATTCCAGACCAGTAAATCACCTCCAAAATGCCATCCAGCATACATGATTAGTCCAATTTCCTGAAGGAGGGCAAGATGACCTTTTGAAAGTCAGACTTCATAAACTGCTTCAAACACAATTCCTGCTTCAACTGCCAGTGATTTTTAAAACCTCTTGACCAATATGAAGATGCCATATACATTTAGACCAAATCACAGCACAAAAGTATCACTCATTCTTTCCAACCCCAAACTAGTAAAGCACATCAGATATACAAGTGAACTCCAATATATTAAATTCAATCCCAGCTGTGAGATAAGCAGACAAGCAACCTTTCTACTCCAAGAATTTACTTCTCCTCCCGGCTATTTTACAAAAAAAAAAAAAAAAAAGCAACAAACAAAAAGCAGCAACAACAAAATAAAGAAAGCAACCAGGCCTATTACACCACCAAGATTTACTGTTTCATTCTGCAAGGAGTTTTTAGGTCCTTTCTTAGAGTTGCTTGGTCTAAAGTTGCTCTCCTGGTCCACTAATGGCCATCTGCCTAGCAACTGCCTGAGCAGAAACACAACAGCCACCAAGACAGATCTTATTGAAACAGATAAATCTGAAGATGTCTAGTGGTAGTCTAAAAGAAACTTTCTCACACGGATATCTGCATCTGACATACAGCTTGTATTTGGTGGGAGACTGTCCCCACGCCCACCAGAATTAAGTGCTATTATTTCAAACAGATTACCTTACAAAGTCAGTCCAAAAAGACACTAAGTCCCTGCTATTCCTACTGATGACACAGTTCCCACTTAAATAGGTGCTAAGTATCGCTCATCATTCCTGGATACTGTCACTGTAAACAAGAGTTTCTCACTGCTCTGTGTGAAAGAGAAAGTTCTAGGCAGGGTTTCCAATTTGAACCAGTATTTATCAATAAATGCCTGCACGACACAGTCCAGTGGAGTGCTATGAATAAACAATGAGAAGCACTCAGAAGTTGTGACTTCTCAGTTCTGAGTTCTGTGAAGTCTCAGAAAAATCAATTGCATTTATGAGAACGATCAGGATCCCGGAAGGAGAATATCCCAGGTACCTGGGGTGTGCTTAAAAGCGGCAAGACAAGTTAACACATGGTGCAGGCTCAGGATGGGGTTTGCAAGTAATCACCACTCCGGTTTCTCAGAATTATCTTTTCCAAATGTTCACTGGGGGCTCTGCACATACTGAGCTGAAAGCAAATGTGATGGTTCTCAGTCCAGTTGGAAATGTTTAACAAATGATACAGAAGTGACTGGACAGGATTAGAAGGCAACACTTAGCTTCATCTTCCCCAGGAGGCCACCTCCACAACACAGCAGCACATCAATTACTGAGGGAGAGACCGGTTTTATCTGTAGCTGCCATCCCTTTATGCTGAAATAATTAACAACTTTGGGAAGGGGGAAAAACAAGTATAAAAGGACATATTGTACTGCCTGCCCCGACAGATTTGTTTGTTTTCAGACTGAAGAATGATTGCTGTTAAACACTGCAAGCCAGTCATGTTTTCTGAAAGCAGATGGGGGCTTTTTTTCTCCCCCTTTTCGTTCTTTTGTAAATCTTGGGCTGCAACTCCAATCCCAAAGAGAAATCATATTAAACTGGATAAATATTTCTACACTTCTCTGAATCTCAGGATAGTTCTCTTGTTGAAGTTTTGCACATATTCCCTGATAAGACAGGATGCACACGGGAATCAAGTACAGGCAATGGTTTGCCCATTCCTCCCACTTTTTTTTTCTTTTTTTTTTTTTTAGACTAAAGCTCTTACTCCTCCCCTCCCAAATAAACTAAAGCTGTAATAGAGCTGAAATAAATCAGTCATTACCTGGGGGAAAAAAACAGCAAAACCAACCAAAAAAACAGAAAGAGCTTTCTTAAAAGACAGTTAACCCAAAATAATAAATAATATTGGAATAAACTGCCACTGTTTTTCCTCTACTTAGCAGACTCCTGAATTCTTTCATCCACTTTTCTCACCACATTCTCTCAGAAGTTGCTAGGGAGAAAAGGTAAGTCTTTAAGCAGAACGGTGTCTAGAAATGTAGTGCTAATCACTTTTCTTTTAACTACTGACACTTATATTGCATTTTGCTGCACATTACAGAGTGGTTTAAATTGATACTGACATTAACAGCAAACTATTACTTACTCTTTCCTTAAGCTGAACTTCTTAATCTCTAACTGTCAAAGTAGTTAAAGAGTCATAAACACTATGTAGTAATTCATCTGCCCAATGATTTTAATCAGCATCAACCCAAGAGTTTCCTTTTCCTCATCTCCTCTTCTCCCCTTCTTTCCCCACAAGTCAAGTATTCTCCATGTGAAAGCAACCTGCAAGAAAACTGAGAATGAAGGGCTAGTCCAGTGACATACTTTACATTCAGAAACCATGAAAAAACCTCAATGGCTGAAAAACACAATTCCTTAAAAAGCTACCGGATTGTTCTGTTCCTACAGAAAGGCCACTCCACACCTTGGTGCTCCCTACCAGCAAAGAGCAGGCTCTCATTGTACATACCTGATGGTATATATGCTTTTTGGTCTCCTAACAATCAGTTTTACACAAACCACCTCACTTAATTCTCATGATTCCCCGTAATATTCAATTTGAGGAAGCAAACTTCCATTTATCCAGAGAAAAACGGCACTTTACCTGTGCTGTAAACTTCCTGCAGTTTTCACACATCTGCAATCAGAATTACACCTCAGGCTACTCACAGGGACACACTTCACTATTCAAGTTTCATTTGGATACTAGAAGAACGATCACAGGGAGGACAAGTATGAGCAGGGTATTTCCCCCTGCACAGCTGGTCATCATCAAGGCTGATAAGGGTGAGCTGCATTAGCAGTTTACCTTGCAAATTTTCAAGCTAAAAGGTGAAACCTAATTGTTCATACTAAGCAACAAACTTTGGAGGCAATCCTCTTAAAAGTGGCAAGACACTGGAAATGTCTTTTCAGAATGCAACACAATGCCTGCAAATATAAAAGGAACAAACACTTTCAACAAGGAAAACAGCAGCATGCTACATAAAAGTAGATAAATATGCACTATTACACAGGAGATAAGCCTGTCACTGTTTTGGAGGTCACTTTCTAAGGCAGTTGTTTCAGAAGTCAAAAGACTGTCTGCATGACATGTCCTCTTGAAAATCCAAGCAAACCATTTTAAAAGTTTAGTGTTAAAGCACGTATGCCCTCCTTGAAGGAAGCACCTGACTTCAACAACAACAAAAAAAGATGAGTCTTGCCTTTCCACTGTCTGCCTCTTCTTATCCTGGGTGGCCTAAACTCAGGTACCATTCTGCTGTGCAAGTTTCTAACATAACTGCATTAAGAAAGACAAAAATACTTGCCATGGATTTTCTGAGCTTCTGGGTCATCTGCACTGATGGCAATTATCTTCCAATCTGTCTCTCCTTCATCAACAAGAGCTAAAACACCCAAGACCTTCACCTGAACAATCTCACCAGAAGAATGAATCTGAAACAGAATGTAACGCCACAAAGATTTGGAAAACAACACAAAGAATTTCTCCTTTACCTTACAAAAAAACAGTTTCACATTTTTGGCCAGCAGGCTCTAACAGAATTGCAAGACAGATCTGCAAACCCAGTACACACCTATTTAGTACTTCTAGCCTTTCTCCCACCATTACTGTTCTCCAACCCTCAGTTCTCCAGTCAGCATTTATTTAACTAAACAAGTAGCTAAAAATTTTTTCCTCCCCTTTTACCCTAGTTCCCCCACACTTTCTTGGTCTTCCCCCAAAACTCCAAGTCAGAAGTGTCTCGTACTCATTTTTTAACTTCCTCCTGTCCCTTGACTCTCTACTTTCTCAAGTCATGGTCTTAATTTCCCTCTTGCTATTCCTTCCTCTGGACTCCAATATACACATATAAACACACAGCACTCCCCCAGAAATACCATCACAACAATTTTTGCATTTTCTTAGGAACCTTCTCCCTACTAGCTAATATTTCCTTTTTAACTCTTTCTGGATCCCTTGAAATACATCTTTAAGTTTCTTACCCCAAATAAAGCCACTTTCACTGAGGTCACCAATTAAATTTCCCCTTACCTAAATATCCTAAGAGATCCCTCTTTCCAACTCATCCATTTCATAACCCCATTTTTGATACACAGCATTGCTCCATTCTTAGCTGCCTCTAGATATGTAGAATTTTCTTTCAGTGAGCTAAACCTTTCCTTCATACCTACTAATGGTGTTTGCTGCACATCTTTTTCATCCATCCACTCCATGACTCATAACTCTGCAACACTGCAGCAGGTTCCTGTCTTCTCTAGAAAAGAGGATCTACTTCTGTTTGCACTCATGAATAAACTCAAACCTACCTCCTTTGTGGGTCTGACTTCGTAATTTTAATATGCATGATGCTGTCATATTTCCTCATCTTTCAGCAACCTATTCCTAGCTCCAATACTGCTAACAGGGAAAGAAGAAATAAATATTTCCCTTCCACAAAAATCTTAACCCTCACCTCCATCACCCAAAATTTACTACTGTCTAGCCACACAATGCGAGGATGTTGTTCTTTTATTTTCCCTTTTAACCAGTACAAAGACTTTACCAAATCCTACTTTTTCCCCTCCTTTTGAAAAATCCACCATTTCCTTACCTGTTCTCTCCTTAGATCCTCTATTGATACTTTTGTCAGCCCCTAACACTATTAACACATTTTTTTCTTGTTTTCTGTCTGACTTTCTCTTCCAAAAGTTGCTACCAAATTATGATGTTAACCTTGATAAATTAAATTAATTATTTAAATTGTATTCTGATAAATACAAACCTTTGAACCTATTTCACAAACATCAATAGGGTCATTATCCCCACAACATCCTGTAATCTTATCCGTATGGTTTGGATCTTCCCAGGTCTGCCAAAGGAAAGAGAACTGTCAGTTACCAGCTGAACTACAATTACAGCTCATCTTACCACTAAATTACAAAGATTAGTAAAAACAACAATAAAAACACCAGCTTTCTGAGAACAGGTTTGCTCAATGGAAGGAGAAAAAATAAACAACCAGTGGACTGACACTGAGTAACTCACACTCAGGACAAGTGACATGAGGATTACTGAGGACTTATTTTTCCTGCATCAATGACTCAACAGATAGACTTTACCCAACTGCAGTGATTAAAGCCTCAGAGGACCCAAAATATGATTTTTCTAGTTACAAGTGATAGTGGAATCAAGCTAAGACATCTTACAATTATAGTTTTATTATACTTGTTAAATACCATGATATTAACATAAGTTGTTTTCTAAAACATCTAGGCTTTGAGCTAACCACACTCCTACACATAGATTTGTCAGCACCCAATAAGCTATTTAAAGATTTTAGCTTTAGGTATGAAGTATTTCTGAGTATTTTAAGACATGTACATTCCAAAGGACAGATAAGAGTTTAAGACCAAAGAGGCAAGTTTAAACTCCTGCTCTTAGCACTGCACAAGCAAGGAATCCTAGCCAAATACTAACTTAATTACTAGACAGGTACTTGTTTTTACTTTTACTGGTGAGTAATGAGTAACTCATTCTACAGTTGAGAAGCTTTTCTGTTAAAAATTTTGAGTCCAATTAACTATTGTTGAAAAGATTATAGAAAACTTTTTTTTCAAGGAGCTATACTGCTAGCTCCTGCTGTCCATGATCATAACTCCACCTCAAACTTGTTCTTGAGAACTTGACTGGAAGGCAAAAGGGTGAAAAGAATATGCTTAGGTGTTTAGGCAGCAGAATCATTACCAAAAAACTGCTGAAGTGGAATCAAGAGAGAATTTAAACTTTATTTTTCCAGCACTCCACAGAATCACAGGATCAGTTAGGCTGGAAAAGACCTTGGAGATCCTTGAGTCCAACCTATGGCCTAACACCACCTCGTCAACTAATCCATGGCACCAAGTGCCACATCCAGTCTTTCCTTAAACACCCCCAGGGACAGTGACTCCACCACCTCCCTGGGCAGCCCATTCCAATGCCCAACCATTCTTTCTGTAAAAAACCTTTTTTTTTTTAATGTCTAGCCTAAACTTCCCCTGGCACAGCTTAAGACTGTGTCCTCTCATCCTTCCAAAGTGCTGTTTATTTAGTGCTGCATGACACCAATACTACTCTTCTGCCCAGTCACACCTCTTTACCTCTAGGTTAGAAAGAAGGAATAGTATTGTTCTCTGGACAGTACAGCAACTTCTGCTATGATACCAAATAGTCTAATATAGTAAAAAATAAAAATGACAATTATGTTCAGCGCTCCCTAGCTCACTAGGTAAAAAGGGATGCTGAACATTTCTTCTGAGGAAAGTACTCTAAGTCCAAAATAATGCACTTTGTGCAGGAAAATACTCACATTTTCAAATAATTCTGGCTTTACACTAAGGAAGATATGAATTTCAAAACATTACATGGAATTGCTGGTTTCTAACTATACCTACTTGGAAACTTTGTCTACTGATACTGCTGAGTGGACAAGAACTTCAATGCTATATTCCAGCACCTGCCTAGTATCTCCTCTCCAGGGATCAAATACATAAGCAGATTTTTAGACTCAACTTTCACTGCTTATACAGTTAAGTGTAAAGAAAATAAATTACTCTCTTCAAGCTCCATCATGTTCTTCAGTACTAATTTAAGTATAATGTGTTATTCACAGAAATGAAGAAAGTTTAAAACTTTTCATTATGCTCAAAATTTCAGCCATTAGTTGGGTTTGTCAAGGCTCAAAGTTTTGAATGTGTCATGATCAGTAAAGTCTCACAGTTCAGAGAAAAGTTAAGTAAGGCAGTTGAGGTTTAATCTAAAAAAGAACAGCCGTTGTGTTCCTCTTTGTTAAAGATATTAAGAAATCCGAATTAAAATTTATGCTGCAGTACACGAAAATCCTAAATGAGTTTTTAAATAAATGCCTTGTTTAAGTAGAAAAGGTCTACTTGACAAAGTATTCTTGAATGGCAGACCATGACAGTTTAATTCTGTCACTACAGTACAGAGACACAGACTAAAGATTTGAGATTTCTTGATCATTTAACTCCTTCCTGAAAACACAGCACATATTTACTCCCACACCCAAATTCTGATCAAAATTTATGGACACAATAAAGTTCAACATAAAAAAAATCCTAATTTACAAACGTATCAAAGAGAATCACCCCTCTTGCAGCTGATTTGCATTCAGGCAGTATCCAAGATTTACAAGGCAATTTACACAGAAGACAGAAAACTTTCACCATTATAACAAAAATGTTACCTGTGGGAGGGCACCATAATTCCATATATAACCCTTGTGAGGAAAGATATTTGCCACATATCGAAGCTTGCCTTTCTTTATATCATGTTTAATGGGATTCAACGGCTCCTCAGTGGCAATCTAAGCAGATCGTGAAAAAGGGCGGGGGCACAGGGAGAGGGAGAGAGAGAAGGAGAATGTTAAAATGGAAAGCAATTCATTCCATACCCAACCAGTGAGAAAGATCCATCCGGCAGCACATGCTTGTGGTTTGAGGATTATTAAAAGTACGATAGCCTCACTCTGAATCTCAAGGGTCATATTCAAAAAGCAGCTTATTAAGGTATTAAATAATGCTGTAAAGTATGCAAGAAAAAAACTAATCTAGACGAGAATGTAATAAATTTGTAAGGAGACTGTCACAGTCAAACATAAAAACTGAAAGGAACTTAAGTCAGAAGTTCTTCCACTTTATAGTTCAAGTTCAACAGTCATGCAAATGGTGGCACAACAGCTTCCAACAACAGGGGCTTTGACAGCCATAGACAAAATGTTTCATGTTCTTGCCCTCTGATCATTGCTCTCCAACTGCAAACATCCCTTCTTTCCATCACCTCTCAGCATACAAACACTTTTTCAAAAGCACAAGTTCTCCAAAGTCACCAAATGCCAACTTAATGCAGAGTTGGAACAAGTTAAGCTACCATTTGAAGAGGGCATTCTTATTCCTGAAGAAGCACTGACAGAAGAGCTGAACTACAGCTGAACAGCAACATCCTCCCCCAAACCCCACAGACAAACCATACACATATTTCCACTGCCTGAGTTACCCACCACAGCTAATTCACACTGTAACCATCCTTTTGACACTCCACACCACAGTCCAACCCATGTTAGCTTGGCTCTTGCTTACAAACGCTCATCTGAGTGGCAAAACGTTTGTTACAGGCTCAAGTGGTTACACTCAAGTGGTGCATAGCTTCCCTGCATAAGCACACAGCCCTCAGTCCATATTCATTTTATATCCCAGTCATTTACCTAAAGCATCATCACCAAAGCCATCCCAAAGGAATTTCACTTTCTTGAACCACACCAGCCTGTCAATAGCATGTACTCATTCCACAAGCAAACCTTCCCCAAGAGCCAAGATGGAGGTTAACACATTTCTGGTTTTACACTGGATTCTACCTGCTTCCGGTCGTAACTTAATGGTGAAGAGCTCAAATACATCACTTGGGACACTGACAGAAGTGGAGCTCAGCAGTGCTTTTTGTTCATGTAAACTGGGACAAAGAGGAGTAACTGAGAGCAGCAAGGGAAGGAGAACAGAAATACAACAAGGAGATGAGCAGAAGATCTGTCGCAGGGAATGCAGCAGTGGGTAATATTCATCCTAATGCAAGGCATTTCCTACAGTCTCCGTTCAATGTGAGAAGAGATCAGCAGACAAGATCTGGTAATAACAGATATCAGCAGCTTACCATGGTCTGGACTGAGGGACTGCCAGGACACAATGGCAAGGCAAGACGACTGCCTTAGTGGTTGATGCAGGAAATTTTAAGGATATTAAAAGTTAAACATTAGGGATCTACATCTAGTCTCCTCCATCAAACCCAAAAAGTCAAAAATCACTGATTTCTGAACCTAACAGGACAAGCTTTTCTACCCTTGACAAAATGTGCTGAAAGAAGTAGAGGGAGAACAACCTGAGCTCTAGGCAGAGTTCAAGTAGCATAGCCAAAAGGATCCTCTGCAAGACAGAATTCAGCTTCCACAATAAATCATGAGCTTAAAATACAGGGTAAATATCTGAGGTAACTCTGCTTGAAGAGTAACAACTGTGATGGCAAACACATTTCTATCATCAAGGAAAGGAGAAAAAATTCTCAAATAACAGGCTAGGGAGATCCTTTGTATTATTTTCAATAATTGAAAGAGTTAACAACTCAACCACAAACTTCCTTAAAAGCATCTGGGAAGCATCCCTAAAATTAATACAAACATTCAGGAAGACAGGACATATCCTGGTGAGATCCGTTGTTTCACAAACACTACAGATGATTTTACTACTTGTAAAATATCTCCCTGCTGGAGTAGATACTTTCAATCAGTATTTATTTTTGTCACAAGGAAATACTCTTTCAGTTGTAACTCCATTTGTCAGGATTTGGCCTAGCACACTATACACTGGAAATGATTAATTAAATCATCTGAGTGGAATGCTCCATAAGCAAGCAAGAGTTAGTCTAAATGCTGGACAACATCCTAAAAGTCAGTACTCCAGGACTCCGCTGCAGATATGCTGCACTCTGCAGTCAGAGGGCTGTCAAGAAGCAATGCCCACCTGCTCTTCCTGTTTCCATCAGGAAAACAATTAGAACCTCAACACTTTTTATAATTGCAAGGAAAGCGTATGCACTACTTCAAACCAATTTTTTAACAGAGAACATTTTAATGTGTAAAGAGCAATCCAAACTGTGATTAAACTCTGACTACTGGAAGCCACTGCATTGTCATAACTTCCACAAATACCGATATAATCAAGATATTTTTCTTAATTACCTCCATTTTTGCATTAGTCCAACGAGGCACTTCTACAATCATATTAAACAGGACCTAAAACAAAAAAATAGTGACAGAACTGAAAATAAATTCCACTTGGCAATTAGCATTTTACAGTAACACAAATTCTCTCCTCTGCATTCAGCAGCAACATACATCACATTTCTCTGTTACAGCACTTTTATTTGTACAATTTTGTACAGTTCAACCTCCATGGTTCATCCTTTCCCCACCTCACCCCTTTGAGAATATGAACAAGAAGCAATGGAAATACACCTGATGTTTTCTGTTCCCATGTCAGTATTACCTTTCACAAAATGTTCAGAATGTCCATGGAATAGTTTGCCACGAGGCAGTGGTTCAGTCTACTAGTCAAAGAGAATTGGATGTTTCTACAGGACAGAGTTGGCTTCCCTTAAGCAGAGGAAAGGACAATGTTTTGGGTTTCTTCCCTCAGGGATTTATTCTTTCAGGCCCTCCTCTTTTGCCTTATTATTTTTTAAGAACTCATGCAAATGACACTTCTGATTCTCAGTCAAATCTGGTTGCAGTGAGGCGATACTAATCCAAAAGAGATGCCAGAGGAAGGACAGGGACACAGACACATCACATTTGTGTTAACCTTCTTCCTAACAGAAACAAAGTGAAAGCTATTTGAAGAAGGAGGTGTGGGAGGAAAAAAACCAATAAACATGTAAACTTCCATGTTTTTAGAAGAAAAATAAGTAGTCTATGCCTTCTTACTGAGGAGGTTAAAGTGACATTTTCCAAAGAGAAAGAGTCTGTTTAACTGCCATAAGATTTCTTCTTATGAAGCTGTGTCCAGGTGTGCCTTTCTGTGCCTTTAAAACTGGGTGGGAGAGAAAGGCACAGGATTTCATGTCTGGGCACAGAGCAGCAACACGGGATACAACATCATAAAGTCACCCCAAGACAAGCTGTCTGACTTAAGCACTACCAAGGAGTAGAGTATTATTTGAATTGGCTAACTAGACCAAACTACCAAGCAAGGTCTACAACCTGTTTTAGACTACTACAATAACCTCTGAACAATCACATTGCCTGGGACATCTCTTCACAGCCAAGGAAAACTCACGTTGGTATTAGCAATCGCAATAGATCAAGAAAGACAAAATATGTTTTTGCAGAAATTTGTATGAAAAAAATATAAAATTGAACCTACTGAAGACTTGCACTGACTCTTTAACCACAATTAAAGCTCCAGTGAACTGTTAAATATTTGTATTTTTGCTCCTTGTACCCTGCAGCTGCAGCAAATACCATTACCAGAGTCAACATCACAGTCTGATTAAAGTCATTCCAATGGTTCTATGATCATCTCCTCCCAAACAAATCTGGAATGTGGAAAGCAAGAAAGCAAAGGAAAATCTGAAATGTCACTCAGCATTTCTACTATGAGATCACAAGCTATGCACAGCCAGTTCCCAATAAATTTAAACTGTATCTGCCATCCATAAGTACTGTGCCCATACCGCAATCAGTGGCATGTCAGATGGAATCACTTTTCTCAATCAGGTCATGACCAAATAAAAAAAGATTAAAAAAAAAAAGAAAAAAAGGAGAAAGGTTTCAGATAAGTCTCAGTTTCATAAAATACACCTTATGTATATAAGAACAGTTGAAACAAACTAAAGAGGGCTCAAAAATGTCAACACTGAGCAAGCAGACAGAACAAAGCAACATACATGCACCAGCAGGTAAGAGAAGGGTTGGGAGAAAGCCAAATAAAGTCTGCACATCCATCTGGGAAACACTTGAAAAACAGAAATGCACAGCATGAAAGCCAGTGCTGACAAGAAACTCTTAGAGAACTGCCATGCAGGTCGAAGAATTGTTCTGACTGGTAGCTACAGGCAGAAAACTTACAAACTACTCCTGGAATTATAGAGGATGTCTTCCCCTCTACCACAATCCTGGTTTTTTGTTGTTTAGATGCTGCCATATGCTTTTCTGACCATGTAGAATGCAAAGGCTTCAGCAGCCTCTAAGCTTAGTTTTGAGCTTTAGCTAGTCAACAGTCCAGGTCTTCACCAAATCAACTGTTGGGGCTAGACTACAACTGGACTGAAATTAATGCAATGTCGCTCTCAAAAACATAATAAAACCACCTGGGTTTAACTCAGCTTGAAGACCAGGCCCTCATAATTTGTGGTATCAGTCAAATATGAATTGTCAAGAGTCTTATATGTGACAGCCCAACAGATTAATTGGTATGCAAAAAAAAAAATCCCCAAAAGTACTCTCTCTAATGCTAAGCTGCCACAAGCATTTACAAAAGATTAATGACTTCATTCAGTGTTTACATTTTAAAATAAAAAGTTTTATTTATAGGGCAATCAAATTTTCACAGTGGTGAGACTAGATTCACTCGTGTGGAAAGGAGAGCACATACTAGATATTCTGACAGATCGGAAGAGAGAAGTAGACTCCCTGGTTTTTTAGGATTTTTTTTCCTCCTCTTTTGTTTCTTGTTTTCCTCCTTGACTAAGTATCACACAGGAATGTTTCCATCACTCTTTTCTTCCCAGACCAAGCACCCATTCCTTCAAAGTACTTGAATGTTGTCCCCCATCCCTTGCTGAAAACTGTCCCTGCCTCAGCTGAAAACAGAAATGTAAGTGTCAGACACCACCTGTCTTCACAGATTACCATCTGCATGTGTCATTCAGTGGTTAGTTGTGGCTGGTGAATGCATCTGGTAATTGATATTTTTATCTTAAATCAGTAAAACAAAAAATTCCACCTCACCAACCCCCTAAGTAAGCACTTCTACCCCCTCAAGCAATGGCAAGACTGTTTCAACAGCCCATCTGACACACCTTCAAATCACAGAAAAAAGATCTCTCATTAAACAAAAACTATTGCTTGCAAAGTTTACCATTTAACTGCCTTAGTACAAGAACAATCAGCTGGCCTGCCTGTGAGACCACTGCTAGCTGCAGTCCAGATTTAACCCAGCTCTGCAAGTGCCTGATGTAGAAGGGACTCCACTTCCTGAGAGCCGACTGTGCAACAGGCCAGAAGGAGGAGTTCCTCCAGGCAGCCTCATGCCAGCTCTGCTGGCTGACCATTTCCTCAGGACAGTATTCCCGGAGCATGCAAGCAAAGAGGAGGAAACAGTGTCCTAGATTTAGAAAAAGAGACAGAATCCATCTGCTAGGGAAAGGGAGCTGAAGAGCCCAGAGGAACACTCAACCCAGGGTATTACGTAGCTTGTTTGACTTTGGGTCAATGTGAACCCAAGACAGATATTTGTACTTAAACTCTATTATACCTTGAAGAGGTGATGGGGGCAGGGGAGGTGTTGACTTGCTCAAGACAGGTCAAAAGTACATTTCCTAATTCCTACAACTGCATAAGAAAATCAGCAGAAAATTACATCAGTAGGAACAACCAGTATGTTTAAATGATACCCTTCATTTCCTAAGAACTACACCCTAAGTACATTACATGGAAACTCCACGAAAGTTTTAACTGTTTGCTTTATTGGGGTGTTGTCTTTAACACTCCTTGGCACCTTACTGCATTCCATTTCAGCTGAACATTATTTTTAATGTATCATTATATAGTTTTTGCTGAGGCAAGCAAAAATGTCTCTCTCTCAGGGAAAAAAAGAACAGTTTCTGGTATTTGAAATGAGAAAACCATAGAAAGATAAAAAGAGATACAAAAATACTTCAGCATATTTGTACAGCAAGTATTGAGAAAAGCAAGGAAAATACAGACTATTGTATCCAGGTAAACTATTAGTCATCATCCTCTCCTCTAAGACTGATGGCCAAAAATAACAGCCAGCTCTGGCTGTACAGATTCTTAGAGAAAATAACTCATTTTGATCTGGGGTTGTTCTTAGAAACCTGAGTATCAGAAGGAAAAAAAACCCATGACCTTTCTGATACCTGCCTTTCTGGACTGCCCTATAACCCTCTCAAAAACAATTCTTCCTTACTTAACTTTCCCTTTCTTTTCAACTAGTTTCTTTCCCAGTCATTCCAAGTTCCTTATTTCATACACTTGAGGGGAGGGTTTTGAATAGGTATAATTTTGCTCAGGAGTTGCAACCTTTAATGCTCAACTTTGAAGGTTCAGATAATCTGAAGCAGAAGTGGAATAACCTCTAAAGATTGCAATTTGCCATCACCATGCATGACAAGGAGAAGAGATAAGCTAAAGCTTACAGTTATTCTGGTAATTTTTATAGTAGAATGCTTAAAAAAATCTAAAAGCACTAGAGGCAGCATTTGGGGGCTGCTGACTCTGTCACAGAGAAGTCCTGAGTCCAGAAGAAAGTGAGAAGAAAAAGCAGCTATCATTTCCCTTTTTTTCTGTCTGCTCATTTGCAGTCTGGCAAGGATTCTCATCAACCATCAACTGAACATGGCAGCATGCACCTGAGGACTAACAAGAATGAAAATCATAAGCTGCAGTCTAGCAGTAGTATGAACAAAGGGTGATGTTTAAAAGGAAGAGAGAAAATAAAAGAAAAAAGGGAAAAAAAGGAGAAGGTAAATATGGACTATCAGGAAATATATCCAGAAATAAATGGAGTGGGACTTCCTTATAAAATGAGTAGCCATGTTATAAGCATTCCCAATGTAAACTCAGTATAAGCTATTTGCCAATTAAAACAACAAACCAGATGCCAGCAACATCTGGACACCAAAGAGACAGTGGAACTTCTCCAATATAAATTAACATGCCACATAGCAAAAGAGGAATGCAATGTCCAGCATAAACAAAAAGTGCCTGCAGTCTCTTAATACAGTACTTCCCTCATATACTGAAAAGCACTTTTCAGTACTGTTATACTGAAAAGGGAATCATGCACACTATGTAGGTACAGGTAGGTTTCACACACAGGAATCTCACTGGTGTCAGGCATATTCTGTGATCAACCAGTTATGGGACACATTCACCTGCAAAACTACGCAGAGTACAACCATGACATGGATAAGTAACTGGCTTTCTCAAGTTTAAGGAACTATTTATTTGAAGTTAAGTTGGATCAAATCATTGATGTAACTTTCTCAGTAAACCAACTGTACTCTGGGTAGATTACAACTGGACTGCTGAGTGACAATTACTTCTACTCTCAGCATTTGTTCATCTATAGGAACACAAAGCAAGGCTGCATCTAATGGACGCATCCACAGCGAAAGTCTGGGCAAGTTCAAGCATCAGGGTGAAAGATACACTGATAATCTAAAATTTGGAACACAAATCCTTGACCACATAATGGACACACTGTAGCGCAGGTTACATATACTGAAAAACAGTCTAACATGACCATGGACTGCTACAGGCTGTAGTTAAGGCAGAATACAAAGTCAGCACCAAGTCTGCACCTGTTCTGCACGGAAAATGATGACAGCTTCTCCTTTCTTATGAAGCATACCAACTTTACCACATGACATCTCTGACACCAGTTTTGAACACTGCTAGAAGCACAAAGTCCTCTATCAGATCATCTATGCAGACTGCATGACCACTCCGATGACCCCTTATATCTCACCTGACTAGTTAATTTATCAGAAGTTTTTGGCTCACAGGAGCATCTCAGCTGAAGTCCACAAGGGCGTTCCAGCACTGTGCAACCCACAGGATGCAACAAAACAAAAGCTGTCTTGTTTCCTTCTTTCTATTTTTTTCAAATGCTCTTGTGAATGTCCGCAAGTTAGAGGACTATAATCTCTACATGCTTGGACAGACTCTTTACCAGGGTCAACATACGAAAAAAAAACTTTGTATTCAAGAACACTTGGGTCCTCTGAATGACACGACATGTGAATACTTCTCTAAAGATATACAATGACAAGTGGATTAGAAACCCTTTCACTACAGCAGGGAAGCAACATGTCACACTTGGCTTGAAAAGAAAATGATGACCTCTTCAAACCTTCTACCTGCCAGACATGGAAAACCATATGCAACAGTCAGGCTCTGACAGTTTTGACTGTAACCCTAGTGGAAACATCCGCTTTTCCAGAGATGTGAAACTTTTGAAACTTTTCACAGAGATTCACTTGGGCAAGAGTGGATTCCAAGTGCTTGCAATGCTTAAGGCAATGCAGGGGTTCAGACTGCAAGCTGCTAATAATTTTAAGATTGGAGCTGAATATTACTTCTTTCAGCATAGTTTCTACTTCAAAGTAACTTCTCTCTTGTCCTCAAACAGCCAAGAACCATCTGCAAAAGCAAAAAGGTCAGTTGTCAGCAGCGTCTGCAAAGCTAAACTGAGATTTGGGAATGTCTAAAATGTTACAAGAAATGTTGAACTAGTGAAAAGAGTTAATATTGAAACACAACAGTGTTTCCCTTAGAAACTACAAACTGACACTGCAGATGAGCTGACACAGACTTGTAGGATGCGCATTCCCTGTCCTACAAATGTTGAAAGCTGAAATTCCTCTACTTTGAGACCTTCTTTCCTGGCATCAGGAACACCCAGGACAATTTAAAGTAGATTACACAGACTAAAGAGACTCTTGCAAAATTATCTGCATTTTCCATAGCTAGACTGTCATCTGATAAACACCAGCTCAGCGTAATTTAACACGCACTCTTAAGAGGGCTTGCCCTTGTCCAGAGTAACAAGTACCTGCCTGGAAGCGTAAGTTTCAAAGATGCGTTTCCAGAGCAGGAAGAACTATCACCTTCGAATTCCGATCAAATTCAGTGCAAGGATCAATTGAGTAACAGGTATCAATAGCAGCCTTTGCATTCCTAGACAAGAGCAAGGAGTCCGGTGCTCCAAAGGTCTCCCGAAATCAGTACATGACATTAAATTCCTCATTTTCCCTTTACTCCCTGATTAGGTTATGCTTTCCCTGCCTACACACACAAGGATGCATCTCTCACCAGGTCAAGGTGAGGAGAGCTGCTGAAGAGTCCAGTGTAAGAAGAAACTGCTTTCATGAACACAAAGATCCCATTGTTTTCTCTCTCTTCTACAAATCCCAAAGATCATGATGAAAAAGGTGTTCTCACATTTTAGATGTAAGTAAAGACCAAGCATGTTCAGGAAGCTTACAGCCTGCACATTTGTTTGCTTAATTGTATCAAAAGCCTGCTAGGATTGAAATGTACATTTGCCTTTGCTCATTTTCTGTAGTTCTATTAAACCATAGTCCAGAGCTCTCTCACAACAGGAGTTATGTGAAGCAGTTCTTGAGGCTATGCTGGCCAAGGAAGCAAGACCTGCTCAGCCTCACTGGCATTCCACCCCCCCTCCCCTTTCCACAGGCTACTAGAAACACAGCTTTCAACAAGCTACCATGCTTCTCACAGCACAGACAAGTGCAGTTTTGAACAGTTTCAGATGCTGCATAAAACATCTTTGCATCAGTCAGTATTTATAAGCAGCTAAGAAACAGAATTCTTGACTTGCCAGCAGGAGAAGTAAACAAGAATTGATGTTGCAAGACAATGATTTTTGACAGAAGTCTACTGGCACATACTCTTTCCCCTGAATAATTCCTCTTTCAGGCATGATTCTACATCTACTAAACAGTACCTAAATGGGCATTATGCTACAGGAGATCTAAAAAGCATTACTTAGGCATTGTAGCTTGAATGAATCACAGAGCAAAGGGAGAGGAAACATAATGCAGGATTGTGTGGGGACTGCTGTACAGCACAAGAACCAGTGCACCACACACTGGCTGCAAAACGATGAGAGCCCAGACAGTTAGGGCAGTTCTTTCACATCCGATGGGTAGCTACAGTTTTGCAATATGACTGGCCAAACAGATAGGAGAAGATAATGACTGGGACACATACCCGCCCACCCACATATCATGGCCTTAAAGCATAGTTTGGCTCATTTTTTTTCTTTCACATTCTTTTACTAAGTTTTAGATGAGCCTATGCCAGGCAAAGCACAGCAAAAAATGTTATATTTTGGAAAAAACACTTGCACAAACAAATCTTGTTTCACAGAAAAAGCCTGCGTAGATCTTCCATATTTTCTGGGCTTCTATTAGCCTCAACTTCAGTGCTGGATAATGCTGAACCATTAGTAGATGTGGTTTTTCTCTCTTTGGGCTTCCCAGCTAAGTATAGAAAACAACATAACCTCAGTTCTGAAAAGCAGATACTCAGTATAATTTCTGCCCTAACACAGTTAGGATTTCTGAAGTTCTGTTTATAAACCAAAGATTATCCACAGTCAGAGCATAATGAATATTTCATTAAGGGAGGTTTTATTGCAAATGTTTCTGAATGCAATAGCAAAAAAGATAACACATCTACACTGCAAGAGTCATAACAAACCTTTGAAAGACTGGCATAAATGCTTGCCTTTGAGAACATCTTGATGAATAAAGGAATTCTGACATTTCTGGTCCATTCAAAGAGGAGAATATTAAATCCCTTTAAGTCTTTCCTCCTAAAAGACTTGCATTTGAAGATATGTCAACTATATTCAGTGAGAGCAAGTTCACTCTGCAGAAAAGTGATGCTGGAAGGGAAATAGAGGAAATAGTTGAAAAAAAACCCAAGAAAAAAAACTTAGCAGTACCTCAGATCCAGTAGTCTTTGACCTCTTCGCAGGAATTTCTTTATCCTATAGGGAAAGAGTGAAATAAAGAAGTATATAAAGAACACTAGAGAGCAACACTGTATTCACATAAATACAGGAAACAGTATTTTGGAATGCAATTGAAACATCCCTTTGTGAGCACAAAGGCCTAAGTTATAACTTTTAAAAGTAAGCACTCAGTTCTGTTTCATTGTGAAATTCTAACCCTCCAGACGTTAACAAAGGAAGATAAAAAAATGTACAAGGACATCCACTTTCTCCCAGATAATAAGAAATTTAAGCAGCAATTTAGGTCTGTACTCAACTGATTAAAAACAGTCATCTTTCTGTACAGTTGAAGAAGACAGAAACCTATCCAAAATAAACAAAACCAGTATGAAAAATAAGGCTGGATTTATCCATCATAAAGTCCACAAATCTCAGACCAGAGGATGAAAAGACTCTAACATACAATTCTTAAAGTCATCCTCTTGCAAGCAAAGCAAAATTAACAGAGACCTTAACCATGACTTCCCTTCTTGCTCACCCTTCAGGCCCTGTATCAGGTGGAATCCTATTTCCCTACTCACACACCAAAATGAAAGTCTTTTCACACTGATCAGACATTGCAGACAATATCACAGGCTGTAACCTACTCCTCCAAACTTTTAACTCTAGATGCAGGGACAGCAAGGCCTCCAGTGATGAAACATGTGATGAAAATGCGCACTGCTTTTCCAGCAATAGCACGGACCAAACACGGCATCTTAGTAATGACACTCTGAATGACCTGCCTCTCCGACTGACTAGCACTTAGGTCTGCTGACCAAAAAGGTTTCATTCATACTTATAATCTCTCGGGTTTAATAATTCAAGGGATTGGTTCATCAGTTCAGAAGTCTCGATCTGAACATGTTCATACTGACCTTTTGCACTATTCATATCACCCACAGAGACTCAGCAACAAAACAAGAAAACGACTAAAACTCCCCCAGCCTGTTTGTGTCACAAGCACCCTGTGATAAGCAAACCTCAGCCTAAACCAAAGACTGGCAGTTCTCCCATCAGTGACAGACAAAACAGCCGTTTCATTATTGCTGTAATGAAGCCCCAGGGAGGGTGGCTAACAAGACGTGAAAGTGCTCAGCTGCACCTCGCGCACTGCGAATCTCCAAAGGTGTGATTACCACTTCTCTCCTGGGCATTGCTGCCGGCTTCCAATTCTAATGCTCCTTTTGGGAATTAAAGACATACACCGTAAGTTACGCAAGTGTGTGCTGTACATCCACGACAAAGAAATGTACACTTTTAATGGCAGATGTAGAAAACTGCTAATTTAAAAAGTGTAACAGTAGAAAATTAATTCAAGCACACAGAAACACAAACCTTAAACACAGGGAATTATCACAAGATACAGTGAGGGTTCCTCCTGCCCTCAATCACTTGAAGAGACACCTAGGCTTGCATAAGCAGCAGTCATTATGTTTCATTGCAAGTTGCTGAACTCCGCAGAAAAAATTTGGTGTAGTCATTGTGCCTATATTACATAAGGCAGCAGTCTGGGTTAGAGTGGTCCTTTCTGGCACTATACAGTTCTCTGTTGATTACCAAAAAAAGCTTTTAAAACCTGCACTTTTACCTAAAGAACACCAGCAAAACCATTAGCATTTTGAAATTAATTGTGTTTCAAGGCATAAACACATACCTCTTTAGATCCAGCAAACAGGGGAATGTCATGGAATGGGGAAATATATTTACCATCTGCATTCTCTGAAAGACAAAACGAAGTAGCATTGCAAGCCTAAAGATATGGCATATTGCTAAATATCACATAATACAGAAAGGTATATATGCTATGATTCTGCATCAGTTAAACTTTCTGAAGTTTAATTTCAAGTACTAACCTACATGGAGAACAAGGAATTTGATTGTTTTGACAAGGATTCATTAGAATCAAAGCTATGGCTTTAGCATTCAACACTATGCTTCTCTTCTACCTGGCAATACAAGCTATACAAGGATGAGAAGATTCTTTCATTCTTTTCTCTGGTCATACACAACAATTAACAGATTAAAAAAAAAAACAAACCCAAAGGAATCTCATTTCCATCAGTGATAAGTGAATTCATCTGGGTTTCTAGCAATGTTGCCCCAATGATTTCACTGTATTTCTAATAAACTGAGTTTCACGACCACAAATCCCCCAACGTAATAGGCCAAGTCTGATCAAGAGTGAGTGAGGGATGGGATAATTGCTCTAGGCCCTCGATATGAAACACCACACCTTGAAACCAGCAGAAATTGATATTAACTTAATGGGGGCCCACTCTGCACCTCAGCCTTGCGCCCACTCCAGAAAGGAACGAATTTCACTGGAGTGTATGCTTAAGTTTTTCAAGTCCAAGTATCACATCAAAACAGTGCAAACACTAACTCAAATAAAGGAATTTCTCCTCTGCTAGCACCCTTACTCATAGTAAAGAAAAAAAGCAGACAAGGAACCTCACTTAGCTTTGGACTTTATTTTGACCACCTCAGCAAAGAGGAGTAACTGGAGTTAATCTGAAACTCCTGGAAGCCTCCCAGATGCTCCACCCAAATAAAACAAAGTTTAGTGGTAGGCTGTTTATGCCCACCAAACAAAGTGACTTTCTCTAGACGAGCTCCTGCGCTGGCAGCCCCAGGAATGAGTACAGGGGAGCTCTGGCAGTACTGCCAACCGGGCACACGTCGCCTCCGCTTCTCCCACACCAGCGAACGTCAGAGCTGACTGCAGGCCAATGGACCAGAAACGTACAAACCCACCGCGATGGGACTGGCACACAAATAAGACAACACTGTTACGAAAATGAGTAATAGTGAACACGGCGCACCCTCAGCTCTCGCTAGGTCTTGAGACGCCTCCTGGAGCACTGCCCATGCCCTCGCACTGCCACTTGCTGGCCCCCGCTCGGGGCTAGAGCCCCACGTTTTGGATGTCAGCCTCCCGCCGCAGTGACGTGTCTGGTGGGAGGGAGGGCTACCCTGGTCACAAGGGACAGGCTGGGCTGTCACACCACAGAGCCTCCCACGGCTGTCCCTGGGGTGCCCCAGGCCCCCGCGCCCAGGCTGCCACAGCACGGCACCGCGGCGGCGCTTGCCCGCCGGCGTCCTCCCGGGCTGAGCAAGGCCACGGCTGGGCCGGGGTGGAGCAGGCCCAGCATCTCCTCCAAAAGCCGGGATCTCTACAGGATCCGCCCTCGCTCTCTACAAAAACACTGCTCTCCCCCTGCAGCGGAAGGAAGGCTCGGGGGCGACACCTCAGCCAGCCCGAGGAGCCTCCGCGGGAGAGGGGAGCCGCCGCCGCCGCCGCCACCTCTTCCCCTCCGTACGCCCCGCGGGACCGGGAAGGAAGGGGTTTATGGAGCCCGGGGACTGCTACTTACTAAAGTAGAGGCGGTAATCGGGCGAGTTGGACCGGCCCCGCTGCTCCGTGCTGTAGCGGGACATGGCGCCCAGGCGCCCCCACCCCCGCGCCGCCAGCAGCAGCCGCGACAGCCCCGGCGGCGCCCGCATGATGGCGGCGGCCGCGCGCCCGCCTTCCCTCCCCTTCCTGCGGCCGCCGCGCCGGCCCTGCCCCGCCTGCTGCGGCCCCTGCGAGCACAGGTCAGCGCCTCGGAGGGAGAGACAGGCTCTGCGGGGCTGCCCAGCCTCAAGGGAGGGCTTGAAATTAATAGTGACAATATTACAATAGTTGAAATTAATAGTAACAAAAGCCAACCCCTCCTTGAGGTGGCAGGTGACCCCAGCGGGAGTCAGGCAAGCTTGGCCAGGTGGTAGCCCAGGTGTACCCAGGCTGAGGTGCTCTCAGGCCACCAGCGCTGCCAGAAAGGGGGATGCCAAGAGGATGGAGCCAGGCTCTTCTCGGTGCTGCCAAGCACTAGGACATGAGGGAACAGGCAGAAACTGACACACAGGAAGTTTCACCTGAACATGAGGAAGAACTTTACTGTGCGGGTGGCCGAGCAGTGGAACACGTTGCCCAGAGAGGTTGTGGGGTCTCCCTCACTTGACTATCAGGAGATACTCAAAAACCATCTGGACACAATCCTGTGCCTTGTGCTGTAGAGTGACCCTGCTTGAACAGGGAGGTTGGACCAGATGAGCCACTGTGGACCCTTCCAACCTGACCAACTGTGATTCTGTGAAAAGTGTGGATGCAAAATTAGGGGTGATGATACCAAAGGTTGCTATCCTTACCTGAGGCCCATGGCAGCATGAAGATCCTATCCTGCTGCTCCTTAGATAGGGAAATGTTTGTTTCTTTGCACACATTTTTATGACACCCAAGCCAGTCTGTGTCTGCACTTCTCATAGCCAGGCTGTTTGCATGGGTTCCCAATCAGAGATAAATTTTTATATTGAACCCTGCTGATATTTCAGTTAGATTCTGTATTAATCTTGTGTTGGTTTTAAAGCTTAATAGCTCGACATGTGATCTGATTCCTTTGAATTCCCTTTTTATTGATCCTTGAGGATGACTTCAAATGAATTTCCTCTGTCGATAAGGATGGTAGTTCTTGAAGTAGTGCTTCTTATTTGTGGATCTCTCAAAAATTCCTGAAAAGGGGCAAATACCACTACTTGCATTCCATTGATGGAGAAACTGAGGCAGAACAACTTTTGTTGCGTCATCACTCTTAAATCCCAAGCCAATTATCTTGTGTATTCATCTTGAAAGGTGGTCAACATTAGCTTTGAATTTTAACTCTGATTTGAATTACTCTGAAAGATTTATGCAGGATAACTCCATGCTACCCTCATTATGTTATACATTATTTGGAGTATTATTGGGAATTATTTCTTTGCAGCAGAAGGGCTAAGTCAGTATCTTCCTTCAGATTTAAACAGCATATAACTACTTCTTCTCATTATTTGTTCCCTATACTACTTTGTTAGATCAGGCTTTAAAAGAGTCAGGACTGTCTGTTCAGTGTGTGCAGTAAGGACACAGAATAATTTTACACCAGAACAGGAGATTTTCATGATGGCCTCACTACTGTTCCCCGATGTACTCCTCTGAAATGTGTTAGTTGGTGCTCTGGATGTTTGAGGGAGCTGTATTCTAGTGTGTGGATTTTCCATTACAAGAAGGCTCTGGGGAAAAAAAAAGCTGTGGTCTCCTCTGATTTATGCCACTGCTTGCTGTATTTGTGACAACAGACTTATCTCCAGGAGTACGGAGAGGCCATTTTGCAGGGCCATTGCCCACTTCTGCAGAAGCTACAAAATAGTACTTCATATTTCACCAGAAGAGTTGGCATCTGAGTTCACCAAATGCAAGGTTTTCACGGGTAATCCCCTGAATTGAACACGTAGGGGTGAAATTCTTCATAGAACCATAGAATGGCCTGGGGGGGAAGGGTCCTTAAAGACAGTGTAGCTCCCCCCAGCCGTGGACAGGGACACCTTTCACCAGACCAGGTTGCTCAGAGCTCCATCCAATGTGGCAATGAACACTTCCAGGGACAGGGCATCCACAGCCTCTCTGGGCAACCTGTTCCAGTGTCTCACCACCCTCACAGTAAAGAATGTCTTAGTTATATCTAATCCTAGACCTGCTTTCTTTCAGTCTGAAGCCTTTCCCCCTTGTCCCATCACCACAAACTCTTGGAAGAAGTCCCTCTTCATCTTTCTTCTAGGCTCCCCTCAAATACTGGCGGATCTCTGTAGCTGTAAATTTTTTAAGTTTGTCTAGAGGGCAAACAATCTGTTTTTCATATGGAGTAATTAAAAAAGGAAAAGCCTATACAACTTTTTTTTCTATTATAATAAAATCTACTATGTGCTTTCTTTGAGTTGGCCTGCTGCTGAAACGGGCAAGGTTAAAAGGAAACACGTGCCATAGGCCTAGCATTCTGCCTCTGCTTAGTTCTGAGGAATCTGGATTTCATTTATGGAAGGTCAAAGCCTTTGAAAATCACTTACTGAGAACACACACAAGATTTTTACACTTGCAAAGCTGACAGTTGTGTATAAGGTTATTCTAGTAGGAGTCCGATACATCTTTATTTCCCTCTACAAGCTGGAAAGTGAAATACACTGCCGTGGCCAGGGGTCCCAGTAAGATGCAAGAAGTTTGAGCACAGAGTTCTCCATTGCCTTGTGTTGTAAATATGGCCCTACCTAAAGCTCTCTCATCTCTAGTGGAAAATCAGCTGTGAAGCACTTAGAATTTGTGAAATAGAAACGAGTTTCTTTGCAGGCACTGTTTAGATGCATAAATAAATGCCAGCATGTTACCTGGCAAGGGTAGATGATACAGCAGAAAACCACACTGAAACCCTGCTAATGCTATCAGAGCAGAGAACATGATGTTTTAGTGCTCTAAGGTATCCAAAATTATCCTAGTACGGCAGAAATAATAATGCTTTAAATAGGTTTGATTGTATTTTTCTGTATTGTGCATTATATTACACAGAATACGGCTGAAGTACGCCCAGTGCTCCTCAAGTCACATTTGGATAAGACCAGCTCCCTGGTTAGAATAAATTCACCTACCATCCTTGAATCTTTGAAACAAATGAATGTTTTGGTTCCAGTATTTACCTTGAGCAAATTCTCCAGAATTACCAAGCCTTTTACTACCAAGGGATTTTTTCACATTCATTCCCAAGCATTTTGCATCTAGCTCCTTGCATATCATTCCAATTGGGCCAGCAAAAGGCATTTATAGGACTGATCTCATTCACTGACCTTGTAACAGCTCCCACTGAAAAACAATGAGAATGTTGCTATTTATTTCAATGGAATTAGAACCAGGTCTTAAAGACTTAAGTAGAACTTACATGGTGCTTAGGTTTTATGCTTGCCCTCTGCACAGGGGTGAATCTCATTCCAGCAAAATGCCACTGGAGTATAGCAAAAACTCAGCAGCAATATAACCATCTAAGCCTGAAGGACATCCTTATTTTAAAAGTTTGTACTCTGCAGTGTACATTTACACTGATTTTAGATAAATTTTTATATACACACATATATACTTAAAAATTAATGTTTTGCCCATAAAATGCTGTGCAAATTAAATGCAGAAAATATTATCAATATTATAATTTAAAGAAACCCTTCCTCCTGAATGAAAATAATTTTCATCTTTTCAGCTAATAAAGCTTTGAAGAATTTCATTAGTACAACTATGTGCTATTCCAGTGCATTTGCTCTTGACTGGTGATCACATCATTATCATTAAATTTTGCTGTAATAGAAGTTCCATCTCCATGGCTTATAAAACCGTTAATCTGAAGGAATCAATTCCTGCCAGCCTTCTGTTTTGCTGCTACCTGCGTGCAAAAGTCAGAGCCAGCTTTCCTCCCTGCCCAGCCACCTCGGTGGAACAGGTGAAACAGCTGCTTGTGCCTGCTGGCCAGTGCTCACTTGTTCAGCCAACACCATCTCCCCAGCCAGCCAATGGATCAGCTGGAACCAGTGCTCTCTAGGGCAGATCAAGCCAAGCAAGGCTAGCTGAGGCAGTTTAGGGACATTGGGCTAAGTTACTCAGGCTGCTTTTCAGCCAAAGCAAGTTAAGGGCCATGAACAACTCCTGCAGATCTTCGCACTGACAGTCCTCAGCAGGAGAAGGATGACAAATCATTGGAGTCAGTAACCTCATTCATTGGCACAGCCGGATTTGGCAGAGGATGCATAGAGAGGATGTCTATGCGCAGCCAACTCACATATGTATTTGTATATTGCTCGCTGATGGATGCCTGATGGCAGCGAAAGGCTACATCATCTAACTAAAAGGAATCATTGTGTATTTCAGTAACTAGAGCTGGGTTTATCAGGTTACATTACTTTCCATCTCAATGTGAATAAGAACAGAGGCTCCTGTCCCAAAAACACTGAGTACCTTGGGTCAGACTGTGAACCTTTCTTTTGCAGCAGTGAACTCACTCCAGTAACCCAATTCCTTTAAAGAGACTGATCCCTCTGTATTTATGCAAAATTTGGATTTAGTCGTAATACTCATTACCATTAGGAAGATGTCAAGTTTACACCCTGTTTTTCCCTGAATAAATTGTTTGAGCTGTTTTGTCTAATCCGTTAGTTTCTTTTTTAACCATGCTTTTTGTTAGGCTCCCCTGTAAAGTATGTTAGGATTAGCTTGCCAGACTTAACTTCTCTGGACCTCTGCCTAGAAAGTGATTTGCCTGTGAAGAGGCCAGGACACCATGGCTGAGTCTAGTTTTGTAAGATATGTCCGTTTGTTCCCTCCTAGGCATCTGTACTGAGTTCATTTTAAGCTCTGTGAACCAGATTTCAGCCTACCCTAACTCCCATTAAACTTGTTTGTGAGTATGAACTGAAGCTTATTTCAGACTCTTTGTTACTCCAAGCCAACTCCCCCATCACAAAACAAAAATCACCAAATAGTATTCTCTCCTGTTAATTCTTTCCTTCATTCTTTCTCAAATGGTCACAAACAGAAACATAGAGAGAAAAAAAAAAAAAAAGGCTCCAGTTCAGCTATAAAAATACTGTCTGGAAATATGAAATTTTAGTGTGAAGCTGTAAATCTATAATGATTCAAAATAGAGACCTAGAAGGAAAATCTTTCCAGTTGCTCATGATAGTCTATTTTTAGGTTCCATTCCTCTCTTGATTTGTGTATTGCCAGACATAAGGTTCTCAAAGAATTCCACAGAAAATATTTCATCTTTGGTAATTTCTATGCCCTCCTATTTTGCGTTGAAACACACCAATAATGAAGAATCATCTTCCTGTTCTTTTACCTATGCCTCGCTCTCTTGCTTGTCTTTCCTCATTAGCTTTGATATCACAGTGCCATCTACTTGATCAACAGAGTCAGGTTATTTTCCTTAGAAAATTATGCAGCTGTAACACTGAAGAAATCAAAGGGCTGCTCGGTTTCCTGGCAAGTTCCCTCTCCTTCTCACCTCCCAGCCCTTTCAAAGCAGCACTGCCCTTAGATGTCCCCCTTTGGGAGCTGGCCCAGGTCCAAGCCTAACAGACCTACACAAAGCCCTGGCTGGATAGTGACAGATCCACAGGCGCTGCGAGGACAATTCAAGCCCTGCCGACCCTTTTCTCAGCATCCCTTCTCCTCTCTGGCAGGTGTTCGGTTTGAGAGATGGGTCCCCCTCTGTAGGCAGAAAACACGTCAGCCTTTTGTGTGTGTAAACTGGAGCAGAGGCTTTGTTTGGAGTAAGAAAGCATCACAGCAGTCGGAGGAGATGGATGGCATAGCTTGAAAGGTTGAACCATCCCTTCGTAGAAATAGCCACAGCCTAGCCTGAGCCCCAGCAGGCATGTGCTTTATGAATTTTTCCTACAAATATTTAGACAAGAAACACTGTAGACAGGGCTAAAAGAAATTATCACTGTTCACTTACTTCTAAAGACCTGTTTCTCTACAGGAATCACCAGTCTGGCAAGATCAACAGTAGGAGTGAAGGTGAGACTGCCACACTAAATAACTTTTCACCTACAAGACAGGCTTTTTTCTCTTTTTGTACTATTGAAAGGTTTTTGAAGTTTTTTCCTATGTATATTTCAAAGCAATTTTGATTCATTCATTGTGAAAAATCAGCATGTAGACTCCTGTTTTACCTGTCCCTAAGCCTTATCTTTTTATTGCTTTTTTCCTCACCTGTCACTCTGTTCTTATCTTACCAGTACTGTTGCAAACAGGTAGAGTGTACGTACCAGCAACTTTCCTGCGCTCAAAGTCCTCGATGGGCCTTACACAGGATTGTTCTTATCAAAGCCTCAACATTTTGTCCCTCAGAAGACATCTTTGCTATGACTCATGCATACAGGCAGAGTGACAAAGTACAGGCTTGCCTTTATATGCACTGAAGCTTCTCTGTATGGAGATGGGGAGCTACAGAGACATCTGTGCTCTTTTGCTGTCATGCTCCACCTGTGGGGAGGGTAGGACTTTCTGCAGCAGTACCATGGTACATTTCTGCTTCTCCACTGCCTGTCAAATGTAATCTCTTTACATAGGTGAAACTGGCAAAGTCATTCTGTAGCTGCAAACTGAGACTCTCTTTTCCCTTGGTGTCTGTGCTGGCCATTGCAGTGAGCAAACTTGGAAGTGGGAATCCCATGCCATTGCCACAGAGCTCCAGCAGTGGTCTGTGCATCCACTCAAAGGGAACAGGCATGGTAGTCAACCCACACCAGTATTTTTTGTATAACTTCTGGGATCCTAAGTTATAAAGAAATCTTCTGTAACAGCTATGGGGTATGACAAGAAAACAAATAACTGTTTGCTTACGTAATTACAATCAGTCTTTATGGCGCTTCTGGTTCATTTATAGCTCAGGACTGAGATAAAGGTTGGCATTGACCATACAACAATCAGCTCTTATATGTGGCCAATACAGTTGCTTGGGAACACAATGCCAATATTTTCCATGTTGACACCAGCACCTGTTCTGTTTCTTAAGCAGGGTGGCTTCCATGCAAATAACTCCTATGTGAGTGTTCGCATCGACTGGATTCCAGTTTGCTTTGTAGAATTAAGTGACCATAACAGAATAATAAAAGAGATTTCCACACTCATTGTAAAAAGAGCATTTTGTCCACGTAGATGCCAAATATTCCTCTTGTCATATGGTACTGCTTTCCCATCAGTTGTTAATGGGGCCAGAAGAAAGCAGGAATAATTTGAAATTGAGAGAGGGTTGCTCATACTATTGTGAGTGGCAGTGAGTATTTCACACACAGTTCTGACTGTGCTTTCTGTGGCATTTTGTTATAGTCCGGTAAAGATCAGCAAACACTAATAAGAGTTTATAGGGGTCTTGCTCAAATGCACATGTGATTGTTTTTATGCAGTCCCTCTGCTGATTGCATAGGCATAGCCCACTGGTGTAAATCGGTGATGGGATTTAATGTGATGATGGATAAACCTGGTTGTGTCTCAAATCCCCCTCTCTCTAGAGCGGATAGGGAAGCCAAGAGTCCTGAATGTGTTCCACTCATTTGGAGTATTACAGAAGACATACTATTTTCAGCCTTTCCTATGCTGGCTGGCACAGAGGAGATATTTTAAGGTTGCAGAAAGTTCTCATCTACATTTCTAAACTGTGGTGTAGGCCTGCTTTGGGCTCCTGGCTGCCTCCAAAACAATGCTGCTGGCTAAAGCCAGGTAAACCATTCCAAATACAACAGCAGCCGCAAGCTACAGCTGGCTTTCCCCATAACAATTTTGTTACTGAATGAACACATACATTTTCACATCCTGTGACTGAGTTGAGGAGGAAGAGGAAGACAATTTTTGCATGTGGGTAGGTTGCTGTCGTAATAAACACCTGAGCAAACTTTGCTATATCCTTTCTTGGCTCTAACTCTGCATTTGTGTCAGAGCTTACGAAGCCAAGAATTCTAGAAAGTTTGTTCTTCTACTTTTCACGCAGCCAAAATACATTCCCCAGTTTTCCTCCAAACCATTTAAATGTAAATAAATATAATGAAATCTAATATGAAATGATGGGACCTCTGTCTTCTGAGAAGCATGACACTAAAATCCTGGTGGGAAAAGATACCTTCTCTGGGTAATTCTGGCTTAAGCAACCACCAGCCCTACCCAAAGCTGCTCGCATGTGCCCTGCGTCATCCCCTGCTTCATGCTGCCACAACTGCTTCCGTAGCTGATTGAGGAACTAATCAGGAGCACAGATCCAGATGGAAAATAGCCCAGGGAAAAGGGGCGAGGGAAGGAGTTTTCTGCCAGATCAGTTCCTCCATCTCATCTTAAATGCGTGTTTACACCCTGCAGCAATAATGGTAACAAAATCATCTGGGGAAGGGGGGCAGTCAGGGTGGGGACTATTTAAACCAGTTTTACCACCCTCGATGAATACCAAGCTACTGCTTCGGAAAAAAGCTCCTCCCAAAGTCCCCAGTGTAAGGAAATGGGGTGATTGATTTCCCTCAACTCCCACTTTAGTCTGTGTACTACTTCTTGCTGGAGCTTTGATGCTTGTCACAAGTGTGTCACAGTCTGTCCCTGCCTACGCCTCTCCCTGCTGTCACCACTGCTCTGCCTTTCAAGGAACTTTTGTGGTCTGACTTGCAGAATAATGAGTTTCTTAGGAAATATCAAAGAGGAGGCAGGACGTAACACATGAATTGCCTATGTAATATGTGACTTCTCTGTGTGAGCACAAAGTCTTCCCAGTATTCCCCTCACCGCTTTATTCCTCTGCCAGACTGTGTTTGGCCTGGACACTTTGTGCAGCACTGGCATGGTGCTGCAATTTGACGTAGTTTATTGCTTAACAGTTTCATAACCTCTTCTTTTCACTACTGGGTAGAAATGAGGGGCTTTGATGAGGAGATTGCATTACAGGACTGGTTTTGCAAAGAAAAACAAAAGTTGGAAATGAGGTTACACTACTAGGTCTCATCCCAGCTTGTTTTTTACTAGACAGTCCTTCAGGGACACAGCGTGGCAGTGCTAAAGCCAATAGCTCTGCCAGCGTCTGTCAGAGGGACATTAGCTGTGTCCCCTGGCAGATGCTGTGGCAATGTTTGTGCGTGAGACTGACACCAATTAGGCTGCACCATGGGGCTCCCACCAGGCATTTCCTAAGGCAGCGAGGGCTGCAGGGCTGGGTATCACAGCAGCGGCAGTGATTGTTACTGATGGCTGTTGGGGCTGTTCCCAGCACAAGTCTGGTCCAAGCTTAGATGTCAGCAACTCCTGCTGTTTTGACATGAGCTTGATTAGACCCGCGCTACAGAGGATCACAGTACATGTGTGCCAGAGGCCATTGCTAACAGACAGGATAATAAGATCTCTTCCAGGGGCTAATCCAGAGGTATTACGAGCAGGTGTTTTGGTGTCCACTCCCTTGGCTATCACAGCGTGGTGGTTTGCTGTGGTATCCTTCACAGGTCCCTGACAGGTTTTCACCTTGACTTTGGCCTCTCTGTGCATAGCAGAAAGCAGGACAGAGCCTGGTTTGAGACAAGCGTCAGTTCCTCACTGTTTCCCACCTCCCGGAGGGGCTTTCATGTCCTTCTCAGCCCTTTTCTTCATTGTCCTGGGGGATTGGTTGCCTTTCAGAACCTGTAGATCCGGAGTTTCCAGCCCAAAAGCTACACCTCTCAATGGGGTCGGGAGACTGGCAGATGCAACTTGATATGCAAGGAGTTGGGGTCCTGACCGGGCTGCTGGAGTGAGGTCCGAGTGGGCGGCTGGCCTCCCCTTCCCATTTGCCTTGCCCTCTGCTTCCTGCTGCCCCGCAGTACAGAGAGGGAAGGGGTCTGGTGAAAGCATGGTGATGCCATGCCACACTCGGGCATCTCCGTGCCAGACAGCCGGGAGGAGGCAATTCCCGCTCCAGGGTGCCGGCACCCGCGGCCCTGCAGCGGGGTGAGGAGCGTGCCCTGAAGCAGGGAGAGGGCCCGGGAATGGCTGCGGTTTGGGGCTGGCTCTGAAAGCGGCCCCGCCAGGCGCGCTCACACGTAGGGCAGGTGAATGCAAACGCTGCCTGGGGCGGCAGCTTGCCGGGGGTGGAGCTGCTCCGGCACAGGTGGCAGGGCTGAGCCCGGGGCCCTGCGGAGCCTGGCGAGCCCTGCTGCAAACCCAAGCCCAAAGCAAGCAGCCTTCGCCTGGGCAGAGGGAGGTCACCTCTCTGAAAATCAAGCTATTGTCCCCCAGCCACCACCACCGAGCAAGGCGGTCCGTGGCGAGCATGGACTGTCCGGGGAAGGAAGGCACCGGGGGAAGGAAGAGGAATTTGACCCTGCTGAGGAACAAGCTGTACATGGGGGAGAGGAGGAGGACGGAGCCCGTGGTGGAGAGCACCAGCACCACCGGGGACCACGGCAACTTGAGGAGGAGTCAGTCCGACAGGACAGAGTACAGCCAGAAATTGCAAGGTACTGTATGGTGAAGCTTGTATGGTGCTCTGCTGCGGGGGATGCTCTGAGCTGGACTGTGTCTCCATGCCCTCCAGGCTGCAGCCTTGAGATTAAGAAGGGAATGGCAGGCTCTGCTCCCCCGCACCCACAGCTGGAATGAGAAATGGCCCCTCTCACCCTTGCCCTCCACCTCCAGAGTGTGAGATGTTTCCCCTAATTTTTCTAAATAGTGTTTTGTAGACGGGACACAAAATATAATTGAAGGTTTTGGTGAGTTTCTGCAAAACTCGTATGCAAACCAAAATCTTTCTCATTCACCAGAATGCATTTGGAACACCAACAGTAATGTGAAAATAGGATGGCTCTGTCCTATCTGTCTTTGGCTGTCATATTAAGTGGTGTATGTGCCAAGTCATTAGAAGCATCAAGGACCTTTTTTTTTCTCAATTAAAAATATCGGGATCTAGAAACTGTTGCATAGATTGTACAGGCCTGAACTAAAGTATGTCCAAATACGTTTGGATGGATATACTGATGCAAATTATACCATCCTGTGATTATGGAGAGGGTTGCTTTTCAAATAACCAAATTGCATATGGACCACAAATTGTAGTAGAGTATGGCAGTACTGGGCTTGTCAATCAAAAATTAAATGTGATGCCACAAATTGAGGAAAAGCATGAAGAATATGAATGGCAGTTTCTGGGAGTGCTCTGGAACACCCACTGATGAATTTCTGTGGGTTTCCAGGGTCTTGAACAACAGGGTTTGAGTATTATTATACTATAAGCGTGTATTACTAATACTGCTATAACTGCTTAGTGACAGTCATTCTTGCAACCATAATCCTTTATGAGGAAATAAAATAGAAAAATACTTTGGATTGCTATATTGTGGTTTTGATGCACTTAATTAGGAAGCAGCATTGCTTCAGAGAGACAATAAAAGCAGAAAATAAAATAATAAGCCTGAAAATAATAGGTTTTCTATGGGGACTGCATATGCTGAGAACAGAGAGGTTCATCAATTATGCTGTTCCCTCCTCATGATAACTAATCAATGAAAAGGTGGAAAATACTCAATTAAGTCAGGCCCACGATTCAGGAATCTGGCAGGGGTGTTTCAGGGCACAAGCAGGGAGGGATTGCTGTAGCAGGGCAGGCAAGCTCCTGGCACATATCCCACCAAAACAGCAGTTTTGAACTCGTGAATGGGGTTGCCCAGGTGAGGTCAAGGTTATCAGAGAAGTATCCAGCAAAAAGCGTGAAATCTTTCTGTCCTGTGTCAGCCATATTCAGACCATGAATGTCTCCTGTTTAAAATCTGAAGCAAAGGAGGTGGGGAAGCCTAGGAAGTCATGGCAGGGTATGAGGTTATGTTTATGGCAGCAGTCCAAGGAGACAGTAAATCCAGCTTTGCAGCTCCTGCCACCTGCTGAGACTGCCTCGGCCACGTATTGCAAAGCACGGTCTGGTACCAGCTCACTCTGTTTGCTTGCGATTTTTTTGAGAAGAACAGTGATGGGTTAACAAGGTACCTGCAGGCTTTGTATTGGATTAGAAGTTGCCTGTCATCAGAGTGGAAATACAAAGGCGGTAGAAATTCCTATAAAGTATATTTACAGTTGCCATAGAAATGCAGCTATGTGCCAAGGCCTGACCTGGATCAAATTTTCCTGAGGTAGATGTACCTGAATCTGATAGCGATCGCGGATCCCCGACCTAATGTGCTACCTGCCAGAGCTGACGATGTGCTGTGATTGAACACCTTTATGTTCTGCCTTTTTCTCGTAGCACTTCGGTGCAAAGCAGCTTACTCTAAGGTAAGGGAAGTGGTTTTGTTGGCACAAAGCTTTTGAGTTTTCCATTCTTGTTAAGAAAACCCAGCAGGTCTGTTGGTGACAGCTGGTCTGCTGTGTGTCACCTGGTCGGGACTTTCTGATCACCCTGGAGTGGTAAATGCTTTGTAAAAAGATACAAATGGTAATTTGCACTTGCTTCCATTCGAACTGTGGGAAAAGTTCTGTGTTTAGTTGCCTTTCCTTTCTATAGTCTCCTGCTAATACGTTCTCTAACCCATAGTCTGCAGAGCTGGGGTAGGTATTAGCACAGACGAGGATGTGTAAGACAGAGAGATGCAACAGCAGCAAGCCCTGCAGAAGGAAATCTCCTGTGAGTCGGGCAGGTTTCCACAGGTAAAAGTCACGGGCTGCAGGACCCCGATGTGTGCTAGGGACAGGCAACCTAGGCAGAGCACGGGGACCAAGGTGTCTTTACACACCCCGGTGCCTCGGTCAGCCTTGCAGTACATTTGTGCAAGATGAAGCGTGGGCGAGGCATCTCTCAAGGCCCTCCCAGCCCCCTGCATGGTCTAAAGGTTTCCCTGAGTAGGAACCGGGCTGTTGCCCTCCACAGCCATTTCCAGCAGCTCTGAAGTATATGCTCAAAATGCAGCTCAGTCTGCTGGAAATAGAGGTCCCCAAATAAAAGCCTGTGAAGAAAACAAAACAAAAAGCCCAAGAGAGCAAGCAGTCAGGCATAAAAACTCCTAAGAATTCAATTCTGCGCTTGGATTTCTTTTAAGTTTTGTGTTATACAGTAAGCCAATGTTTTCTATGAAGGGTGAGAAAGAGCCTTTCTCACTCTCCAGATCTCCAGGGTAATCGAGGTGGTTTGCTCTGTCAGTCTACAAACAGCAGTGCACAATAGCATTGCCAAGGGTGAAAACTTCTGCAAGTGTTTTTCACTTTAAAATTAAGGATTCATTAAGACACAAGAAAGCATTTTCACGGTTAATTACTATAGTAGATATATCTATTCAATACCTTATCTGGTGTGAATGGCCATGCAACACCTCCCGACTTCACTCTTTTTAAAAAGGAAATAAGATGCAAAGTAACTATTATATTCTCAAGGAGCTTGGCAAGCATTCGTGCCTGTACTTCAGCGCATCCTGTGAGATAACCAAATGCCTGCCAGCCCCATTTTAGATAGGGGGAAATAAAGTGATTGCTATCAAATGCCAGGTTCATGATAAAAACATGCAGTCGTTTAGAACTCAGATTGTACTTGCATACTTGGAATAGTCCAGTAATACCTTGATCAGGCTATATATATATATATATATATATGTATTTCTTCCATCAACTGGACAGAAGCATCACTTTTCTGAAGAGGGAAGAGTGGGACTGAGAAAGATATATTCACTAGCATCTGTGGTGGAGATGCAGAAAAAATACCAAGGATCATTATAAGAGCTAAGGCAGAGCTCCTGTGACATTTCTATGCATTGCTCTGCTCTACATTCACTAGAAAATTCTGGAAATATGTTCTTTCAAGAGGAATGAAGAAGTTGCAAAACAAAAAGTGATATTTAGCATCTCTATTTTCAAATGTATTATCTATAGCTGTTTAGCTGGTAGGAATTCTTTTCTACAGCGAAAATCCATCAGTAGCAGCTTTAAAAGTAACTATATTAATATTTATGTATTGTATGAATGGTGGGATCAGTCTTTGAATTAACTCAAAGCTTCCAGTCTGTGAGTACCTATGTATTTTGGTAAAAGGGGTTTGCTTGATGCAGTTATTGGCACATAAATGTTTGCAAGATCAGGGCAGATTAACATACAGTGTGTCATGGGGAGAGATGCTATTAACTAAAAAGGGCAGACCATGAAAAGGCGTTTAAAGCATAGGTCACTGTCTGTTAGGTTTTGGGCAGATTGCTGGTTTTTGTTAATAATCGTATGCCAAACTTGTGCTTGCTGTGAAAAATGAGCTATAGAAAATGGTGGGCTTCCTGAAGGAATCAGAGATCACATTTGCAGTGCTCAGTGAGACAATTCATGGCTCAAAAAAGCACCTCGTCTTACAAATTATTACATATTGACTCCCTTACAACTTTGGCTGTGAATGGGTCAACTGCCCTGGTAAATGATTTGCACACACTTCAATTTAAAATGCATCAGAGACATGCCTGTATTAGATAGTGATTCAAATCACACAGCTACCACAATACACTGCCTCAGAGCTCATATCTGAACCCTGAATGCCGTGTGTTTTCTCTGTCTAATGTAGTTATGAGAAGTAAGTAATGCCAGTAATGATGCAGAAACCGGCAAAATTATACAAATTCCTGGATAGCTACTATCCCTTGGTGTACAAAAGCCCAGTCAGAGGCAACTCATCCACCTTTGCTCCCTCTCAAGCCAGGGCACCTTCCTCCATCCCATCTCCTCCCTGGTTGCAGAGCACACCACTCCTTCCTGCATGGGCTGCCCATGCACTCAGCTTCTTGCACCAGGTGTAAAGATCCTCTATGCCACTCCCCAGTTCCTGATTTGCTTTGTGCTGTACTTGTTGACTAACTTTCTATGGACTACAATGCAGCTAATATCCTATTTCACTGCAGAATGTATTGATCCGTGGAGGGGCTGGTTTGCTAAAGTAAAGTAAGGAGTGAAATTTCAGATTATTTCCTGAAGTTCTGGAGATAGCTCGATCAAAATTCTCCCCCCTGTGCCCTGTGATGAGAAGTCATGATCTAACAAATACTTCTATTTTCTCCCATGCAAATTTAGGCTCGGGGGATCTAATTCTGTTAACTTGTCCTGCAATAAAGCTGGAGTTATTCCTTGAACTTATTGCAGTGTCCGTCAGACTGGGAGGCGAACTCATCTTCTCAGAGCAGAATCCATTTTGTGCCACAGTGTTTGCACAGCACTTAGCACAGGGGGCTGAGGACTCTTAGGAGCTGCTACAGCACAACTGGGAACTGCAGCTGAAGGGAAAACTGGGATGCAAGGAGGGTTATGGATCCTCCTCTGAGCATACTAGTAAACATTTTATTAATTGGGATACTTTGCGTTTTGGGCCACACAACCCACAGTTCATACAGCTAATCCATGCCAAGTCTTGAGGTGCGTGTGTCCCAGAGGAAGCAGTTCAGGTACAGCTCTCCCTCAGTTCCTGCTTTATTAACGTGTTAGAGCTCAGTGCCACGGGAGTGGTGTATTTATACCGGTACGTGACACCCTGGAAAGGTTTATTTGTAAGTATTGGCGCTAACAATAAGGGCATTCTTCTGTCACCTGATGATAAGCTTTCTTCCCTTCCACCGCGGTCACATGGGAGCTCTCTGTAGTCCTGTCAGCACACACATAATTAGAGCGGTCTGCTGTCAAGGAATTGAATAAAGAACCTGCGCATTGAATGTAAATATTCTCTGTACCTTATGGAACAGAAAAATGATCAAAGATCGAATGACCTAATTGCACAGAAGTCTCTGATGCAGATTTCACAAGCAAACCTGTTGCCCAGGAATACGGGTGCAAGGTCATTCTGGTCCTGCAGCGTTTTCCTCCTGGGTCAGGAAAGGGGCTTTTTGCATGTGTTGCTCACAGCCTGTGCTGGACAAACCAGCTCCTGAACAATGCTGCTGTTATGAGCCTCTCAGTAAAAGAGAAAAAAAACGGTTTTCCTCAAGCTCCTCCCAATCCTTTTCTATTTCAATGCCCAACTTGGTCTTCAGCGGTCTAATTCGCACCATGTTTGCACCATATTGTTGCACTGTAAGAACTCTGGTGCGGATCCGTGGTCCCTCACAAGGGGAGGGGCACCTGGAGTAAAACTCTTGTGTGTTACCTCATGTGATGCTCTTCGTCTGCACATAGTGTCACACTCCGTCGTTCCCCACTCCTTGTCCTATTTCAGGCTTCCTGACTTCCAAGTGTTGCTGTGGCCTGCAGCCTTCCCAGCACCTGCAGGGGAAGCAGGAACAGAGCCAGAGCGACAGTGTGAGGAGGGAGAGGAAAGCTGCCACGGCAACAGTCTCTGAACTTGGCTGCCTGCATTTCATTCCCAAATCCAGCTGATAAAAGCCAGTGTACATTCCCGTGTGTAACAGCTAGGTTATCTGAGGGTACAGGCTATCTGAGGACTTGCTTTCACAGAGGAATAATTTATCCAGGGAACCCTGAACCATTCAGGGTTCAGATATGAGCTCTGAGGCAGTGTATTGTGGTAGCTGTGTGATTTGAATCACTATCCAGGAATAATTTATCCAGGAGACTCATGTTTCACATGTGAAAACAAAGTAATTCTGTAATTTGTGTGTTATACCTTGATAACTTATGCCTTCACCAGTCCCTTGTGCCAGGCAAAAATCCTCAAATCTGCACAGTGCGGGTGCAGAACTTGAGTTCCTTTGGCATCTTTCAAATGCTGCCTGAGTAACAAAAAGATCTGTAACTCACTCCATGCACTAGCATCACCGTACTTGTTCCTGTATTCTGTGCTAGTACCTTTGGTTCCACACAGGAAGCACTGGATGGGGAGAAATCTGGGTCCCCACACCAAGGGCAAACATAATATCCAACCAGAGCACCTTATGTGAGAGGAAGGATGGCTAGAGCAGAGCTCTTGGAGCTGCTCACGCTAGGTGTGGAAGCCAGGGAAATTTATGCACAGAGATCTTGCAGACCTGCTATGGCTTCTCCTCTGGTCGCTTGCTGTGAGTCCATGTAGTGAACGAGTAAAATGCAAGGAATGTTTCTCCCTTACCTCTTGTTTCTCCATTACCTAATTCGAAGATTAAGGTTTAAAAATTAAAGTTTTAAGTTGCCTCTAACAAAAACTTTAGGAACTGCTTTATTTTAGAAACTGAGGCATCCTGTTGAAAGTTATTAATGAGCTTGTAGTTGATACACTAAGCGAGCAGCAGACTTTTGATACACCAGAGGAGCAAGCAGCAAACTTTTGATACATTAAGTGAGCAAGCAGCAAACTTTTTGATATATCAGTGAGCCAGCCAATGAACTTTATGAAGTGGATGTGACGAGTGCCACTCTCAAAACCCTCCATAAGCAAGTGCCTAAGCAGTCAAGGGGGGGCTGCGCTGGAAAAATCTGCCTAGTGCTGGAATCTTTGCTGTCTGTGCTGTCCTTCGCTGTCCTGGCTGCTCCTATGAGGCTGCCTGTGCTCCCCATCCCGCTCTGGTCCTGCTGCTATGGCCCTGTTCCCTCACTGGGTCACTCGGCTGCTCTCAGAGGGACTTCACTGCAGAAAGACCCATCGCACTCTACAATCCAGCGCTGGACCCATGGTGGTGGTAACCCCTTTCCTGTGCTTCTCGTAATTATTCTGGCATTTTCCTACTTTTCTGTTTTCCTCTCTTTCTTTCCTCTTTTATGAAAAATAAAGTTGCATTATCGCTTTGGAGCCTAACATTTAACCTCATTTGTGTTTTAATCTCGCTTTGGGGTGTGTTTAGAACCTAGTTCTCTTCTGCAGTTGTGGATTGAGGCAAACCTGCCTCTTCTCCCTTTAAGGGGATCGGAACAGTCCCCCAGTACCTCCCCTGGGCCTAGAAGAGAGCTACTGCATTTGCACATTGTGACCTCTGTTCCTCCATGCTCTCACCACGTTGTGGGATGTCTCCATCTGGGGGACATCTTTAGAGTTCACACTGGCAAGAAACTGTTTTTGTAAGACGTGTGGCTTCTTTGTCCTCATCATCACATAATGAACCTCTTGTTTCATGCAACTAGAGCCGTGTACTTCAATACACAATTGAAAAACCAAAGTCATCTCCAAAGGAAAGTCCTCCAGAAAGGCAGATCCTGCAGATAGCTGACATCACAAAAGCATTAATTACAAACATTGCCTTCTACTTCTTATTCTTGTGTCTACTAAAAGTACCAGTTAGTTTTTTGTAAACTGGGCTTAAGATGCAATGGTTTAATAAACTATTCAACAGACTGCTTTTTCGTTTTTCTAAACCTGGTATCTCTGAGGACAAATGAGTCAAATTCTTACTGTAACAGTTAATCCTCAGCGATGTCTCTTCCTACTGATCCTGTCTCTTCAACTGTTCTGGGGCTGGTACGCATTACCAGGTAGAAATGAGTCTGATTATATTCCAGATATGCACTCACTGTTTGTGCATTCATTAAACTTGCACTTACTCCACAAGGATTTCAGCAAACTACTAATGTTCTCAAACTGGTCAAAAGCAATCAGCTGAACATGAAATCATATGTTTTGGCTGTAATCATCACTTCAAGATCTTGCTGTTTCATTCTATAGAGACAGATACGCCTGAAATGAACAAATGAACATATTGAGTGAAAATGGAAAATTATATTACATTTAACAAAAGGAAACATTCATTAAAAAACATGTTTTCTATAAGGAAACAGCATCTAGCTGATGTTTCTCATTATTTCTTCCTGTTGAGAATAGTTTTTCTTTCCTGGCACTATTATCTATCATGCAATAATGATAATAGATGAGGCCTGACATAATTCAAGAATCAAATTTGATCAGAGCTATCTAATGACACAAACTGAAAGAACAGCCTCTCAAGGGATTGTGACTTGCAGCCTGAAGTGGAATACAGTGGCTTTATTTTGCTCATATAATGGCCTCCCCTGCCACCAGTATAAAAGATTAGAAAGTTCTTTTGTACAGCATCTTGTGTTTACCCTAAAATTCCATCTGATATCATAAAATCTGCGTCTGAGAAAAACTACACTTCTGAGATCTTCATCCCTGTGCTTTCTCAGGAGTTTCCCTGAACTCTTCACACACTGTTACATGCATGCAAACATTTTTACACCCAATCTCAAGAAAAATCCTGATTTTGGTGCAAAACTGGAATAGAAGTGGATTGTTCATGTGGTTCCTTGTGAATTTATAAATATGGTTACATACTGTAAGTTTTTAGAAGAAAAAGTACCTGCTGGTTTAGCATGTCAGCAGCAGGCAAGGTGGTCCCGTTCTGCAACCCTAGCAGGAAATTTCTCCGAGGGAGCTGTGAAGTGATACTGGTACCAGTTTCGCTCTCCTCCTCACTAAAGGGCAGAACCTCTTTTGTCCAGCACCCAGCACCTTTGGTGGGTGAGCTCTGCAGCAGTGCAAGCTCCTGTGCAGTTCATGCACTCACACCAGCACAAACTCACCAGGGCAAGGTTAAGCCTAAAATTCTTTTGATAGCCAAGGCCTTGCAGAGGGGAGACATCCTCTTCATGTTTCCATTTTATTGTCTCTGTACAAACTGGAGGACAAAATGTTCATGCCTGTGTTATACACAAACTTCAAGGCTAAAAGCTCCAAGCTGAAAAGCATATCTAAATACAAAAAAGTTTGAGAAAACAGCTCCCCTGCCCCCCTGCCTTCCATCCCCCACCCAGGTCTGTTTAGGTTCTTTGTCCTCACTGTTTAAAACTAGTAGTGTAGAGACAGAGGTGCAGTCCCAAAAGCAGCTATTTAAAACTATCTGTGGTCACATCAGTCTCACTTGAAAACCTGGTGGGAGAATCATTACTAACAAACCTGTCCTTTCTGAGTGTCAGTGGTCAGCATAATTGTAGAAGGGGTGGGCGAAGATGATACATTGGATTTATTGTATTTTACACCTCTCGTCGGAAGATGGCTCAAGGCCCTCTTTCCTGAATACTGCTTGGCTTCCCACAAGTCCAGCTCTGGGTTATCCTCTACAGCCTTGGCTGGTATTGTGTGGTGAGCTGCGTGCTGTTTGATGCTCACTGGAGTGCTCGTGACCTTACCCTTAACAATCAACTCAAATAACTGCAATATAATCAGTACCGGCTATCAGTGAGCAAAGCACCTGATACTGCTCGTTATTGCCTCCTTCAGTCCCCACAAGAAGTTGACGCGAAGGTGTAGCAGTCTGATTGTCAGTGGAGATTCCCATCCTTTGCGGCTGAGCAATAAAAGCCGGTGCTGTCAAAGCCCAGCCTGGGCGATGCAGACTTGAGCATGCTAATGATAAGACGATCTTTGTTGGTACTCTGCACCATCTTGTGGCTAGCAGAAAAACACCAGAATAGCCTCTGAAATCTTTCACTTCGTTTTTTTTGGTTTTGTTTTTGGGTTTTGTGTGTGTGTTTCCTAATGAAAAATACAAATTGTCAGTGTACACAGATAAAATTCAGTGCCCTTTTTACAGCTGACATGGATCTCTGCAGGCTGGCTTACAGACCAGCAAATGGGAAGACCATCGTTAAAGATAAGTAGGTTGTGTGCAGGTCCTGTAGTGTACATAAATTACCCATCTGTAGAAGACTCACTTGCATTTTCATCTGTTTGAAACAAATCAGATATTCTAGGTGTTAAGTACTGAAAAATAGTGAAGAATGTCCTAATCCCAATGATCTCTGTTGCTCCAAGAAACAGTTGTTATTGATTATTAAAGGTTTTCCCATATTCTCCTTGAATTCCTTTGTCTCTTTCAAAAAAATTATTTTTAAACAGAGTTGGAGGATTCATCATCATCGTTAGTAACATTGTCTTCACTTGAAAGTTTGTCATCCAGTACTTGCAGCCCTCAATTTCCCATGAATAGACTCAACGTTACATTGTACAGAACAAAGGTTATTATTGTGAAGCTTTTTTATGGTAAACAGCTTTTTTCTTTCACAGGAGCACATTTTTTCCCATCCTCCAAATCACAGTAGATGTCAGACCACGACTGTGTTTTCAAAGGAGTAGAAGGGCATCAGCTATCCTTGAATTTCAGTGGGACAAGAATCAGTCTCTCCTTAGAAAATTTCTGCCCAATACATAAAATCTAAGCCAGGGGAGCCCGTGATGGGTTATCCCCTTAATGCCAAAGGATGATTTGCTTTGGCAAAACCAGGTCCACTTTTAGAAGAAGGAGATGCGATGACACTCAGTCTGATTTGGGTTTGCCATTTCTTATGCTTCTTTTCCTGCTCGCTAGGGCCATTTGTCCACCACCCACAGTCAGGCAGGGCAAGCTGGGTGAGCATGGGGAATTATGACGCTCCTCACAAATCTCTCCCTCTTTTAAACAGAAAAAATGGCTCCACAGGGGGTGTCCTTCACCCCTGCCACTTCACCGCGGGAGGATGAAGAAGAAGAAGTCAGCAGACGCATGATGGCCAGGAGGGTGAAAATCATCACAGAACTCACGCAGACGGAGAAAGACTATATCAGTGACCTGGATCTCTGCATCAAGGAGGTGATTCAGCCCCTGAGAAACAAGCAGGTGAGTGCCGGGGTCGGAGGATGAGGCAGTGATGCCAGCGTCTCAACTCAGCCACGTTCTGCTTGCGGACAATCTCAATGCAAGCACAGGTGGCAGCGCAAGAGTGATGTGGTGCTGGGAGTGGGTCTGGAGCCAGCGCTCTGGGAAGCGATGTGTCAGGGCTCTGGGAAGTGATGTGTCAGGGCTCTGGTGAGGAGAGTGGAAGGTCACCTATGGTCCTGACCACTTGTATTGCACTTGTGTAAAGACTGCATTGAGGTACTTGTCCAGAGGTCAGCTTGGATATTATATCCCTGCCTACAGGCTGCAGTAGCAGCTTCCAGCTCTCCATACTGCTCTGTAGTTCTAACCCGTTTTACATGCCTTGGCAGGTGCTTACTGGTACCTTCAAACTCAAGGTTTTTTCCACAATAGAAACTGGAATGGCATGAACCTCTGCATCAAGGTTAAAATTCAGTGTTAAGATAACTCTATCCATCCTTTCAGACAGCTTGGTGGATAAATACCGTGCTTGACAGGCCAGTGAGCACTTGGGAAATTTGCATTCCACGCAAAAGAGGTACATTTAGGAAAGAAGGCTCATAAACTACCTTTCATGGGAAAGATCTTATTAGGCCAATGATACCTATATTCTTTTTCAGCTGAGATTTCAAAGAGCACCTTTTCCTCAACAGTATTTCAATTTGTAGAAAAATGGCGCTGGGAATAGATGAGATTGCCCAGAAAAAGATTTGTGTTTGTGAGGCCTAAAACATAGCATTCACAGAGGCTGTGCAAATGATATTTTCTGCAAATATAGAATAAAAATAATTTTAAACAGACTTTAACCCAGGTATTCTTTATGTAGGGTTTTGTATTAAATTGGTGACAAAATACGAGTGCAGAGGCCAAAGTGTCTTTAGATGATGTTGGCAGTGTGTCTTAACCTGTGCTGTTAAAATTCCTGCAGGACCTTTTTGCTTTCCTAAAACTCTGTCAGAACTTGTTCCAACCCACTTTCAGAAGAACCGGCATCTGCTGACTTCATTTTAAGGAGTTCTTAACTTCTTCTTCTTCTTCTTCTCCTTCTTCCTCCTCGCATGTTCATCCACTTAGAAGTAGTCTCCACTTGACTTCCTCCCCAGCCTGGCCAAGCATCGAGCAGGAGTATTCCCTGGCTGAACTCGCTGAGATTTTTGACAAATGTGCCGTATTCCGTCGCTCTTTTTCACCCAGCCAAAAACATTCATTTTCATTCTGTCCTTTGTCACTGTGTTAAAGTGTGGAAGTGTCCATACACAGCGTAGTTTCAAATACTACACAGACATGCTGGGAAGGAGGTCAGAAGTCCTGTGCTAGATATATACAGGAAAAGTAATTTATAGATTATAACTGTCTTAATTTAATAACCTCTGCATTTTTGAAAGGCTTTCAGGAATGTTATATGTTTTTAATGCTAGCTCTCCAATAAACTACCATATTGAAAGTTTGTAATGTGTTTAGAAAATTGGTCTAGCAATGAATCTGTTTCATCTCTCCAAATGGAAAAAACGTGTTTTAGCCCCTATAATGCTTATAAAGAAATTAACTGCATCAGTACTGAAAGCATATTTCTGATTTTGTTACAATAGCATGCAATTTGATCCTCCTGAGCTCTGGTAAGCTGCTGTGTAAATCAGCAATTCTCTTCCAAATGGAGAGGTAGATTCAGAGAGTATCAATCTGGGTGATGAAATTGGTCTTTTCTTTGTTCTCAGTACGAGCACATTACCACTGGTTATCTCCAATGGTCCCTGAATAGTAACTATTGCCCTGCTGTGCAAAGAAAAGTGTGTGTCCTGGAAATCTTCTGCTTCCTCTAAAATGAGTAGGGACATGGAACCAAATTTTATGTTGGTAGAAATTCAATTCACCGAAGCCCATGTTGTGTGCCCAGGGTCTGTAAGAAGTTTTTTAGGCTGTATTAATATCCAGAATTGTAAATGTGTTTGTTTTAGTGGAAGTTATACGATCTTGACTTTGGTTTTATAGGATAACTAACTTAAAATGGCACCAACTATCTAAAAGTCTTTGTACCTGGTAGCTGGCACCAAAGTGCCAAACTCTCAGTTTATGTAGAGGCCTCTGATAGTGAGTGGTAATCAGGGAATCAAACCCATTGTCAACTATTGTTTTCCTCAGTAGGAAAGTAAACAAACATTTCAAAGCCAGCTAAGGATCTTTTCTTTATTCAGATGATAATATTTATTTCCTTCCTAGGTAAACAGTTTCAGATTAGGGATAGTTCAAAATAAGGTTAAAAACACTTGATAACATACCCTTTGTTAGCTGTGTCAACCATATTATACTAATGTGAAAACTGTGTATGTGTCCTGGAAGTCACAAGGAGGATGTTTATATGAGGTTTTGCAGAAGTGGTGCTTCCTGGAGTGTTGAACACTCGGGGCATTGCAAGAGAAGTTCTGCAATACACAACGTCCTTCTTTATCCTTTGTCAGTGGCTGCTTAATATTTGTATTCCATTAGATTGCTCGCTTTGACGTGGATGGCTTGTTTAGCAACATTGAATTGGTCCATCAACTATCAGCCAAACTGCTGTCATTGTTGGAAGAAGCCACAACAGATGTGGAACCACCCATGCAAATAATCGGTATGTTTACTGTCCTCTTGAGTTCTACAAAGCTACGTGAAAGAATAAACATAACACTCTCCTGTCCTCTACTCTCATCAGATTTAGCTAGTACCCCTCTCAGAGGCTGGCGTGCTAGAAGCTGTCCAAAATGACACAGGAAAAATGACATGTGAAACCTGTCCAGTTGCTGTACTGTACTTGTATGATTATGATGCTTTTTTTTGCCATCCATCTGCACACTGAGGGGGAGGAAGGAAGGAGAAAATGAATTTAGAATGAGAAAAAATATGCAGCACTGAGTTATCCAACTTACTGCTGAGATCTGTTTCATCTAGTTTGGTATTGCCTACCTAAATCCACTTATGCTGACTCTAACTCTTATATTGTATGTTCAGAGCTGTGCCATTCAGGAAAAGCATTAAAAATGTTTGGAATAACAAGTGTGTCACAACCCCAAACCACCCCAAACACTGTAAACATGTATCTACTGGTGATACAGTTCATGTAAGAGGTGGTTAAATGTGCTTGACAGGGACATGAACAGTAGAGAAAGCTGTAATGAATCTGAAGTTTATGGGATTCTGCATGGGAACGTCTGTAGGGATCACAGGTATTTTCAGCAAACAGGTTGGCCCTGGATATGTCACAACAGTCACAAGTTCTGCAGGTCAGGTCATGAACATTAAGGCTGTGATTCACTCGTCATTCTGGCAGAGCTGGAGAGATTTAAGAAGTTACCACCACGCATCAGCTCTCCCATGACTGCTTTTTCAGTGCAGAGGCTGTAGGTGAACCACCTTAAGGGATCAGGTGAGAATTCTGAATTTGCTTCAGTGCAAAGTCAGAGAGTTTAGTTTAAAAAATGAAACAGTTCGGTTTAAAAAACTTCCAGCTCTGATTCAGAGGTCAAGAGAGGTTCTTTCCTTCCTAACCTGACCACGTACCACAGGTAACACCTTATAAAAAGTCCCCTTGTCCTCACAAATAGTTGGGTAAAAATTATCGGTTGCCACTTTACTAAGAAACAGGATATTAAAGCATAAGAGGCTTGGGAAAAGTATTAATCCGAGCACGTCTCAATCTGGTTTGCCAAGGCAACAGCTTAACGTAGTTTGATACGTCTGTGTTGTTTGGCGGTATTTCAGTAAAAGTGCATCATGATGAGTCATACCCTTAATAAGCAATGTTCTATTCTAGCAGGAAGTGCCTTTCTCACAGCCAAGAGAATCATTCTATTAGTTCCCTGCCACATTCAGAAGTAAAGACAAACAATTTCATCCATCTATTAGGGTGTATTTCTCCAGAATCAGACAAAGAACCATGAAAATGCATGGGATCATTGATCACGGAGTTGGCTAACTTATGACAGGAAAAAGGTTGTCAAGTAAGATGTGAGACATTCTTCCAAAGGCTGAGACAAAAACAGGGAGAATAATTGCATCACTATAAGCAGTAAGATAGTTGGTTTATTGTCCTCTAAAAGTACATCAAAGCAATAATTTTGTTTTCAGGATCTTCAGTGTAAAAATTGTTGAAGCCAGTCTATAGAAAAAGCACACCCATCATATTCTGTCATGTTTAATGTATTTAAAAATCTTGCATTGAAGTATCTTACTTTGGAAGGCAACCCAGTCATGGTGAGGTTGAAAAGAACCGATAATTCACTGCTTTGAAAGCAAAACTATGTGGTTGCTCACATTCAAGTCTTATTTTAGTCTACATTCTCCACACTTTATGCTATGTCCACACTGACAAGTGGTAATGTCCAGCAGGAGCAGAGTTGCAGAGTGAGAGTTTCTGCTAAGGAGTATCCACTTTACACACTTCAAGAGGTCTTACTTCAGCTTGGCTGTAGCCTGTGCCTGTGGATTGAGATGCCTCTTTATGTTTGGACTGCATAAGATGTGCCCTTAGAGTGTGTCTTCTGGTAATTATTATCCTCAAAGGGATCCAGTTTGTGTCACTGTGACTGCTCCACCACACAGTCAAGGCATGGGAGATGAGGACTAATGAGTGATTTGTTTCAAAACCTGTCTCCTAATCTGAGCTAAAATAGGTTAAATACCTTTTATAGTTCTCTCCTCAATTTCTTCTCTCTGTTCTGGACACTGTATGTGGAGGAATATGAAGACTTAGCTTTAGCTGTAAGACTTGTTCTTCCTCCCTCTCCTACTGCTGTCCACAGTGGAAGCACCACTGAGAGCAACAGGGAGAAACTGTTTTGTTACTCAAGCCTTTCTCCTAGGAATTTCTCTTTGAGACTGATGACCATCATACCCCAGGAGAGGCATCAGGTAGATTTGCATGTCTCAGAGGATTTTTAGAACTGTGCCCAAATACAATGTGGTTTTGGTCCATAAAGCAAGTTCCCCCAGTGATATGCCCAGAAGTCATCTTTTCCATTTGGTCCATGCAGCCAGAACCTAGAAGGGCTTTAGATTTTAGAAATCCATCTTCTGTTAAAGAGCCCTGTTCATGAAATCAACGCATAATTTTTCTCATCACTGAGCATCAATGAAAGTATCTGTCCCTGTGGCACAATACTTCAGTGAACAGAACTTGCCCAACTCTTTCCTCCTGGAGAAGATAATTTTCAGCCTCTAGTATATACTGAAATGAGTTGTAAGGCTATATTGCATTTTTCCTACTGAAAACGTGACCTCACTTGAGGGCTTAGCATAGTACAGACCATGCTAAGCACTTGGAGCCCCATTTAATGTTAGTGAAAACTGTGAGAGCTCATCACCTCTAGAACAGAGTGCCAAGCATTCGGGATCAAGGTTGAGGCTTGTTAAGGTTTCCCCTTGCGTTGTTGGCTAATAAAGACCTGTATAGGGTTCATGGGAAAGCCAGGATGCAACGTGCATTGGTAGCCATCAGCATTAGCAGTAAGCACAAGACAGAGAAGACAGCTAAAGAGCATTTAGCTATAGGAATCTGGAGCTTTTCTGACTGTGCCCTTACAGTAAGTAAAATGTACTGTGGTGGTCTTAGCTCCTCGTTGTTTTTCCCTTACTCACACCCTGAAACCAACATGTGTTAGACAGCCCAGTTAACCTTCTCTGCTAGGGGAAAGAACCCGGAGCTGTGTTACTGTGGTAACTGAATCATTTTTCACTTTAAGACGGAGCAGTTCAATGCAATGTATTATGGAACAGCACACTCCGGTCAGGATGAAACATGCAGGATGCCTGACAGCTCAGCGCTTATTCTGTGAATGAATAGAGAGCTCCCAATTAATGCTGTGTTCAGCTTTTAACTTTAATAATCATTGCTATAACTCAACAGGAATGTTTATAAACATCTATTTGGACTGGTTGCCACATAGATATTATTTTCAGTAAATGCTCAAGATGGGAGTTTTTTAGTGTTGCTGCTGTTTATTATATGCACTTCCGAGGATGCTGATCAGGGAGCTGCTGCATAAGGGTGTAAGAACTGAACAAATATCTCAGCAGAAGAGACAAAGCATGCCTTCCCTGCTTAGATAATATTTCTTGCATACACAGAAACAGACACAAGAGTTTTAGGCTGAGAGAATTAGGCTCCAGAAGTAAATGGGAAATGAGTGTAGGACTACTTTAGTGCCTCTAAAATTCCCAACTGTTCTTTGTGGGAAAATGGGGGTGTGGAGGACTGGAAATGGAAGTGTTCTCCCTCTTCAGTTGTATATAAACCTAATATTATATAAAAATGGCCGTAATCCATGGTGTTTTTTTTTAATTAGGGGAGGGGTGGAGGTTTTTCTTCTGTCATGTGGAGAAAATTCTCTGTCCTAGGTCATAGCAATTGCCATTTCAGGGTTTTGCAAAACAGATAAAATTGAAATGGCTAATGGAAGATAGTCATTATTCCTGTTATTACCCATTTAAGTTCATATTAATGAAAGAAAGTCAAAAGGAAAACTAACAGGCTTACATTCATCCCTCCTGCCAGCCCATGACACAAAAAATTGTCTCCCTTTATTAGTTAAGCTCTCCTGTGTGTTCTCCAGTGAAGGGGCTTTAAGCTGGGGCAGTGAATTAGGAGGTTGTGTTTGAAGGGGTGTGAGGTATAGAGATGTCATGCTTTTTCCCTGAGGGAATTTTTGTGCATTAACACTGATATAATGGTGCCTGGCTATGACAAAGATGAGCAGCTGAGAAATACATGTAATAAATAATGCACATAAACATGCAAGATTGTTTCTAAGGGAAGTAAAGTGGAAGCCAGCCTTTTTAGCTCACGGCTAATGTGGTGGAATAATAAAACTCCTTCTGAGATGCTGTTGTCTGACTTGACACGCTTTGTTTTTCTCCTTAACAGGGGAAGTGTTCTTGCAGATTAAAGGCCCACTAGAAGACACATATAAAATCTATTGCTATCACCATGATGATGCACACACCATGCTGGAATCCTATGAAAAGGATGAAGAACTGAAGCAGCATTTAAGAGACTGTGTACAGTCCTTAAAGTAAGATCTTTTCAAATGATGATTTCCATCCATAGTCAGTTGCCTGGCAGGGAACATTTTAAATGGATGTAGATGAAAGATCCCCTGTAAATCCGGAGTTTTATAAGGCTTGCTGGGAGCTCTGGCTTACACTGCTTTCATGAAAAGATGACAAGCCAGGGGCCATGATTAGATTTCTTTCTCTCTAAGATGGCCAAAAATAGCACAAGAAAGAGTGCTCCTTCCTTAGTTTCAGTGCCCCATACTGGCACAAAAAAAAAAATGCTGCATCATATCATGGGCTATTGGAAACACCTTTTCCAGCTCCCAGGAAACTTGCTGCCCCCTGTCTTCAGCAAGTCTACTCCTTGAATTGGAATAGCCTTTTATAGAGCTACTCAATTGGAATAGCCTGTTATAGAGCTACTCAACTGCACTGGCATTTCCTGGCCGCTGCTGCAAGGCCCCAGGATCTGGAGCTGCTGTGTAGTTCCCAGCTCCTCATGATGGGGGTATTTGAGAGGAAACAGTGATGGAGCAAGCTGCCGATTCCCACCAGAGGGAGGTGCTTTTTGCCATGGCTCCAATGCCAGCCCCTCAGGAAAATGTGTCGAGAACTGAGGACATTGCTGAATAACAGATACATCTGTCTCCCGACACAGTTTCCTCCTGCAGCCAGTCACTGGGACCAGCTCATCAACTCCGTGGAGAGCTTCTCTTCCCACCCATAAATCCCCTTTGTGGGAGTCCAGAGTGCAGGGAAATATTCAGTGCAGGGGAGTAAAACTCCTTAAAACAGGCAGGGAAATATTCCCCGCACTCTGGACTCCCACACCCCTTGCCCCTCACTTTCCCAAAAGCATCACACAGAGCTGTCAGGAGGGAGCATGCCACAGATTCAGACCAGAGGTCTGGCACCAGCTCCAGGAAAGACCTATGCTGCACACTTATAGATGAGATGTAAAGCTATCACAAATAAAGGAATGTACATCAGCAACAGTATTTCAACCACACCCTAATTTGTGATTGGTCTGCAGAGATCTGTTAAGACTTAGGAGATGGGAAGTATGTCCAAGTGAAATCCGGAAAGAGTGGTGAAGGAAGATATCAATAACACTAAAAGAGAAATGTTTGCTTTGAAGATGGGTTATGTTGAAAATGACACTTATTTTGTGCAACATGTCTGGCTATTAAATGTCTAACAAAGTATATGTGCAGGGTTCTCAGGTTTTAGCTACCCTGGAAGTTGAAAGAAATAAATTTTCATATAAACTCAGGCCTTCAGGCTAATGGATGGCCAGGTATCTCCCCTAAGTGGGTGTTTTAGTACTGATGCCTAAAATATTCTTTCCTGACGAATCAAGAGAAGCCACTACTGTTGTTCATTTATCCCTGCTCCTGAGGCAAGGGGACATGGAAGGAAATAAAGATAAAAAATAGAGTCCATGTACATCCTAGGGTGGATGTTGCCACTTGAATTCCAGAGCCAGCAAGAGGTACTCCTGTTCCAAAATCACAGCTGGGCTTTGTGAAGAGAAAGGATATTTTGTGCTGAGCCACTGTAGCCTTTGCTAGCAGGAAGTGACAAGGACTTCCTTACAATGAAGCCTTGTTTTGTCCTGTTCTTTCCTGATTAGCCTTTAAACAGGAACCAATGATAAAAGCACCGGTATGTGTATATTATGTTGTGATTTTTCCCAGTGCCTAAAGATTGCAGTCGATTCAACTATTAAGACCTGAAAGCGCATGCTGAGATTCAGAACCGTGGTCATCTAAACCTGTTACTACCCATTGGAGAATATTTGCCCTAGGAAGAAAATTACGCAGGATTGTTACCAAATGAGTTCTAGGCTGTTTTCCATTGAGAGACATAACAAATGTGGGGGCTGGTGCCAAATATTTTTGAAAAATGTTTACTTGTTAAATATTTTTCTTTTCCCTTGGAAAGAATATTGTTCCAGTTTAAAAAATCTTAAATGAGCTGACATTAGTAGGGGCTTCTGTTCCTTCGCTGAGTAATATCTGACATGTGAAAAACAAGTTCTATATCAGGAGCAATTTGAGAGTGGCACTCTGCACATCTGTACTGACAAATCAGATTTAATTAGCTATGTTGAGATTCCTATTCCTTTTGACTGAAGAGGAAAAAATCCATCCCAAAATGTAGGTGTCTGCATTGGAGACATGTGCAAATCTAATTTCTGTAGAGTCCCGTGTTTCAGCAGCGATTATGCAAACTGGGGATGTTGTTTGCTAGCCTAGCCAAAGAAATGCAGCTGGTAAAAATGAAAGGATGCTGGCAACTACCTGCTCAGCTTTCAGCCTGAAGTAGCTCGGTCAAATATTACAGGGGCAGAGGGATGTCCTAAGCACACAAAATGCTGACAGTGCAGAAGCAATGAAAGCAGCAGATTCCAGATGCTCAGCTGGCACTGGTGGGCCAGGAGATAAGAGTGCAGGCAGTCAAAAAAGTGTGGCTGAGGATGTGACGTCAGGAAAGCCTGATGCAGCGATGGAGACATTTGGTTCTCTGGCATTTGAGTGAATTCATCCCGTAAGGAAAACATTCTATGCACATGTCTGCAAACTACAATTTTAAGTCCCTGGTGCTTTCGGTATATGTATCAACATCATTCTTCTCTGGAGAGGTTTCAGTTGATGTGTAGTCTACCAGCTTCATTGACTCTACACCCTAAAATGCTGAAATGTACTCCTTTTCTTTTAAAAATACATTTCTATTTAAAGAGAGTAGACAGAAATGTATGTAAAGTGTAAGTATGACATTTAATTTTACTTTCTGTATTAATGGCTTGATGTTACTTACAATTGTTAGCAGAGTTATCCAAACTTCCTTCTCTAACAGTGTGAGGACAAGGCTGGGTCTCACAGCCAAAGCCAGGTTTCTGACAATCCTTTCTCATTTGGGGCTGTCCATTCAAAAGGTTGTAGGGTCAGATTCACCAAACCCTCTGGCTGTTTTATGCAGTTCTGCTGACACATGGCAGCCATAAACCTAAGTTAACTTGCCAGTTATGGCTACTCTGTGTCACTGAAGCGTATCTGAGAGTCTGGCTCTGTATAAATCCTTTCAGGAGGAATCTAATGCATGTTTTGTTTTCTTCTCTTTTGCAGAAAGAGATATGAAGAAGAGTAAGTACTATGCCTTTTTTACACTTAAACTAATCTTTAAAATATCTTTAATTTATCTTTGGTATGTTCAAAGCCGTATGGGTGGAAATTTTAAGATCACAATCCTTTTGTGTCAGTATAACCTGGAGAAATTTCCAGGACATATGTTGATCGCTCTGAGGTCTGCAAGAGTGCTTGTCAGCAACAGTGTCAGTCTTTGAAATCCAACTTCCTGCTACAATTCAGGCAGGCCCGCAGGTAAAGCTGTTTCTACGCTGACAACCCCTTCAGCAGCCCTGTATGAGAAGCCCACCTTAGGATCTTCCCTCTGACAGTGGCTGGAAGAACATCAGAAAAGAACAAGCTCATTGCAACTTAGCCAGAAAACTCCCCCAGTGACTGATTAGCTGGGGTTAAGGGACTTCTGTGCCAAATGTGATGTCTTTGAAAAGATGTAAAGGGGAATTTATCACAGCTGCAGTTTCTGGACATCCAGCAGGTCGGGTTCATTGAAATGCAGCACTGCCTGTAGTTACCTGCAGTGAGAGGTCAGAGGAGGGGTTGTCTGAACTGAAGATAAAAATTACAACCCCAGACAAAATGTTAAGAGAAAGGAGGAGCAAGTGTGGTCTACATTGGCAGGAGAGGAAGAGACCTGTAAAGTCAAAGAATTTGTTAATCAGTCAGTCAATTCCATGTTATAACTATGATCTGCATAAAATACACTTTGAAGGACTTGCATGTTGAAACTTTACAGTTGGGGGTTTCAAGCTTTCATCTGTGATAGGAAATAGTTTTTCTGCATTTTGTTTTCATAAGGGATATTCTTGTGTACTCCTGTCCCACAAGAAGTGGGAGTCCAAGAGATACAAAATATCCAGAGGGCCACAATATGATCATGTGAGACAGCAACACATATAGAAATCCCACAAGACTGGCTGTTCTTTCTTGTGTAACCCTATCACATATGAAGGTCTGGTTTTCTCCTTCAAACAGTTTCCAGTGGAGTGTAGGAGATAACTCACTTTCTGAGTTTAAAAGGGCTCTTAAAAAGCAATGTTCAATGAGCAGGTTTAGCTGTGGGACCCTCCCTGAGCTTGGCTACCTCACTGGCAGGACACTCAAAAGTCCCATCACCTGCAAATCAGAGGCTGCAGTTGCAACAGCCCTTGGGCAGGACTGCTCCCAAAAATCTGATTAATGTTGAACTGGAAAATACAGCCTAACTCCCCCCAAATGGTCTGTGATGTTGCTGCTCCCAGACTACTTTTCATTCAAGCATGATCAAGAAAACAATTACATAAATACCAGGCAGTGCTGCCCTTTGCTAGCAGCTCAATAGGTTAAATTCTGCTTGGCTTAACAACTGCAGCCTCAGTGAATTCTCTGGGTTTGCTTGAGAGACTTATGGCACAGTGAATTATTTGCCCTACATTTCTTGTACTAAAGTAAAGCCATGCACAGTAAACCACGAAGCCCGAGACTCTGAGTCCTGCTGCAGCCCCATTCCTGCACACCATTTCAGAACTGGCAAACTGCATATCACACCAGCCTCCGCTCGGCTGTACCATGCTGGCTGTCGTGTTTGCCACTGGACCAAGCTGCTGGGTAGTGAGAGCAAATGAAACTAAATCCTGCCTCACCTGCCTTAGTGTAGCTCACCACCACAGGCTTTTTAAACAGGTCGGAATCTGCCAGTATGAGTGACTTTGTTTCGTCGGGAGGCTGTGCTGTGAAGCTCACTGCAGTTTGCCAGCTGCATTTACTGCAGAGCTACAGTAATGATTTGCTGTGAAATTAGTACACTTACATGTGACTCAGAATACTTGCTAAATTCACAATAACGGGGGGGAAGGCTGAAGTAGCATCACAAATGAATTATCAACTTAATTTTCTGCACAATAGATGTCACAAGGCGTTACTATCCTGCTTGAGTCATGTGGCAAAGCCGTGCGGCCAGTGGGTCTTAACAGGGTGCATTGCAAATGGGGCTCGTCCAGGGAGAGTGGCTATCTCAGCTAATCTTGCTGGGGAGAATTAGATGAGTCGAACTTTGTGGCATTTAGTGCCCCAGGGAGTCATTATCTTATAACAAACCTGCTATCTCTCACACCATATTGCAAGACTGTAAGTCATGCAGATACTGAACAGAGAGCTGTTTATCACTTGGGCAGCTGTCCAAAGTGCAACTATATAAAGAGAAGACACTTGAAGATTTTTCCATTCATGAGGCAGCTTTTATAGATTTGCATTCATAGGGCTTTTCAGAGAAAACAATAACAATTTAAGATTTTTTATTCCATTTTTGCTGCCAGAAGCTGAAAGAAGGAAAAACAGTTCTCTATTTAATGTAAGATACAGGGGAAATGAGGGGGATTGAAATGATGAGAAGGTTTTGGGACATGAAGAAGCCTTAAAAGGCATCTACTGTTAATTTTTTTTCATGCAGAACTTTTTACAGATAATGCCTGTTTGAGAGAGATGGTTTAAATATGCAGATGTCTCTTCTCAAAGGCATTCAAATTGTTAGTTAATTAGTCAGCAGTAAGGATTGGCTCTTGTACTTTTTACACATATAAAAGTGGGAATGAAGGGGTTTTTTTCTTTTACTTTTTCTGCTGCACAAAACAATAGATGTCAGCCTGCAAAACCAAGTGGCTGTTCCCTATTTTTCGTGCTTTCCTTCTACACTGTGTTTTTTCATCTTTCCATATGCAGAAATCCTTCTTTCTCTACCCTTAACTCTTGCATAGTTAATGTCAAAAAACCTTTTCTGCTCCAAAAGAGCCTTTTTGGGCATGCAAATGGAAAGCTTGCTCTGCTTTATTGCCTTCCACACTGTTACCAGCAGCTCATGTTTACTTTCAATGGGGAGGTGCCAGGTAGCTGGTGCTGGATCTGTGCCTGGTTTGCTGAGGAGTGTGCTGTCATGAGAGGAGGTCATGGACATGTCTGTCCTGCTGCTGGAGCCTCAGCAGTGGCTGGCCCTGGTCTTGGCCACCTGGTGTTACCCGTTCTGGGGAGACCCCATGTTTCTACCAGCCACATGGAATGTAATGAAGGCACATTTGGCTCAGTCCTTCCCCGTTTCCTTTGAGGCTGTTGTGACAGCCTACAAACTGCACAGCCTCTCCCATTCCAGCCTGGAGAGTGTAAGCAAAGGCTTTTGTCTGGAACAGGGGTGGAGCCTGGCTTCAGCTGGATGGGGCCCAAGAGCTTGGGGTGGCCTTCATGGCCTGAGCCGCTTGAATGCTTGGGTATGCTGCTCTGCTGCCCCTGCCCGGCCAGTGGGGATTGAGCCTAGAGCCACAGAGCATCCCTGTGCCCATGCTGGAAGCTGTGACTGTCCTACTCTCAGGATCCTTCTGCCACCCTGGCCAGTTGCCTGCTTTGCCTTTATGTAAGGAGTCTTCCAGCAGGTTGGATCAAGCCTGTGTAAATATCCTGTGTGTTCAACATTTCCCCAGGCCAGATTTGGTACCAAACCAGATTTGGAAGCTCAGGCATCATTAGAAATAACTGACTGGCATCCAGCAAAGAAAAACCACAGGTGAAAGACAGTAAAGCTTAAGGGTCACTGTGCCAAGTCGGGGATGTTGTGAGAAGGGATGCACTGTGAACAGGCATCCTAGTACTCACAGCGTGGAGATGTTGCAATTTTAAGCCTGAGAGCCCACAGCAGGATGTAACAGCCCTGCTCACACGCATTTCTCAAACTTCCTGTTATTTGTTCTTCCACCTACATCTCCCTTCCTGGGTGTTGTGATGTGTAAGTTATACCACATGCACCTTTAGACTGAGTGGGACAGTTTCAGAGGTAATGTCGAAGCAATAGTTGGCTAAGTTCTGAAAACACAGAAAATTCAGACCCAGGGTGTATTTCCCATTGAGGGGGCGACAGGAGAGTTTCATTTACAACACTTCTGTTCCCTCACAGACGTATCTTATTTTTTGACTTGAGTGGTAATTGCAATTCAAGGAATTTCTCATTTTGTGACAATTTTTTTGGTATAAATTATAGAGGAAAGCCAAATCTAATGGACCTGGGATCCCTGTTGATCAAACCAGTGCAACGGCTGATGAAATATCCCTTGTTACTCCATGAGCTCTTGAACTCAACTCCTGCTTCTCACCCTGACCACAAGGTGCTACAAGATGCCCTTTTTGTTATGAAAAACATTAATGTGAACATCAATGAACTTAAAAGGAGGAAAGATTTAGGTAAGAAAAGAGCACAGCAAGTGCTTTCTTTGTGGGTTTGGGCTGGCCATTACAAAACAGATATTCAGCTCCAGATATTTCACTACATCAGTTTTGGCTGGTGCCACCCACATTGTGTAATACAGTGTTTCAAGAAGGTAACAGGTGCCTTAATGTCCCTTGTCCTCAGCCAACTATCTTACCTGACTGGCAACTCTAGTATGAAAACAGGGAAAGAATTAGTGTTATATAGTCTGTAATGCAGTTGCAAACACTGATAATAATTAAGATGCAGCAATAGCAATATTTTTTATAGACTTGCCACATTGAAGCCCTAACTTCCCAAGGCTAGCGTTGATAATGTGGTTTTCATCCTCTTGAGCATTTTCACACAAGATTACAGCAAATGCCATCAAAGTGTCTGCCCTCAAATGGTTTCATATGTGTGTGCCTGTCCCTGTGAAAAGTCCTGCAAATACAGACTACTGATGTAATGAAATTCTCTGTCTGCAGTGCTGAAGTATAGGAAGAATGATGATGATGAAACCCTTAAAGAAAAGTTTTCCCGACTGAATATTCACTCCATTAGCAAGAAATCCAAGAGGGTCACCTGCCATCTGAAAATACTGACGAGGGGAGAACCTCAGGTACTTACTCATCCAACTGCAGATTTGCATTGACAGCTTCAGTTCTGCTTTTGCACTGGGTGTTTTTCAAAACATGCTGGAAATGGAGTTTGTGGTGCTGCTTTTTTTTACTGCCTAATGTATAAACTCATTTTCTGACTGTAACAGAAGACAGGAAAGATCTTTGTGATTGAAATAGAAAATAATGTAATGTGTTCTCCACCTTTTCCTTTTTTACACAAGAGTTTCTCAAACTTCTGGTCTTCAGCAGAGAGGAAGTGAGCAGTAGTTTTGTCAAACTCAGCCTGAGATCAGCATTTTGCAGATACCCTGGCAATAGTTATTGTCGGGGCTGAGAACGCGTTCAGTCCATCTTGCTCGTGTTGTAGCATTAAAGTTCAGAATCCACCTAGGAAGATGAGCAGTACCTCTAATTAGGAAATGCCACAGGGTTTGCCTCTACATATGTAAAGACCTGAAACCATCAAAACTATAGAGACAAAGAACTCTGTGATGAGTCTGATGGGTGCTGGGAGGCCAAAAGTAAAATGCTCCTCCATAATTTTGAAGTTGTAATTCAAAACCTAGCAGGATAAACATTTTCAGGAAAGCTTAAATCGAAATCTCAAAGAAAATCAATTACAAATGACCTTGAAAGTGATATCCAGTGCACCTCACTGCAGGAGATGGCTGATTATACAAGGTCACTTGCCTTTCTAGATGTGACTTTACAAGATACGTGCCACTTTTTCCTGTTTTGTTTTTTATCAGTGGTTTCCCTCTTTCTCTGATGCAAACTACCCACATTTATGTTTTCTGTTCATTTATTTATACAGTGGAAATTTTTGTATTCAGAATGTGACAGACACCAGCAAGTCTATAAAATCAGAGAAAAAGGGAATTAAATTTGATTAAGAGGATATGTGATTTTTCTTTTTATTTTTTTTTTCCTTTATAAGCTTCTAGTTTATGTTTTTTTGGTTTTGTTTCTAATTAAGCTTAAAACATTTGAGAATCATTTTAGTATCAGAATACATCTGCTAGAGATTCAGCCGTCTCTCCCGCTTAATTAGACTGAGAAAGTTCCCAGCTCACATCTTGAAACACACAGCGACCCTCATGGCAAAACCACTAAGACGTGACTTGAGATTTCTGAAGCCTTCTGAAGCCTTCTGAAGAAGGAAAAGACGGGCAGAAATCACCGCGTTTTCAGGGTGTTCCCAGCCGGCATAAAGAAGTTTCCCGAGGCCATTCCCAGCCGCCGGCGTTTCCAGAGGGAAGGCTGGTACGGCTCTGGGGTAACAGCTCCACCTACAGCCTGCCTGCGGGAGAGCGCCCCAGCACCCGCGGGGTGCGGCCACGACTCCGAAATCTCCCATTTTTCCCTCCTCCTTTCCGTCCTTTCCTCAGACGGAGCAACAACACGCAGCAAAATGAAAGGTTTTGTCGGCACACGCCGGTGGGCTTGGAGTAAAGCAACTCCCTGCTTCCAGAAGGATTAAAAATGAAATTCCCTGCCGTGTTGCCCAGCGGTTTTGCCTTTTCTTGAATTACAGCTGGGGCTTGGGAGAATTAAGGGTTGATCTGTTTTCAAAGGGAGGAGTTCAGGGATTTTTCTAGCAGCCCTCTGGATGTTTCTGTCATTAGCTGGTCTCTTTTGGGCTGCCAAAATAACAGTGCAAATGTCTATTTTAGGTGAAAGATCAAACTTTTAATAAGGAAGAAAAGTTGTTCCAAAGTTTGGAGAAGACTGTGAAATCGTGTGTGAAGAACATTTCACTCTGTTCACAACATCTCCAGGTGGGTACAGGCCTTTTTGCAATCTGTGGTCACCAAAACCTGTCCATAACCAGCTTGACACACATTTCTGCCACTGGTTAGGCAACACCAAGTTATTTATAAGCAAGCCTGTCTACATCAGAATATTAAATAAATCAGCTGTGCTGCCACCGCATTACTGAGCCCATGGCAAAAAAGTTTTGAAGCCCACATTTTTGCATTTTTCCCCTGACAGAAGCAGGCTCTGTGGAGACCCACAGGTGCAGTGCAGAGAAGAAGGTGCTGTCTGGTGGCACAGTCAGGACTTTCAATCTCTGTGTGAAGCTGTCACCCCCATCTGCTGCAGCGGAGCACCAACTGCTTCTCATTAATGATGGAAGAACTGAGCTGCAGCCACATGAATTAAAACATCCTCAAATACATATTTTGGATGGAAGGACTCCTTCCTTTTTCCTGTGTTTAGGTTGTGTTGAGGGCTAGCATTAGACGTACAGAGTGCTCGAGTTCTCTAAAATGTCTTTGCTTCAATCCTCCTGTCCAAAGATGAGGGTTGGCTTGTGACTTATCAACCTCTCATGGACTACTTGCCAGCTTTGTAGATGGCATGAGGCCTGACAAAGTGTAAGTGTGCCCTACCCAGGCAGGAAGGTTGTTTGAGAGATAGGCAAGATCAATAACCAGCTGGCCGGGGCTTATCACAAACACACCTCGTTTGGTTCAGCAAGCAGGGAAAGGCCAGAGAGCTCAGCCAATGAGGGCTGTGGCCTGGAGTGGTGCTGACAGCTCCTTATCCAAACACATCCACACTTCATTGAGATTAAAATTCTGAGTAACTGAAATACACCACTGTAGTCCTACTCAGTCCCCCAAAAGAGGCTTTTGAGGATGCATGGGAAGGTGGCTTCTTGCTGAGGAGCAGCTGATTTCCGGTGGGATATTCATTACTTTAGGGCACAGTTTTTTCAGCTGAATATTAACAACTTGATTCTTAAGTAGTTTGCATTTAAAATAGACAAAGCACAGGAACATATTATCACAGTAAGCAACCCCACAGTGACTGGAAACTGCACAGCAGCTGCACGGGTGTCAGAGATGGAAAATATTTCTGATACCATCAGTATTATTGCAGTAGCTGCATGAGTGAATCCAGTATATTAAAACATATTCTCATAGTTTCATCCTCCTACCATCTTTTCCTTTAGGATTCTATACATCTGGCTGCCCAGAATATAACTGGGCTTCAGGAAATCCTGCAAGATAAAGATGACAAAGTCAGTGACTGTTTGGAAAAATGGACCAACACTGCAAATCTATGGGAAGACTTTGTAAGTTTATGCCATGTCCAGTGTTACACAGCTATCTGTATGTCTGAGAAAAGAGCTGTATGTGAGGAAGACTAGGACAGAAAAGAGAGAGGAAAAAAAAAAACAGCTTAGGAACTTGTTGGGAAAGATGAGTGGTGTTTTTGGTTGAATTTCTGTAAGAACTAAGATAAAATACAATGTAAGTGCACTGTGTTTTCCTTAGAAGAACTAAAGAAAACTTGTCAAGCTAAATTCCTGGGTTTAAACTAAAATCTTTGCACTAAATTTGTATCACCTGAACAAACCTGTATTTGTTTCACCTGAGCTTCTGAGAAGAGCAGCAGATCTTTGTCTTGCTACTTTTGTTACCAGCACTTGCACTTGGATTAACCTTTGTGACTGATATTGTGCTCATGTACTGTTAGCTCCTGGAATCACAGATCTGTAAAAACCTTGGATTTATTAACTTTTAAAGTAAGTTATTGTCTTTATAGTCATGGAATCATAGGACTGTTTAGGTTGGAAAAAGGCCTCTAGGATCATCAAGTCCAGATATTAACGTAGTGCTGTGAAATCCTTCATATAGGGAAACCACGAAAAATCCAAATATAGCCCATAGTAATTAATAAAGCAATTTAAAAAATAGTAGTAGTTTTTCAACTAGTCCTCTGCTTTCAGAATTAAAATGGATTCTAATGCCTGACTCTAATAAGTTACCTAAATGTCTCTTCAAAATGGGACAGGCTGCTTCTTCAAATAGCTGCTCAAGCTGGAAAAATTCAGAGGTGGAGGTTTCCTACACTTTCCTAGTTTAGTGCTGACTCAAATATAGCCATTCAGTCCTTTCCAAAACACTGAAAACAGAGTCTGCTGAGAAACAGAAGGCTCTTTGACAGAACACAACCTCCAGGATAATGACAGGGAGAGTAGGATGATGTATTTCCTTTCCTTTGAAATTCCCACACGTGAAAGGTATCTCAAAAATTCATCTCAGTGATCAGAATGATATTTTCAATGTCTTTACAATGAATGAGTGCATAAAGTGCAAAAGAATACCTCTCTGTCATTGCAGTGGTGAGTGTGCCCAGTACGGAAGCTGCCCCCATATTCAGAAATATAAAAGAAAAATAGAAGTAATTCCACAACAGATGAAACAGAAAACTTCTTTTTAGAAAAAAAAATTGTAACAGCTACTGTGTCATGACCTAGATATTCTGAAAGTCTATGTAATTAAAAAAAATACCCAACAACCTAATTTTATTTATTTTAACTGTGGGCATTGTTATTAACAATTGCTAATTTCTATTTATTATCTGTTTATTTCTGTGAGTCGGATTTACAAGATTACAAGGATTTCCTATCCTATGTATATGGTTTTTTTAAAACACTTTTGGCTTGGCATTGCACAATGAGTAGATGTTCTCACTGGACAATCCATGGTGTTCTTCACGTGTTTTCCTGAAAGGTTATTATCAAGGGAGTTCTCAAGCAATGGGCTCAGGTTAATTGTTTGTCGTTTTTTTTTTTTCCCCTCGGTGCATTTGTCAATAATGTATACCTTCCTCTCTCGTTAGACTTTTTGGAAAAATTTCAGGGCAGAAATTCCCAGTAGCCTCTTTTTCAGAAATCAGGTCCAGCAGTTTGGAAGAATTGTTTTCTTAATGCATCAAAAATCGGTTCGCTAAACACAGCCCAGTTTTTCAGGTGGAAATAAAATAGGAGCTATTTAGCCAGTGTACATCATCTTGGCCTTGGAGAGAAACTCTGGGGCTAAAGTGGATCTGTCCTCAACTGTGGTATGTTTTGGAGAATGCAGAGGCAGCTGCTCTTTTATTCTCACGTTCAACCCAACAACTTAATTCACACCGAATGTCCAAGAGATTTAATATGATGATGAATTTCACTCACTACAAGCCTGTGCTGTATTTGAACAAATGACTTACAAAAATAAATTTTATTTCATGCAATATTAATCCCTTGAGGCAATTAGAGGCTAATGGAAAACTCTGAGGAAGACTGCTTTTTTACCAGGTGTCTAATTTTGTTGATTACTAGAGATAAAACCAACAAGCATAACCTAATTTAATCAAATCAAGTGATTGTTTGTGTTTGCTTAAACAGGAATTGAGTTACAGCTGTTTCCAGGAGAAAAAAAAAAAAAAAAAAAAAAAAAAAAAAAAAGA
>VXAZ01009478.1:614180-699293 GCA_013399875.1 Gymnorhina tibicen
AAAAAAAAAGAAAAAAAAGAAAAGCAGCTTTGAGAGAATTCAAGACTGCCACTTAATAAGACCTCATTGCCTTTAGACTGTATATTGGTGTGGGCCCTCCAGCTAAGGAAATTCCAGTTTTATTTGACCACTTGACCAATCCTTGCTGTTTTCCCCCAGTGGCAGCTCCCTAGGGGCAGCACCTCAGGCTGCAGGCTCCAAGGGACCACTGCCATTAGCAGACACTGTAAGTTGAAAAACTGATCTCTCTCCTGTAAGAAAGAGATTTTAAGTCATGCTGGACTCTGCTTGAAACTGCCTGTGGCAGCAATGCTTTGTGAAGAGTGATGAACAGATTGCTTGACGGGCTGCCATCAGGCTCAGCCTGTTATGGGGTCTGAAGGACTGTATGAATAAAGTAATGAGTAGGTCTGGTTTACACTTTCCAGATGGCTCAGCTGGACAAGCTTGTCTTGACTCCTCTCTCAGCACTGCAAGCCCTGTTTCCAGGCCCTCAGAAGCTCATCCAGAAGCGCTATGACAAGTTGCTGGACTACAACAGCTGCCTTCAGAGGTCAGCTGGAGAAGAGCTGGACCTGGCAAAGAAAGACTATGAGGCTCTAAATGCACAGCTAGTGGAAGAACTTCAGGTATTCAACAGAGCAGCCAAAAAGATTGTGTTGAACTGCCTACATTGCTTCATCACCCTCCTCGGGAATATTATGTTTGCAGCACTTCAATCAAACTCTGCTGTCGTGGTGCCTGTTCCAGTAAGTACATTAGAAACAGGTGTACATGTGCCTTAATTTGGCTTTTTTTCTTTCTGTATGCTTTGGCTAAAGTTATGTAGGGCACAGATCTATGAAGCTACACTGATTTACTGATTTTGTTTGTTCTGCTGAGCACAGTCAGATTTGTGTTTTTTTTCCTTTGCAAACTCAGTGAAGATTAAGTTCATAGAATCAAAATGGTTTGGTTGTAAGGGACTTTAAAGACCATCCAGTTCCAATTCCCCTGCCATTAACAGGGACATCTTCCACTAGACCAGGTTGCTTAAAGCCCCATCCAACCTGACCTTTAAAGCTTCCAGGGATAAGGAACCCACAGCTTCTCTGCAGAAGCCATTTCAGTGCCTCACCACGGTCACAGTAAACTAATCTAAACCTGTCCTCTTCCAGTTTAAAGCCATTCCCCTTTGTCCTGTCACTACATGCCCTTGTAAAATACCCCTCTCCAGCTTTCCTGTAAGCCCTCTTTAGGTACTGAAGGGCACAATAAGGTCACTTGAGTGCGTTCTGAGAAACTTATGTTCTGAACTTTTGTCAGACCTAGACTTTTCATCGAGAATAATCCTAATGGAACTGTTCCAGCTGTTACAGAGATAGTAATGGCAAGAATATTACAGGAAGGCAAAAAGAAGGCAGCTGCTAGCATTTCTTAGCATCTACCCTGACTAGCCCAGAAAACACAGGAAATTATAAGAAAGTACATGAACACTTCCTTTGCTGCTAGACCTGCAGATTCATAGATGACTGCAAAACAGAAACAAGTTAGGAGATCCGATGAAATAACCTTTATGGAAATCAAGTTGCTTTAAAACTCAAATAGGATGCAGAAACTCCTGCAGACATCTCTCAGCAGTACGCAACAGCCTTGCCTGGAGGACTCGAGACCCCTGAGATACACAGCTGCAACAATGCCATCCACACATACAAATCCACTCACCTGAACGGAAGCAAGGTTACTTGGGAAACGCACTGTAGTAAGCCAGTTCTGGACTATTCCTTTCTATTAAGGCTTGAACAGAGCACATTGTAGTAAGGGGCAGGATCAAAACATAGAGCTATGGTGTTTAATGGGAAAATGAAGGCTTCTTCCGCATGAAGAAATTTCATCCCTGTAATTTGACATTTTCATGTTTTGAAAGCTGTTGTATTGGGCATTGCTTTCTGTGAGGGTCTGGCCACAAAATTACCTTTTTTTTCTTTTTTTTTCTGTTTACATCAGCAAATGTATTTTGTATTAGGATCAGACCAAAAGCACTTACCCCATGCCACAGACAGAGACTCAGTTACCCAACAATTTTTAACCTGTTGGCAGCACTCAGTTGCACAAACGCACAGCTGTGGGGTAAGCTACTCCAAGCCTTGAAGCACATTGGCCACTCTGATAGCTGCTGAGATGCACATTTGCATCTGAAAGCAGGTGGCTCAGTAGCATAAATGCAAGGCTCTTCATTTTTCACCACCGTTTAGAATATTTTTTAATGATTTAACTTCAATTGCTATGTCTTTTAAATGTAACAGCGTTTATTAGAAACTTCCTTTAAGCAAGGACCTTTCTTCTCTTTACATCTCATACACAGACAGTACACTGCTTATGGCCTCTGCAGAAAATAGACATAACTTGTCAGATTTCCTGACTCCTAGCATTCAGCCAATTAAACCAAATCTGCTCTCTCCAATCTCCCTACCATTTTGTACATGAAATCTAACCCACATTTGTGTTTGCAGCTGTCCTCCTCAAGCATCTGTGAAGTGCAGAATCAATTGATAGAGGAGGTTCACAAGCTGAATTTGGTAAAAGAAAACAGCAGTGCAACCTTTATTGAGAGAAAATTGAGCTTCGAAAAAAAGAAACCTGTTCCTTCTCCGGTGAGTACCCTACATCCAAATTGTGTATGAAGCATCCTCTTTTGATCACTTTTGAAACAAACCCATTTTTATGCTGCCTAAAGGTTTGGGCTTTGTCTCTTCACTGTGACTCTGAATCAGGTTGTTGGAGTGAAGCTTTCGTTGACAAGTAACTTCTGAAGATTTTTCACTTTCTTTCATGTTGATATCTTGAAAATTCACTTGAAATTACCTCTGATAGCCCTTAGGCCTTTAAGCACATGTTAAGGCTAAGGTATATGAAAAGTTTGGTAACTTCTTTTTGTTAAATACTCTTATAGTGCATCTTAAGTCTTCTAATTCAGAAGATTTTTCCCTTGTGCTCAGCTGTGGTTATATATACTGGTGTTTACACATACATGCACAAACATACACACCCACAGCAGAAGATTCAGAAAATCCACCAGGAGATCTGTGTTCCCAATCTTATCAGACGTTTCTGGAGGTTTTAGGAGTCTAGTTTACAGTAAAATAAAGACTTGAGTGCAGGGGTATAGGAGAAGCTGAGGCAGTTGTAGAATTCCTTTCAGCATCAGTGAAGGCACATGTGCTCTTGCTTCTGTGGTACGTTAAGATCCCATTGATGTGCAGCACCCTCCTCCCTGCCCTCTAACCAAACCCTGAAATGAAGATGCTTCCAGCAGCTAATGGCATCGTGCCCTCATTTAGAGAGGTAATTTCACACAAAAAGCAGCCAGTTTGGGCACCACTGATTTTTTTGCCTAATGCCTTACCATGCAAGTTGTTACGTGGTCTTAGCACACCTTAGCCTATTTTTGGATTATGCTCTTTTTGTGATATTACATAGGAATACGAAGGTCACGGCTACGGAAAAGCAATTAAGCAGGAGACAGTTCACATACAAAACACCAGCTCTTTGAGAGCAGAGGACAGATTAAGAGGTCTTTAATTAGTGAAATTCCTACATTTCTTTAAAATCTGCCCTTTATTGCTCACCTGTTACTGTAGCAGTGGGACAGATCCTTCCTGCACATGCAAAGGAGATTTGATCCCTGTGTAAGTAACTCCTCGGTCTGTGCGTAAAAACACTGGGTCAGTTGCCACATGCAGCATACACAGATTTTTATCTAGAAATGGCCCCAGCATTACTGAGGATGAATATTAATTGTTTGCTTTTCAGCTGGAGTCCCCACGCCAAACAGAAGACCACAGGTCCAAGCTGCTGTCCACGTACAGCACCGAGCTGCTGTACCAGGTAAAGCGCAAGTGCAATGCCGTGCAGGAATTCGATATTGACTTGCATGAAGGAGAATTGGTGGCTGTTGTGGAGCAAAAGGACTCCTTTGGAAGCACAAGCAGATGGCTTGTTGACACAGGAAGTAAGTTCTCTGCACAAATATCCCAATAACAGCTTCCCTTTGGGATACTGATTTCTTTTCATTCTGGCCCCATCTGTTTGCCTCTGTCATACTGACAGCTGCATAAAATGGTTTTTAAATTATTTTAGCTGTGTTTTGCTGTTTATTTATTTTCTGTCTCTGTATTCTGGTTTCTAGTTCTCACAGGGTACGTGTATTCGTCCTTCCTGAGGCCTTACAATCCAGCCAAAGCGCAGAAGGATGTTGCAGAAAATGGCCTTAGTGATGATGATTTTGATGACATCAGCCTCTTTGTCTCTTCACGACCCTCTACTGACTGCAGCACAAGAAGTCCAGGCTACAAGAAGAGTGACGGCAGCTCACCTCTTCACTTCTGTGAAAATCCCACATTTCAAATTTATGGCACAGGGACTGGTGCTCTTCAGGGTATGGATGATCATACCCTGGATGATCAGGGTGTGGATGTAAGTATGATACACACTGTGCCTGTCTTCTTGTTGTTCCTATTTCGAGTCTAGAATTATACCGTTTGTAATTTAAATGGTTTCCTTATACACTGGAAAAGACTGGCACTAATCTGGCAGTGTGACACGGGAATTTGTTATCCTCTGCTCTTAAATACTATGAGGTAGGAAAAGAGAATCAGTTAAACAGTGAATTGCAGTCCTGTGTCACAGAAAACACACTGTTGCCTTTTCCCACCCCGTGTATGCCTCAAGGTTCTCCTATGGAGCAAGAACCCACAAAATAGCTCAGTTTGGGGGGTTTTCCAACTTAGTATTGACAAGAAAGCTGTGACAAGAATGCTGATCAGCAAGGCACAGAAGTGACCCATGTACCACATTTGAGTACAGGAGCTTTAGGAAAGGTGATTCTCCATGAGGAAACCTTGCTGAAAAATTCTTCATCCAATCCACTGCTGCTTGGTGCGAGCTGAAAACCTTCCCAGTGTTGTAAGGTGATGAGGTCTTGGAGCTTGGTTTGTTCCTCATGCAGAATTCCCCAGATCCTTCAGTTTTACTTTTTTTTTGGTCCTGTCTAGAAATTGCAGGCCATGTAGTTGAACACTGGTTTGTACATGTTATTACATGTTTTCTGTATACAGAACTCCTACTCATATGGAGCTACATGGTAAGATGTGGCTACATGTTTCAATACTGATTTTGGTTTATGTGGCTTTCCTTTTTCAGATCTTCTATGCTGTTTATGCATTTCAAGCTAGAAATGATCACGAACTCAGCCTTCAGGAGTACCAGAAGGTGAGGATACTTCGCTTTTCCGACCTGAGTGGCAATAAGGAGTGGTGGCTAGCTGAAGCAAAAGGTCAGAAGGGATATGTACCATCTAATTATCTAGGGAAGATGACATATGCTTAGGAGGGGAAGGGCCTGTTGAGCCAGACTCTCTGAAGCAGACAGAATAATCATCTGTTAGGTTTGCAGCAAGAAAAGCAAGCTCACAAATGATTGACAGAAGCCATGGTATCCAGCACACAGATGATACTGAGAACCTCCATCCTCCAAAAGCCATCACCTTGTCAAGACCTGAGGGAGGAAACATTTAACAGGAAGACTGATTGTGATTAACATCCTGAAGAGCTTGCTCTTCTATTACCCCATAATTTTCTCTTTTGTCAAAGCATCATACATCAAGACTCAACCTACAAGTACAAATCACAGATGAAATGACATTTTTCTTCCATGATATTTAGCAAATAATATTCAAGATGAAGAGAATTAGCCTTGAAAAAGGACAAATTAAGTCATCAGGGATACTGTAGGCTGAGTTGTTCCTGAACTCTTATCTCAGTGAACACAGACACATCTTAAAATTTGAGCTTATTTGATTGTCCATTTTTATCCTCAGCTGCTTTTCTGAAGAACCTTTTTTCTCAGTGGAGACTATTGGAGCGGGAAAAGAAAAAGGGCTTCATTTTTAAGGAAACATTTCAACTTAAAACATACCAGGTGTGGTGGTACCAGTGACTGGTCCCAGAGAAAAAAGTATGTTTAGTTAAATATGGAAATGCAGGAAGGCAAAGAGGGGACAAGAAACAGGTACTGTGAAATAAAGAAGTTATAATTTTCAAATGAATTACACAACTGCTTCATATGGCAGAGACAGTTTGTAGCAATATGGAAGTGCCCCAGGTTTGAAATCCACATATGTCTCCACACTAACTGCTTCAGTGCAAGATCTGTGTAGTGAAATGAAACCTGTGTTGTTGGTCTTGGAAAATTCACAGGTTGAAATTTAAAAAAAGAAAAAAAAAAGGAAGAAAAGTCAAGTGGTACCTTTCAATGAATATTTAATGCCTCGGTGATTCCTTAAGTCAGATGCAGGGATCATAATATCTAGTGAGTAAGTTTCTTTAGGTTCATTGACTACAGTGATTCCTAGGTCAGGCTGGTGCCCTGCACTTAAGAGAGACTGAATGGTGACGGAAAACACCTCCTTGTGATTCCCATTGATATCTAAGTGCTCATCACAAGGTATTTCACCACGGCAATGCCAAGGTCCTCTAGTGATAAGCAAAGAACTTCTCGTGCAAAGCACTGCAAAAAGGAAACAAAAAAGTGATTATGCCTGCAGCAAATAGTGCAATTGAAAGAAAACTTCTGCCAGGTATTTTCTGTATTGCATAATTGCTTGCACTGATGCCTAAAATGGTAACACTGTTAAAATCAGGGGCGGGTAGTGTTGCTGATTGAGGGTATACAGAAATTGCTCTAATTGTCTAAGTTTCTGTTTCCTGTAGTTGAAGAGTGGGGTTTGAAGATGAAATGATTCAAAATGCTTAGTGAGATGTAATAGAAAATAACCTGTCAGCAAAGAAAAAAATGAGAAAAATTAGGGCAGTTGCTACACACAAGTTTTTGCTATGCTAATGAACCTGGCTCCATTTTCTTTAATGTCCTCAATTTTCAGATTATTTTCTTAAAAGGGTAGAAAAAGTTGTCAGTCTTGCTCAGAGACTGAATGCAGTGAATCACAGAGATTAAACCTGAAATTTGTGCTGGATTAAATCATATGACAGAGAAATTCAGAGATGGATATCCAGAATCTGGTGTGGGAATCTCTGTGAACTACTGCTATCCAGTGAGCAGTAACAATGCATAAAGCATTGTTTTGCCTTATTGTACATCATCTTAGGCACTTAAATCTTGCTGTCCCCATGGCAAGCAAAAAGGGTTCTCAGTTGTTTTATGAATGGATGTAGCTGCTTTTATGGAAAGCTTCACCCTTAGTTAAATGAAGAAAATAAAGTGCAGAGGGAATAGCAGCTTGGGAGAATGGACTGAAAGACTCACCCCTACCCTCTTACTGCTTTGCCTTTTGTATTTTGAGATTATGGGGAAGATCCACAGAAAGAAAGTTTTCAGCTCTGTTTTACAATTTAGACTCTTTCATTTGGAGATGATCTATACTTTGCAATAGTTGGAACAGTTTTAGAAATGACTGAATTGTACTTAATAGGCTTAATGCAGTCATGTAAGCACAATGATGAAGTTTTGTATTTCAGAAAGTGAAATTAATTAAGGGAAAGAGTCAGGAAAAATAAGATTTCTGAAGTCTTAGTGCTGAGAACTCAGCTTGAGTCACAGGGAGAGCTCTGATTTTGAGTGTTAGGCATGTTCCTCATGAAAAATCAGACTCTGTGAAGGTGTCTCAAAGCATACTCAGATGCTGCTCTCCAAAATATTCGGTAGGTATCTGGATCCTGAAGTAACAAGGAATGAAGGATGAAATATACTGGAGCTGAGCACCTAAATTTCATTGAATTTCTGGGGGACTTGGGAACTCCTAGTAGGCCAAATGAAATCCCAGTGTATGATTGGGACCCATAATAATTTTTGTATTGTGGGATAATTATATGACCTTATTATAGCCTAATAACTTGGGATCCAGTAAAAGTACTTTATCAGGTACCCAGGTGGGTTGGCTTACTCCATTTCAGAAATTCAAAGTTTTAGCCATTATCATTTGATATTATGAATATATTACAAACTTTTATTTTTGTTTAAAACAGATGAATGCAAACAGCAGTTGCAGAAAATTAAGAAACGCTCCTTCAATCTAAAGCCTTCCAAATTAAGGAGATTTACAACAATTCATATTAGACTTGCTCAGTCACATTTTTGTTAAGACGGTGCTTTAAATACTAGAAACTGAGCTGTGTTAGGGCTCCAGAAATTCATAAGAATATGCAATGGTTTTGCCACTGGATTTTTTTAATGTAGGGAAGGTTACAGTATTCTAAGAGCTTTCTTACTCTCATTAATGACAAAACTAATTTATTTTGATTGAAGCAGTTTACTGGATTGATCTTGCATTTGTTCAAATGTGTGTTTTACTTGAGCTGTTGTGACAATAAATATGTACAAGTACTTCCAAGACTGGGTCCACTCAAACTGAAGTGCTTCTCCATTCAGGGAATATTTTTAGGTGTTGCCATTATAACCTGGAACCCAGACAACGTCCAAGCCAGTGAACAGCGAAGTTCTAGGCTCTGACCTCTGGCACCTCTGTACTTCACCATCTTCCCTTTGGCTGGATGGTGCTTGTGATCTTTGAGCAGGGATTCAGCTTTTCAATGCAAACACAGATTGAAGAATTATTCCTTCTGACTTTTCATCTTCAGAAGCTTCACTGAGTAATTACCCCTTCAAACACTAAAGTATACTTTTGCTGTCATTTTAAGATAGCTTTTAAAAATGAAGATAGATGAAGTGGACCTAACACCTGCAGTAGGAAACACAGCCACGACAATCCTTGTTCCCATAGATTTGTTACTGATAATTCCTATTACAATATTGTTTGTTCAGAAACAGTAAAAAAAAATCTTATTTTGAATTATTGTAATAATAAAAATCTATTTTTGTAAAGATGTTTCTTCTTATTTATTCTTTTAAACATGATGTTTTTCAGAAGCAAAGAGCTTCATATGCTATCCAAGAGCTGCCTGCAAAGTTAGCAGAGGAAATAGACAGTTGCCTCAGATAAAATGCTGCAGTTCTAGGATGCATCCTAATTTATTGATCAATTCATTAGAACTTTTCAAGCACCATCAAAATAGGAAGCAAATTTAAAAACACACTTCAAGGTTACAGATGGCAGCATAGTTCTGTTCTTTTCCAGCTGCTCCTGAGATCGTGACCAGTACTTGCTGTGTCCAGCCTGAGGTCTGTCACGAGCTGTAGTAGATAAAAGTTTGTAAATCACACAGCCTTGTGTTAGATCTCTCCTTTTAGATCCAGGTATCACCATCATCCCCAAGTCCAGCCAGAAGGAGCACTCATGGAACCAGAGTAACTTATCATTTCACATTACTGAAGGTATCAGAATTTGGGCATCTGTGAAAATCCATCATATTTAAGTGGAAGTAAAATATTACCACACCAATTTCTAAAACATTTAAGGAAAGTAAGGTAGCTATTTTTATAGTAAACCACAGAGCAATTTGGTTTGGGGATAGAAAAATCACAGGACTATTTTCCTGTTATTTTCACTAAATAAGAGGCGTGCTTCTCAAAATCCAGGCGGGCATTCCTTCTTCCTGCCCTAGACTACGCTGCTCAACCTGACACACGACTTCAGTCAAACAAGCCTGTAGAACAGACTCCTTTCCTGAAAATACAGTTGTTAATTCCATCCTAACTATAACATCAAAGCAGAAAGCATCTGTTCCCTTCAATCTACTCTGTTTTTCAGCAGTGCCTATCTAACATATTCAAGCTAAACACTTGATTTAAAAGACCTGGTCTATGCTATAAATCCTTTCTGATATAATACTTCAAAGAATCACAATCCTAACTGACATTTTTATACCAACAGAAGAAGACTTTGTATTTCATTTAGGAAGCTGGGAAAGTTACAGTGGAAGAAAGTCTTTTGCTGATACAAACTGTAGCTGTATTGCAGATTTTGCTAATGCAGTGCTGTTGACGAGTGCAGCCAGACTTGGCCTTATTAGAGGGAAACGAGAGGCACACGCAAAAAGCACAGCATCACTTACTTCATTCTGAATGGAGGGACCCTACAGTCAATCCATGCCAGCGTAACGGATGTAAAGACATCAGGACACGTTTGAGTCAGGTCTCAGGAGTATTCTAAATGGCACTAGCTACCACCACTTAAAAACAAGGATAATTCCTTTTCTGCCTGCGTTCGCCCCATTGGAGGTACCTAAAGTAACCCGCACAGTTGAGATGTAAGCTCCTGCACTCTCACAAGCAAAGCTTTGCGTATGTTCAGAGGCAAGACAGAGGCAGCTAGCACCTTGAACATTCCTCTGGGAGGTTTTACTACTGGAATGAACACTTCACATAGATTCTTTAAATGGCTGAGTGCTCCTATCTTCACACTACTTCTTAGTGTAGGCAACAGTCTTCTGATTAACATTTAGGAAGAAAATATGCCTTCTGTTTGCTAATGGAAACTGCTTCGGTGTCTTTTCCTACTACGCTACCATTAAAAACCCTCTGTGCTGGAAAGGAAGAAGGATGGGCTGATCAAAAAGCTGTAAAAGTTCTGGATTCTTCTTCCTCATGCTGTTATTTTTACACAGCCCTGAAAGCTGCAGGCACTACAAAGATAAAACCTTTCTTTTTTTTCCCTCCACAGGAAATAATAGCTGAAAAAACATGCAAATTTTCCAGGCAGCTCAGGCAATCCTGAGTAAATGAAACTATTCCTTTGGATGTTTAAGGAACCTTAGCCTAAATCTTAATTGTGGAGAAGGGAAACGAGGTATGGGAAATAGCTGCCACGTATCAAGCTTCACACATGCTTAAAATACAGGATGGCAAAGAAAACCAGTAGCTTTCCCCTACCTATGCCAGTCTGTGTGGTGGGTTGACCATGGACAGATGCCAGGTGCCCACCCCAGCTGCTCTGTCACTCACTCCCCTCCTCAGCTGGGTGGGGGGGACAGAAAATAAGATGGAAGGTTTGTACATCAAGATAAGAGGAGTGAGAGATCACTCACCAATTACCATCATGGGCAAGACTTGGCTTTGGGAAGATTAATGTGACTTTTTACCCATCAAATCAGAGTATGATAAGGAGAAAATAAAACTGGCCATGCAAACCCAATACAGTCCAACATGTTTCCATGTTTAGAGATGCTCCCCTCATCACGGAAGGAATGGAAGGAAATTGCCACGTGCTGGTCACAGAGAGCAAGACTCAAAGTCATTTTCCAGTGCCCACCTTGAGCCAATTCTTAGCTGAACACAACCTGGAGCAGCTGGGATGAAGAGAAGGAGCACAAACTGAAGAACAGCTCAGGGGTATCAATGGAGAGCTGAAGGACATGATACTTCTCAGATATGTGGTGGTTCTCTACATTTTAAGAAACCTTGAAGACAGTTTTGACTCTTCTGTTCTTTTTAGATGAAGTTTCTCACTGTATAAAACCAAAATAGGCCAATTTAGCAAACTACCAAACCAAAAATCTCAATTTAAATTCACTGTTGTTGAACAGTTAAATTTTGAAGTTAAAAGAAACTATTTTTTCCCTAACAAGCTTTATAATTTGAGATAATAAACTCTGCCAATATAGACAACTATGAAGATCTGAAGCCTTTTGAGTATTGGAATATGGGGCGTAAGAAAAGTGGCAATGACTTCCCAGGTTAATAATCCTTTTATTATTAACATTTAAGAATGACAGTTTCAGCAAGTTCAATTTATTAAGCATCCACACAAATGTGGGGGTTTTAATATTAAAAAATACCCAACTTTTACGATTTCAAGTTTCAGTGCTTTGAGCTACAAAACCAGGAGCATGTAATAACGAATTCCTCTAACATATCAAATTCCCAGATTTGCAAAGGCAGAAGGAATACCAGAATTATTCAAGTTTTACCTCCTGTTTAACATAGGTTTTGGGCTTCCCTGATTTAACCTCTTTCAGTCCAGTACCTGAGGGATTTTCTTTAAGAAAAACACTGACACCGCTGTCTCACGGAACACAACCAACAAACTCCGCAAGCAGCCAGACTACTTCTTGAGTTTCTTTTGAGCGGCCTTCTTCTTGACCATTTGTAGCCTTTTCATGGCGTTGAGCTGGGACTCCTGCGAGGTGGGGCCCTTCAGGGACGCTGACTGATTGCCGCTGTCCGCCGCGGCTTTGCCGGCGCTGCCCGCGCTGCCGCCCGCGGCGCCGCCGCCGCCGTTGCCGCCGCCGCCCTGGCTGCTGGTGCTGGGGGCGGCGCTGCTGGGGCTGGGCAGCCCTGCCTTGCTCACGTTGTCGCTGCTCACCGAGCGGCTCAGCGTCGTCTTCCCCAGGGTCAGCGGCGGGGGAGGCTTCAGCTGGACGGGGTTTGTGCTGTTGTTGGCAGAAGCTATTTTCGACCCCAGTCCTGTTTTTGAAGTCGCCAGCCCTGACAAACCCACGGGTTTCTGGTTATTTGAAGAAGCTGCAGGTTTCCCGCTGGCACTCTGTGCTGTCGATCCCAGTTTGGCAGTTGATGGGTTGGCAGAGGAGGTTTTGGCTGCAAAAGCAGCCCATCCTGTAAGGCCACTCGTTGCTGAAGAGGAAACGCTTGTACTGGCAGAGTTCCCCGAAACTGCTGCTGAGGTCTAAAATAAATAAGCATTCTTATTATAGCAGCATCTATTTGTGTAACACATCACAGCAGGAATACACCGAGCCTCTGTTTCAGTTCTTTTCCCAGGAACACCCAGTGGACAATATTTCATCACTGGTCACCACAGTTGAAAAGTACTAACAAGAACAGGAAAGGATGCCAGGTGCAGCCAACTTTTAATCTCCCAGGCACATAGAACAAATAATACCTTTTCTCCCCCTTCTTCTGTACACTTAGCAGGCTACCACATAGCATTGTGATCCCTCCATAAACAACAAAAGCCCAAATTTGTGAACTATATAAAAGTTGGTGGCTTGCCTTCTTTTTTATGTGTTTACTGTTGTTACCTGGTGTCAGTTTTTAACAAGCTGACAGATGCTCAGACAAAAACCAGACACTGAGCAATTAAGTATTGCATTTATTACAGTCTTATTGTCAAAGTAGCAGTATCTGAACTGTTTCCTTTCTTCTTGGTTCTTAGCAGCCTCTACCATAGAGAGAATTTAAAAAAAAAAAAAAAATCACTGGACATTTTTCCTGTTGCCTCTGCCAATTCAGGCACTGCAAAAGACAAACTTTCTGCAAACATGGGTCCCCTTGCCTGCAAAGCACTGTGCTATCCACACTAACTGAGTTCCCACACCTCAAACCCTGTAATCCCCAGGTTTCAGGTGAGGATGATGCGTTGAATTAAATCAGTTACACCAAATGGCAGAGTCAAAATGAAAACTAAATCCCTCTATTCAAGTAATACTCCTTTTATATTATATCCAGACTATATCTAAACAGATCCAGACTAGTTTCTAAACAGTAAACATGATGGAAGAAATCAGGCCCCAGGTCTTACAACCTGTTTAGGCACAGGTTAAATAACTGCTGAGGTAAAAAAGTCAATCACAAGTATAAGTGCTACAGCAATGCCCATCCTATTATTCATGATGGTTTGCACCCAGGCAGAGCAATAGCAAACATAACTTTGAGCACATGAAAAATTGCTTTGATTTTGAGTTAAAGCTGTGTTTTCCTAAGAAAGGGTCATGCTTTATCGGACTACCCTGTTATTTATGACATTGCTTCTGGTTTACCACTTTTGACCAACTTTTGACAATATTTTAACTTGGAAAAACAGAAACATGAGGCAACACAGAATCATAGAAGAGAATCACCGAATGGTTTAGGTTGGAAGGACCTTAAAGATCATCCAGTTCCAACCCTTGTAACATGGGCAGGGATGCCACCCACTAGATCAGATTATATCTAAGAAGCTCTTAAATTAAATCTCACAGAGTCAGCAACACTTTCCCTACTATGGAATCACAGAACTATCCAGGCCAGAAAAGACCTTCAAGATCATCGAATCCAAGTGTAAATCCAGCACTGTCAAGGCNTGGTTTTAGTTGGAAGGGACCTTAAAGATCATCCAGTTCCAACCCTTGTAACATGGGCAGGGATGCCACCCACTAGATCAGATTATATCTAAGAAGCTCCTAAATTAAATCTCACAGAGTCAGCAACACTTTCCCTACTATGGAATCACAGAACTATCTAGGCCAGAAAAGACCTTCAAGATCATCGAATCCAAGTGTAAATCCAGCACTGTCAAGGCCACTGTTATCATGAGGAGAAGCCTTCCAAGTGTCAAAATACACGTAAGTTACTTGACTAGACAGAGCAAATAACATATTTTATACAACTCATAGAATCATGGAATGGTTCAGGTTGTGGAAAGGACTTTAAAGATCATCTAGTTCCCACCTCCTGCCATGGGCAGGGACAACTTCCACTAGACCAGGTTGCTCAGAGCCCCACCCAGACTGGTCTTGAACACTTCCAGGGATGGGGCATCCACATGTGAAGTGAGGTTTTTTCCCCTCTCTTTCAGTTTTTTACAAACCCACTATATTGTGGTACTACTCAGTCCACATAGCATGGCAGACTATTTTCACTTATGGTTCTTGTGTGAAAAGATAGGTCTAATTGAAAAAAACCCTATTATGTATGCAGTGAAACAAACTCTTCCTCTGGAAAATTTAAACTACATTACCTTGGACTTCTGTTCTCTTGAATGCCAGAAAAGCTGGTGGGGTCTCAGGTTTTAACTTGATTTCTGGTTTCTTGACCAATGGATCCTTCAAAGCTGGTGCAACTGAAACCACTGCAGGAGCTGGTTTTTGAGGTGGTTTTTGTGTCTTCTGAGCCTGTGTAAGTGGTAGGAAAAAATCACCCTGAATTAGTTACAGGCCACGTAACATGGACTGTTTTGACTGTTAACAAAGAGCATGAGCATTTTAAGATTGTAATCTAGCCTTTACAGTTTCAGGTTTAATGGTCCCTGATAAATGAGGCAATAGGGGATGTGGAGATAGTGCTGGGTATGGTATTGGGGACAGGGTCCAGCCAAAAAGCATCCTGAATAGAACTTGCTATTTCAGCGTGGAAAGAGTGGCAGTGTTGACGCTTGGAGAACAGGAAAGCACTGGGCCTTTACAGGAGTAAGGCAAAGACAAGTGAACTTGCAGAACACAAGGACACAGTCCAGCAGTACTGGGATGTAGGCTGCAAAAGCCTGCTAAGAAGTGGCAGGCAAAATGGTAGAATTAATGCCAAAACAAAAAAAGGAAAGGTCATATTAAAGGCAACTGCTCAATGGCCAGATTGGCTACCCTGTGCAGGAACTGACCTCAAGCAAACACTCCTCTGAGTTCAAAGGCCTGATGATCATCAGAATAATCATGTGTTTTATCAATATTGGTACATCCTAGGCCAGGATCTTACTTTGCCTTCTTTTCTTGTTTCTTAGTAGAGCCATTTCAACAGATAACACTTGCTAAGTTACCACAGAACAGTTTCAAAACACATTTTCTGCTGTATAAAAAGGTGTGATTTTAAAACATCAGAACTAAAGTCACTAATGTTGCATGGACCCAAAGGTGCTGTCTTATGTTTCTTTCTCATAATGAGATGAGTGGGATTCTGGTAAGATCCTGTTCAGTCACGCAGATAAATAAAAAAAAAAAGGCTTTTTGCTTTTTTTTTTTTTTAATTTAAACTGGAATGTGCTACCCTCAGCTTATTTTTGACCTTAACAACATTTAACACTTAAGATCTGGACTGAAATTTGCAGTCTTGTCCTACAGGGAAAGAACCATTCATATCTAAAGCTGAGAAGAAAACTAAAACTGCAGGGCTATTACTAAAAGCTGAGTATCATCTAAAATAACAAAAAGGTTTTACCTACTGCTTGCCAAGTAGGAAATAATCCTATTTCACCCTTCTTCACTCACCTTCTAAATTTTAAAAAGCTTTGTTTAAGAAGCACATTACAGAAGACTCTTGGAGATGCTACATTAAGAACCACAGCTGCAGCAAGGGAAGCACTGCCAAGAAAAATGGTTCTCCAACATGTTTCCTAAGCTTTGTCTAACCCAGGAAATACTCTCACACAGTAGAAACAGCCTGTCACACTCAAACAGTGCTCACATGAGACAAAAAACTGACTCCTACCATTCTCTTCATCTGCCTGGTACAGCGGGCACAATACCAGACAAGTCGAGGATCATTCACTTCCTTGTCTGTCACCTGAGGTTTATGGCAATCCTGGTGGTAGAGATTATGGCACTCCTGACACTCCACTAGCTGATTCACAAAAGTAACTGTCATTTGCCTGCAGAGCAAATAGTTAAGAACAGATTACGGGAGAAAGCACTTAGAGGATTATCCAATTGTTGAAAATTTTGCAAGGCTTAAGATAAAAAATAAAAATATTTTTGCTTTCACATATATTTTCTACCTGTGGCAAATTAAATGTATTCCTTTTCTTCCTGTATCAGTTCTTCCTAACTAATATTTTAGAAATTTGGTATTTTATACAGGTAATTTCTTCCAAGAAATTTGAAGACTTTCCTTCTATTAAACGTGTATATGACAGTTGTGATTTCCCTGTCTGATTTTTAGATTAGAAATGGAAGACTTGCCCGCTTTGGTTCGCCAGGGCATTTTATGGATACATCACAGTATGCCAATTATGACTTCCTCATTATATTAGCATATGAAGGCCTAGTCTCCATTTGGGTAATTTTGCTGTCAGCTGCAGAGCAATACAGTTCAAGTACAAATAATTTCTCAACGACAAGCCTGTAGGAGTGCTCTCTGCTCCAGGATTTAAAAGCATCATCACCCAAGCTCCACACTACTTTGGAGATGTTTTATTAGCCATCCCTTTGGTCCCTACCACATAAACAGACACGTGGAATTCGAGATAATACCAGAATCATAGAGAGATGGAATAGAAAGGATTAATTGTGCAGTCCTGCCTTGAAGCAAACATGCAAGCTGGTGATGAGGGCTTCATTTTGCGTGGGCCTTGCTGAAAGTAATCATGCTGTATAAATGACACATTAGTGATATATATATGGCTGGGAGTCTGCCTGTGAATTACCCAAATACCATTTTCCTAACGATTCCTTCTTTCAGATGACAAATCAAGCTATTTAATTGCTAAGCTGCTTTTGCTCATATCCCCCAGGAGCAGGTACCCAGGTAACCATGGAAACTCTATTTGTAGATACATGGGGAAAGGTAATCCCTTATTTCTTTATATAACAGGAAAAACAAAGTCTGAAGATATTGTCCATATAAGTACTGGAACATTTTCTAAGAAAGATTTCTCTTTTAAACAGGCTACTTAAAAACAGAGGGACAAACCCTTCTGAAATTCTAGGGTCCATTATTTTACATGCAGGATATTTAAAAGACGTTTTGTTTGGTTTTTATTCCTAAATAAACTGGATCAGAACAAATGGTCTCAAAGAGGGAGACTCACCCTATTTTAAAATTACAGAAACCAATCCCAGACTGATTAAAAACCCATGAACTCTTCATTCTCAGAAACAAGTTAAACCACTTACTTTTAAATTATACGATGACTAAGAAATGAACCTATCGGTTTTTACCTTCAAAAACAAACAAACAAACAAACAAACAAACAAGTATTCATAGAAAATTAGGTTGTTATTTCCAAACCAGTCTTTTAAAAATATTTTTTAGGAGGAAACTTCACTATCATCTACAAACTGCATGTAGTATTTCCTCCTTGTACAACTGAGGAGCCAGTGAGGAGTCACCATAACAGGTGAGTTGTACTGTTTTTCCAAGGCCTACAGGTACTGGAGAGGATTAAGTCATTTTAATATTCCCTCCCTCCTTATGCCTTAGCATAAAAGAACAACTAACTTGATATAAAAGAAGAACCACAGCACAGGCATCAGCATTAATTACTCCTAATCACTATGAAAATACATTTGACACTTGGCAAATCTTGAAGAAACATTTCATGCCTCTGCTTTAGTTTTTACATCTATAAAAAGGAATAGTTAATATTCAAATGCACTTTTTTGCATTTGTGAACCCACAGCTGGGTTCTTGCTAGCTTGTCTTATTAAGCAATATAAATATAAACTCCTACTATGAACTCCACCTACTCTGCAATTCCACATGTTTTCATTCACAACTGGTTGAACAATTGATTGAGTTATTAAAAGATGTAATTTAAAAAATGTACAGGGATGTTATTATTTTGGCTCAAGATGATTACCTCAAAGAGTGCACATTTTGAAAGCAAGCAATAAATAGAGGAATACTATCTGACCAATGTGCTGGATTCAGAACTCTAAAGCACAAGTCATCTGGAAAACATCCAGTCCAGCATGAGCTGGATATGGGGAACCATGTGACATCAGTTTCAGCAGGTTCCATGTAAAATGAAAACAATCCTGAGTGATGGGGTGACTGTTACCACTCTCTCTCTCTCTAATGAGTTGTCTCTTCCCGTGCAGTGCTTCTCCCTCTGTCTGGCATCAGAGATATTTTAGTTAGCCACGGTAGATAGAACTTTTGCAACAACACTTGAGTTGGTGACTATGAACAGATAGAAGCAATGCCTTCAGCAGCCAGGTGAAACAGCTGATGGAACCATGTATCTGGCCTGTCTTGCCTACACTGGGCACAGGCGTTGCATGTTCTTTCTTTAGTTTCTTTACTTTGCAGGCATGTCTCATTATGTGTAAGTGTTCTTCTTTGCCAGGGAACACACAGAATTGACAATCCACAGCAGGTCAAAACTGTCTAAACAAAACTTCGTTATCCCCTCCTGCCAAATAAGGTGATACCTTACTATTTTTAGTAGCATTTTAACATACCACTGAATGGGGCTTTGCCTCTTTTAGGAGACAGCAAAAATGGAATTTGCAGGAAAAAAAGTAAAGATATTTATTTACTTCTTCCTTTTTCAATGTCTATAATAAGAAACTAAATATTTGAGCTAACATATGGGAATAACATAAAATCCCATCAGTCCCCAACTGGTCACCAGTATAATCAGCTGTAACTACAGAAATTTATCCTGCATGCACTGGCACCGCCTCCCTACCTGCACAACAGGAACCATCGTGGAAATGATGGAAGAACGAAGTTATAAAGCTCTGTTTCCCAACGGACTCAAGCTGAGCTAAAACAAATACTGGTGCCAAAAGGCCTGTCCCACCCTCTTCTCTGTCCTGGCTCTACAGTCCTGCATCCACACACGTGCCAGCATAAGCATTTACTCCTACTTAGCTGACTGAAACCCAAACCTACTGAAAAACCCATGTGGAGAGCTGATCCAGGAGCTGACTCAGATGATCACAAACTGGACTGGCAATACACGCCCCTGAACAGTCCAGGGAAGGAGGTACAACTGGGAGAGCCAAACTGTTCCTTTTGGCAGCAGTGGGGGCCTAACAAGGATATAAATGATCTGTGAAACCAAATCCTGATGTGAGTGATTTGATCCTAGGGTAGTTATTCAAGAGTGTATTTTATACTTCTGTTAAAACAAAATGTACTGCTAGGACCATGTTACTAAAATCCAATTTTAGAGCCCTTACTGGAATGTAAAAACAACCTGTCTTCACTGCAAGATATATTTGCTGAAAAAACATGGCTATGTGTAAACTAATGTCAAATGATTAGGAAAAGAAGAGCAACACATACAGATCTCATACTAATGCCACTTAAAAGTGCTTTCAGAGGAGAAGTGATTTTTAAAAAATGCTTATTACTAGCCATTAATATTTTAACTTGTTTTCCGATAATTAAAAACTGGTATTTGTCACGATAGGTTTTGCATCATATCTAGTTTTATTTTTCTCTTGCCCTTTCCTGCAGAAGAAAAGCTGGTTCACTCTCTAAAGGTTCCATTTTCAAGAAACCATTCTTATTCATGAAGGAGGCTTAAATCTATTATCACTTCTGGATATGTGCTTAAGTGATTTCCAGAATAAAAACTAAGAGAAGCATTAACTCAGTGGTACACAATTAAAAAAATGGTAACTACACTAGCTGCAATGAAGCAATGTTAACTTACCTGCAAACAACACAGGCTAATCCCATTTCCATAGCAAAGTCATCAGCACTGGTTTCCTCAAAGCTAGATAAATCAGGCATGGATAAATCCTTGCTTGTCTGAACCGTAATAGGAGAGGAACGAGCCTCTTGCTTCTCTACCCTGGGTTTCTTTGGTGCATCAGCTCCTTCAGCAGGATCCCCTTTTGTCTATTAAACACACACACAGAGAATGTGAAAATGCAAAAAGCTAAAAGGTTATTAAAATTAGTTAGAACGGAACACTTAGATTAGCAGAATAAGAAGGTGTACTTGACACAGCATATTTTCTTTAATTACGTATTTTCTTCAAAGTATTTATGAACTAGAAGCTCAAGTCCACTTTTTGGACTTCACCTCAAAATCCTTGAAAAAGCTTTGGGAATACCACATTTCAACTTACTTACTTTTAGTAATCTCTTACGAGATAATTTCCTATGATTTAAAATACAGAATGGTTTGGAAGGAACCCTTTAGGTCCAACCTCCCCACAATGAGCAGGGAAAACAATCACAGAACAATTACAAGAAGACATTTGTTAGATTGCCTAAATGGCAATGTAACTGGCTAATGCAGCTCACAGGCTAGGCACCATAAGATGAGTTGAAAAGGGGAGCTTTTGTCTAAAATATCTTTCAGTTTATTAACCAAGTTATTTCATTAGAGAACAAAAATTACTTACTTTATCTGCAGATCTCTTTTCTGTTTCTTTTTTCACCTTTTCTGATGCAGTGGGCTTGCCATTGTTGTTGCCAGAAGGCAAACTGGATGAAGCTTTAGGCTCTTGCTTAATGGGTTTGGTAACAGATACTTTTGGTTGCTCTACTTCCTGAAAACAGAAACAAAAATTGAAGCCAAATTCTGCAATTGAGTTCCTACCTAATTTGCAATTAGTGAGGTAACAGGATAATACTGATCATCTACATATACACTTTTAAAAAAAGCGTTTCTTGAAATATATTCATATAACATCAACAAATTAGTGTTTAAATTGCAGACAATTATTAAAATCTCCCCTTACCACTCACCTTTCTAAAGGAAAAGGTGTTCCTTTTCCAAAGACAGATCCTCTTTGGAATGTTAATTTAAAAAGGAATCATTTCTGCTTTTAAAACTCAAAAGAGAGAATGAACACAAATTTTCAGATAGTTCTGAGGACAAAATTCAATATAAGCTAAAAACCTAAGCTGACATCTGATGTAAGCAGACATCAATACTTCATTCCTTCATGGAGAGAAATATCAACCTCCTCTTAATCTCAGTCCATATTTGTCTATCAGATTAATAAATTTAGATCTCAACAGAAATCAATAGCTCTCATTAATGACACGTTAGTGTCAGCAAAGGAAAATATCCAAGAGAGTCTGTAAATGAGTGACCAATCACACTGTTGGGCACGGGCAACGCACCCCCTCCCAGCTGGCAAGATGGGAGCCATTCTCTGCTGTATACTGGGACAGGTCCTAAGGCCTGAGCTTCAGCCCTCCAAAATTTGTTGACTTGACTGTGGTAATTCTGTGCTCCCTACTCTGTTCTTGGATTTCATGGTCAACCACAAATTAACCCTTCAGCCTGCGAATGCAAGGAAGGGAATTCTCGTATTTTTTTTTCATTTCTGACCTTTGCAGTCCTGCTGATATTGGAGATACACTGAAGAGAGAAGAATGAAAGATTTCTTCCTCTGGCCTGAGCCTCAGTTTCACCTGAGGGCAGGTGACTGACTGCCAGCCAAGCTGTTATTAGAACTGGCTTCCCAAACCTCTCTGCACTGTTATTCTGCTCCCTGCTTCCTCTTTAAACCACACATCGCTTCTTTGAGCTCTGACACAGAGGGCACCTGAGAGTTTTGAGACCTGTGTTAGGTTTCAGGGAGTTAACAAGATGAAGAGAAAGGAGTTAGACCACACAGTAAAGCATGATGCATGCTGAGCAGTACTAGTGCCTTTTAGTTATTTGGAACCACACAGAAATGAAGTATTACCAATGTATGAGCACACAGACCATCATTAGAACACACCAGGCTGACTTGCGGGCATCCTAGGGGAGAACAAGGCCTCGTTATCCATATGGCAATACATAGCAGCATGAGGATGTCCCCGCTTGGCTATTTCCATACACTCATCTCAGATTCAAATATTCTCTCTAGCAGGTGTTCAGTGATTTTCAGTAGATGAAAAATAGTGTTTGTCCATTGGATAGCAATGGTTTCAGCCTGCAAATCATTTCTGCTTTGAACCATTTGGTGTTTTTCTCATATGACTTCATCAACAGAACTTCAAGGAAAGAGATACAGCTTTATCGGTAAATAGCTTATTTTGTTTCTTATTTATCTGTGGCAAAGCTAATCTATATTTTAAAGACCTTTTAGCTCTGAAACATACTGCAGAAATACCTAAGTTTGGGTGCACCTTACACAGCATGTCTGATATAATGCTGAACCTCTCTTTTAAGTCTTGGTGCATCAACAAGGTAAAGAGATTTTTTTCCCATTAACTTCCATTAATTGAATGGATTATGTTGTATGAAAAGGGGGATGACGAATATGAACACTCCATAATTACTTTTTCTTTTTCCTCAACTTCTGATTCTGATTCTCTTTAAACTTTTCAGCTACAGAAGATGAATCAGGAATAGCAGGAGCTTTATTAAGGCACACAAAAAGGACCCAGCTCTCTAACACCAGTACCTTCTGAGAGGGACGATAGCTTGAGTCAGTTCCTCTGGCCAACGACTCGTCAAGAAGTGCTTTCAGCTTCTCAGCAGAGTCCTTACTCTTTGAGTGCAAAAAGCCCAGGGCTTTCAGAAAAATGGGATCCAGCTCCAAGTTCACTGTAGCAGCCATAGTTGTGTCTTCAACGTGAGTTAAAAGAAAAGAAAAGCAATGACAACTTTATTCATATGGAGCATAATTCAAACAGCATGTGGCTAATGGAAGACTTCTTTTCGTTTTAAAATGAAATTATATTAAACCACAGCAAGGATTATACGTGAATTAATTATCATTAGAAGATGACTGTGAACTTCAGTGCTGCAGAACTTTGAACATGACTGGACATCTGAAATGTCAAATTCATACTTTGACGTATATGATATTCAGAAACTAAACTCATCATACTTATGTAAATGAAACAAATATTTCATATTCTTGATATTTCATATATAAAGAATATTGAAAAGTATGCAAAATAAATGTTAACTTCAAGAAAAGCAATTACCACCCTTTTACTTAACACTTTTTGCACATAGTGATTTCTACCTCATTGCTCATTTAAGAGCAGCTAAGAAAAATCTTACTTGCAGAAAAATTAACTTTTGAAACTTCTGAAAAGAACAGCCCATTGTACCATATAAGACATAAACAGTTAGTGTATTATTTTATACATATAAAATACCTGAAAAATACATTTTTAAATTTAGCTGAAGCAGTGAAAAAATTTGTAACTCAGATTGTGACTTATCAATGTCCTCATGTGACAGTCTAAGTTTAATGTCAGATAATGAGTATCCAGAGCTGCGAGATGCCACAGTGTCCATGTAAATGGAATAAACCGAGGGAAAGGTTACAATGACTTTAAAAAAATGTTTGCCTCATAGCAATAAATTCCTGCAGTCCAGAGCATTCTGTGTTAATTTTCTTAAAAAAATTCTAAGGAACTGCATTTACATCAGAAATTGCACCTACAAAGATCGATAACTAACTTAAATCAGTAAATAACAATTAGTAATTAAAGAAATAACATGGGAAATTTCCTGATCTTTTCCAAAAATGTACGAGAAGCGTTATTGTTAATAATGCCTTTAAATCTCATTCAAAGCACATCAGGATGTTTGTGGGTTTGGGGTTTTTTCTACAATAATCTAGAAGACATTCTTGAAAAGCCTTTCATCAGTTCTGCTCAAAAGCACTGCCTGGACAGCTTTCTCAGCTGAAGCTTCCAAGGTTTTGTCTGATGAATTCCTTTTGATATTCATGGCAGTGAACTTTTACCTCTAGCCAAAACACCAGCAGTGGCAGGCTGCTCCCTCAACGCTTGCCTAGAAGTCCCCAGGAACCTTTATCTCCTGCTGAGCTTTCACGAGACACCAGAGAATCGCTTGACTGAGATCATCAAGGAGTTCAACATAAAGAACTTCATAGGAATTTTATCAATGGACCCAGCAGAGAGCTAAGAAACCTCTTCAAGAGCCTCGTCTCTCTTCCTTAATCTCTGCTACTTGACAAATCATTTTCTGGTGGCCACAGAACTTCTGCTAGAAGTGCTACACACCAGCTACTCGGCTGTATCACTGATCAAGCACAGACTGCAGCGCAAGCCCCATCCAGGCAATCCGGTCTCTCTCTGATGACTACAAAAAGTGAATTCACAGAGCACGGAAAGCACGTAGCCTCTTTTTTTTATGCATCTACCTCTGATAAACGTTCAGGCTGCTCTTGAGATCTGTGGGTAGGTTATGTCCCGCATTTCTTTGTTCTGTGAACATGCCTTCCAAGTGTCAGTACCACATACTCTTAAACTAGGACTCTGCTAAACCCTCTGTTGAATGAAAATGGTAGAATTGAAACACTAATTCCAGAAATTTTGCAGAATTCCCTGTTAAAAAAAAATCCTTTAAGTTCTTCTCTGAGGGAGAGAGGAATTCTATTAGGAATATATACTTGTGTACATGAGAAAAGGGCAGCCTCAACAGCCATTCTCTAATATTTAGAGAACAAGTGTAAACATAATTCAATTTTCATCTCTCTGAAGGTAACACTCCCCAGATTTGTTTCTAGCTCTAGCTTTTTAAAGGCAGATATTGAAAGGAACTGTTAAAACCCAAATCTCAAAAGGATCCTCCATATTTATTTTTTTCTTTGCTATGCCATTGCAGTAATTCTTTCTCTGTTCTTGAGGGTAATTATGTCACAGGCTACTACATTTACAACTAACATATCACAAGAAATTTCTCATGAGAAGAGAGGAAACTGGGCTTGGTAAACAGTTCAAGTATGCTCGGTTTAGGCATGTATTTTCAAATTAAAAATAATCTATTTGTGAGTTGCAGAAGGGAAGTATATTCAATGGAAAGATGGACACATCAATAACTGTCCTAAAAATAGCATCATTTGAAAAAAGCAAATTGATAATTATGCTCTCCTTATGGGACCATAAAAACACAGCTATCAAACAGGCTAATACCAGTAACTGCCCTGGTCCAAAAGGCAAATTATTGCTTCTGGTAGTGGCCCTCCCCAGATGTTTACAGATCAAACAGTTTTTAAGTATCAAACAGTGGTTTGACACTTGTAAACCTGAGATGCAATTTCATTCATTCATGTTTTCATTCACAAACTGCTCCTCTGGCAGTCAAGTCGGCACACAGCAACGCGATAGCCTTGAGACAAGGACAGCACAGTGTTTTAATGATGATGCCATAAGCTATTCTGCAAGACAGACCTCCTTGACTTTCTTCTTCAAGTGGAATCTTTGTACAGGAAATAATTCAAATGCTGTTTAGGAAGAGAGTGAGTATGACACTCTCTTTTCTGTAGCAGTTTGATAATGCAGCTGAGAGATCAGAGGGCTGTGTTAAAACCCTCAAACCCTGAGCAGAACTGGTTCTGCACAAAGCAAGCACATCCTCTTGCAACCCAGCATTCACCCTTCAGCCTAACCCTAAAAGCACCTTCCTCAACTTAGGTCTCTGTTACTTCCCAAGGTGGACTATTCTAAGTGGTTTAAATCCATGGGGAAACATAGATGTTTATCAGTGGGTTGTTATTCTTAAAGAAGAATTGCCCCCTAGAAGTTTTGGATTCTTTCATTTCTTGAGCATACTATTGTCTTCTGCCAAATACAATCAAACTTAACTGTGCACTCTGCAGAATACGTAGTCTTCCAATTTAAGACTTACTAGATTTATAGGGTGTAGGAGCCCTCTTCTTTTTTTCATTCATTTGCCATCTACTATTTTGCATGCCTGCCCACGTATTATCTTATTCATCATAACTTGCAGCTAAATGGATTTACTTCCATTACATTTTCAGATATGGTCGTATTTTCATCCATCTGTTTCTGAACTCCTATTCCTATTATTTTCTGAGGCAGGTGTACTACTAAAGACATTTTTCCAAGAAAGTATACATATATTTATATTGCAATGCTATTTTCAAACCCATTCTTTTATAGAGTCATCAATATTTTTATTTTTTACTGCCACTGATGATTAAAAGGCCTTTCACTCACATTTCCTTTTCAGCTACCTTCAAAATCTGTAGCAGTTACCCTAAAACCCAGTCACATGAACCAACAGCTTTTAATTCCTTCCAACACACTCACTGCACTGTTTTTCACTTACCACCATAAAATCAATTCACTTTTCCCCTGTCCCTTTGGATCCTTCTGTTCCTCAGAATTTACCCTCTTCCTGACTGTATCTATTAACAGTCACAGAGGCCGATTTTGCTTATTTACCAACAGTGCCTCTTCCAGGTCACTTTCAGACCTAATGAAAGTCTTAAGAAAGTAGATCAAGGAAAATCTTAAAAGCAGGAAAAGATGGACTTCTATTTTCAGTTTTTGCTTTAGTATCTTATTCAGGACTTGATTTATGACAGCATAATTTCTCAGTTACTTTCCACAAGGGACATTTCAAAACTCACACACTTCAGTAGTCTGGATAACTGTATTAATGAGAACAATTGTATTAATCAGTTCTAATTTCTCTGTCATCTTCTACAAAGATTCTTCTAAGACACGTGTAAGATCTCCTGCTATGGAGTTACTAGTACTGGCATCCTTAATTTTACATTCCATTCTACAACATATTTTATAACGTACTTTTAAATTAGTATTCCAATCAATATCACTGTAACCAGTTTATCCAAAATTTTTAAGATTACACTACTGCCCTGTATTTGCTGTTTTCTCCATAGAAACAGTGAATTATTTAGGAAACACAGAATCATTGCTTGTGGAAGGGACTTCACATGGTCACCCTGTGCAACCTCCTGTTCAATGCAAAGTCAACACTGAATTCAGATCCAGCTGGATCCTGAAAATCTCCAAAGAGAGGAATGGGAAAACCCTTCCAGACAACCTGTCCCAATGCCTCACTGTTCTCATTTCCTTGCTTTGAATTAGAGGTTTTAACTCGTGCTCTCATTCTCCCACTGTGCATCTGAGTACAAAGAAAGGCTCTATCTTTCAAATAATATCCTCAGGTAAATTAAAGCTTCCATTATATCTCCCTAAGCCCACAGCAGATGGTATCCAACACTCCCTTCATCTTCAGATCTAGCTATTTTGTCACAGAGGACAAGCCAATTGATCAGGTGTGATTTATCCTTGGTAGACCTGGCTCTTCCCAGTCTCCATCTGTTCCTTCTAATGCCACAAATGGCCTCCTCCATGATCCTTCCACAGAAGGAAGGAATGAGGCTGACCAGTCTGTAGCTCTTTTGCTTGTCCTTCTTGCCCTTTTTGAAGATGAGCATAAGATTTGCCTTTCTCCAGTCTTTGGGATCTCCCCCGACCTCATGGCCCTTAAAAGATGACAGAAAGCAGCTTTGTGAAGACCCTGTCAGCTGCTGGCACCCTTGAATGCAGTCTACCTGGGCTCATGGACTTATCAGGGAGACAATCGTGCTTCAATCCTCTTTCACAACTTGTAGTTCCCCCTTTCCTTGAACGCTGCCTTGTGGCAAAAGGCCTTGGAGACCTTACAGGTCAAGTCTGTGGCAAAGAAGACATCAACCACTTGACCCTTATCTGTGTCTGCTGTCACTAACACGCTTGTTCCGCTCAGCAGCGGCGCCGTATTTTCCTTGTGACTCCTTTTCCTGATAAATGGCACAATCCTTGTGGGTGCCTTTCAACTCAGGACATTCTGTGATAGTTCTACCTGCACAACTGAGATTTGCTAAACCCTGCTACCTCTGAGCTTCGATATTCTGCAGAAAATGGACCTGAATATGTTTCAACATGTCACTGCTCATTGGCTCAAGCCACTGGTAAACTGAGTACACCTCCACTACTGCTTCCACCTTTCCCTTACTCAGTATCTACTGAAACTTATCAAGCATACAAATTCCTGGATATTATCTTCCTGGTAATTTCTCAGGGAGAAAAGCAAACTTTAGTTAAAACCGAATTTCTGAAATAGTTACACCAAAGCCACGACATGACCCTCTGCAACCTACTTGCTGCAAATTTCTCCCTGGGATTTCTTTCTAAGAACGAAGGGAAGGCCTCTCATCTGAAAGCAACACTTTAAAATGCTTAAAAGAATAAAACACCACCTCCCTACACCCATTACCGCCCCGCACGGAATTCCTCAGGGCCGCGGCTCCGGGCGTGCCCGTGTGCCCAGGAGGGCCCGTCCCTTGGCACCATCGTGTCCCCCAGGGACAGCGCGGCCGCCGCCCCGCCCGGGCCCTCCCGGCACCGCAGGACACTCAAAGCTCGAGGCGGGGGCCGAGGGTAAGAGCCGCCAAGTGTGCCCGAGGGCTCCCCTCGTCCTCTCTTCTGCCAAACACCCTATTACTCCCACCCAAACTTGCTCTTACTGTCCTCTTCCAAGCCCTTTTTTCTCGTCCCAAACCCCTCTTCCCGCTCCCAAACCCCCTCTTTCTCCTTGCTCTCAAACTCCTTTTTTCTCTTCCCCAGACCCCTCCTCCCTCTCCCAATCTCCCTCCCCCCTCCCAAACCCCCTTTGCCTCCTCCTAAATCCCTCTTCCTCCCCTCCTCCCAAACCCCTCTTCCCCTCCCAACCCCCAAATTCCCTCTTCCCGTTGCCAAATGCCCTCTTCCCTCTCTCAACTCTCCTCTTCCTCCCTCCTCCCAATCGCCCTCTTCCTCCTCCCAGTCGCCCTCTCCCTTCCCTCTTCCAACCGCAAATTCCCTCTTCCCTCTCCCAAATCCCAAATTTCCTCCTCCTAATCCTCTCTTCCTTCTCTCAAGCCCCTCTTCCAGGCCCCTCAGACCCGCCCGCTGGTGTCTCACCGGAGACGGGAGCGAAGAGAAGGGGGAGACGGAAGCAGGCGCACCGGCGGGTCCGCCGCCACCACAGTCCCCCCGCGCCGCGCGGGCCACGGGCGGCAGTTCCGGGCGGTGCGTGGGGGCCGGGGCGGGGTCCGGCGGGAAGCGCGCAGGAAGGGGCGGAGCCGGAGCCGGAGCGGCCGGGCCGGGGTAAGGAAAAGGAGCAGGATAAAGGGAAGGTGGCGGTGGGAAAGCTCCGGGCTGGTTTGGCAGCGCTGCCGGGGCGCCGAGAGGAGCTGGGAGCAGAGGCTCTAGGGAGCGGGTGTGTGAGGGAGTTCTGGCTCGGCGGTGTCGCTCTCTGCAGTAGCCGAGCTCAGGCGTGTGCTGCCGTCCCGAGTCCCGGGTCTGCCCCTCGTGTCCCGGGTCTGTCCCTCACGGCCCCTCCGCCTCTGGCTCTCCAGAACCGTCCACAGCTTCCACTTTTTTCGTGGCCCCGCCTGAAGCTCGGGTCCGAAGCTCTTCTGTGCTTCCCTCAGGGCTCCCTGGGGGTGTAGGGGTGGCCCTGAACTCATGCAGCAAATGGATCGCCTGGATAAAAATGTAACTCCAGCCTCTCAAGTTAGGTGCATTAAAGCACAAATATTATTTTGCACTAAGTCAAATATTTGTTACGTTTTTAAATGACATTCTATTAAACATGTTTCTAATGTTAACGCGTCTACTTAACAAAAGTTCCGTTTTACCTTGTGGTAATCAACAAATGAATGAAATCTTTTTCAGGGACTAAAAGAAAGAGAATGTTTATGTACTTATTTATTTGTCTTTAATTTTTATGGGAAACACTTGTTTTTAAAGCAGCGATTTTCTTTATTTCGTTGTTGACAGGGCAGCTGAGTGAAACTAATTTAACTGTTGTTTAGCGCATGTTGAAAAGGAAGAGAAAATGGTAAAAAACAGCACAGCTAGTGAAAGTTACACTTCCATAATGTTTATAATTTTTAAGTAGGTGTTTTTTTTACCAAAGGTGGGCAACATTATTTATCTTTGTCTTTTAAGTTACGGTGCAAATCCTGTATGGATCATTGCTTCTATGTTGCCTCTTTCAAACAGTGGCTACTGTAAATACGGCCAGCAGAATAAAAATCCATCTCTTCCCACAGAATTTACAGTCTAATTAGAGAAAAAAAGTGCTGGGAAAAAATACTGTGAGCAAATAGTGCACTGTGTTATTAGATTTGGTTAGTTCTGTATTGCACGTTTCATTTTATTGTGTATGTCTGCGTCTGCTTTTGTCTTGGTAAGCTGCCAAGGGATTAATAAACACATTTAATGGATGGGTGGTAGTTATGTGAAAATACTTAAGTGGGAATGGGTAACCAGGTAGGCTGTTAAGTCTTTGAATTGAAAATCTGTGCATAAATCCACAAGGAATATAGACTCTGCAGAGCCGAAACAGTGCTGAAAAGCACCTGTCTTGGAAACAAAAAATATAGGAAGTGACTTTATGATGTCAGTGCTTAGAGACAAGGTGTTGGGAGGAATTCTCTGAAGTAAAATATGGGAGAGGGGTGGGGTGTGGCAGTGTAAGGGTGTACAGCTCAGTTGAGTGATGATTCAAGAAAGCCTCATCTCCTCACAGGAAACAATGAGGAAACACAGGTAAAGTCACTTATAGACAGAACTCTTGGATGGATTAATTTAGTTTCTCTTCTGTGAGAGACTTGAGAATAAAGTTAGCCTGATTGTAGTTTTCATTGTCGTAGACTGACCTTAAAAAAACCCCAAAATCTCACAACCAACCAAACAACAAACAACAAAGCATTAAGGAGTAATGTCCAATTTTTTGGCTTGCCCTAGGACAGACGTCCAGTGTGACACTGAACTAAAAATTCTCTTTGTGGTTTTTTCTTTTTCATATGTATAACAGGAATACAGGAAACTTCTACCTTGCAGGGCTCTTTGAGAGGAGAGTCTGTGAGATGTTCAGTTACTGGTGTGGTGGAGGGACGTAGAAGCTTTTGCAATAAATTGAAATTCCAATAAATCCAGACTGAATGCTTTGATACTCTAATGACCTATGTAACAAGTTGCAGTCGTTACAGAAGCCCATTTTGTTAAAATTGCTTCTAAGACGTTTTTAAAAAAAAGTTGGAAACTATAGAATAATATACTTTGGAAATAGAAACCTCGTCAGAATTTATCAAAATATTTAGCAGTTCTATACAGCATGGTAATGATCAAAATAGTTGATTGTGTCCAGGAAGGTCAACCAGGAGAAAAAATTCAGTGGTGAAGTGATTGTAAGGTGAATGTCTGAGTGGCCAGGAAAAGATGGACTTGTGAGTTCTTTGAGTTCCCATGGAAAACAAAAAGAACAACCCAAATGCATATAGGGGTACTGTTTGACATTGAAAGAGGTGCTGTAGTCGAGAATAGGAGTTCAAATCCTAGTAACTGTGGCTGTGAGCATGGTAAGAGTAACTCTTCTTGGTCTACCTCTTTGGCAGTGCTTTCACTATATGATTTCTACCACAGAGTTGTACTTATGATACTGAGTCTGTCTCAACTTCCATGCTGTCAAGATTTACCCAAATAAAGTATCTTCTGGTAAAGTAGGTATTGCATTGCGTGTTGTCCTGTTTTTTGTGTGGCAGTGTATTAATTAAAGAAAAGCAACAGTACTCACAGTAGAGCCACTTGTCATTTAGTGGTTTAAAAATGTTTCACTGTAAGAGACATTAGTATGTTCTCAATGTCAGGTGGACTTGATTTTATTCTTCCACTGCCTCTTTTTGGGCAATTGATTTGGCCCTGTGGTAGGTAATATAAAACAGTAAGTGTGATGTATACGTCTACATAAAAAAACCCCAAACTGAATAATCAAGATGTATCAAATGAAAACCTTTTTTTTTCTTTTTAAATACTTACATCATGTTCATGTAACCGTGCAAAGACCTTATTAATCTAGACAGTTATATGAAAGACTGATGCTGTTCCAGTGTCACTCGTGCTTTATATATATGTATATAAAACCCCATTCTGGGCTTTCTTAGCAAAGTTTAAATTTCTTTTCCTCACTGCACTCGAGCAGTGACGCTTGTTGTAAGAGGGCCATCTAGTGTCTAAAGCTTTTCAATGCCAGCTGTCATCTGTAAGGTAATGGGCAATTCTGCTGAGTGATGGAGCACTAAAATTACTGCATCAGTGCCTTGTGTTAAACTCCTATGGAATATTATAGTAGGAAAAATGTAGCTTTCAACCCACTATAAGGAAAATTAATTTGAGTTTTTAATATACTGAGAAGATACTAATTTCAGCTCTGCTACTGTTGAATTCTACTGCTTTAAAGTAGTTGTGTGTTTGAGGTGTTCGTGTGGTGTGAGATGAATGTTTATTTGCTTATGTGTACTTCAGTTATTATGTCACCCAACTCTAGATTAATTTTTAATACCGAAACCAGTATTATTTCCCATGGCCTAAATACCTGCTATAAATGCCTTTTAGCAGTTACAAAAAGACAGGTGTTTGTATTAGGGAACTGGCTGTTGTAGGTACGTGCTCAGAACTTGTTGTTTTCAGTAATAATTGGTAATGTTATGGGAGATTTTGATGTAAAAAAACCCAAAAAACCCTGCTCTAAAAGGTGTACACACTTAAAAATTGAAAATGAAACCCTTTCTTTAGGTTTTGTTTGATGTCAGAAATATGCTAAAATGTTAAAAAAAAAAAAAAAAGTAAGATCATTTTCCTATCCGTGATCTGTATGTGAAGAGACAGTGTAGATGTGGAACAATTCTTTTCTCTCAAAAAGGGGCCTGCCAATTATTCAGGCAGGATGTCTTTAGTAGTGTTTTATGTTAAAATCAGTTGTAGCAGATAGTGAATGAACCAGTGATATAATTTTTTTTCTTTTTTTAAATTCTGTATTCTTTTATGAATGTTGTATTCTGATTTCTATTTCAGGAACTTCATCTCAGGAAGAAGATGAAAGATAGTGTCGCTGAAGAACATTTATATTTGGCTTTTTCTCATCAGTACAGAGATAGTATCTTTCCTCTTCATACATCTATCTCACTGTTTTTGCTATCCTACTGTGACTGCAAATTATTTAAAGTTTTTTTAGTGCCGACTGGCGAAGATGTGGGTGATCAGTGTGTGACAAAAAACCTTGCTGGCGATCTAGAGGTCCATTTAATCTCCAGGTGTCAGCTTCCAGTGGTTGTGCAGAGCTGCAGTTTACCTGCTGTTGTCGTGAAAGATGACAAATTCTGCCGAGCTGGGCTTTCTGTGGTCTTAAGACATATAATACAGAAAACGTTTGAGGCAGATCCATCTAAAAAGGATGTTTTGGAACTCTTGGGCTTTAAGAAGACCTGCTTAAAAGCCTGTGCTGAAGTGAGTGTGTCTCTCTCTTAGATACATTAATTGGTTTTTTAATAAGCATTAAATGCTCTGAAGTAGACTCTTAATATTGATGTCAAGTAAGTTCTTTTAGTAAAAAACTTAATTTGCTTAGAAAATGCAATTTCCTCTGTGGAGAAGTACCTGTATTTTGGCACAAAGATGAAAAATAATTATTTTTGAAGATACTACATTTTAGCAGCACGAAAAGAACCTTAATGTTAAAAAAGAGGTCAGATCTTTGTTTCATGTCTAGCAGTATAAATGAGTTATAAAGTTTGAAGTAAACTAAGAAATACCTAATTTCTTGCTAATTTTGATTTCAAGAGCACCATATATTGTTAGCCTTCACTGTCAAGGTGCACTGCTGGCTTTTGTTTAGCTTATCCTCACCAGGTTGTCCAGTGCCTTTTCAGCAGAGTGGCTACCTGGCCAGGTGGTCAGGCCCTAGCCTGTACCATTCCAGGGGATAAGTCCCTCCTAGGTGTGGAATATTGTATTGAGTTTCACATCAGTTCCTCTCAGCCCATTCCCTAGTCTGTGCAAGCTCATGTGAATAGCAGCTCTGTCTTGGAGTTTGTTGGGAATTTGTTGTCTGCTCTGCTCAATCCCCTGTCATCCTTGATGGGAGTGTATTCCATCTCCCCCCTCCAGGTAAAGATGATGAAATGGGATAGGCCTCAGGATAGACCCTTAAAGATTTCCACTTCTAACTGGCCTTCAGGTAGAGTGTGAACCATTAACCAACACTACCCTTTGAGTTGAGATGTCAGCCCATTTATCACGTAGCAGTTTACTCATCTGGCAGCTCATCCATCTAGACTTGCCTTCCTCACTCCTCTCAGGAGGTTGAACTCCACCCTGTCATGATTGCTATTTCCATGGTTGCCATTGATTACTGTGCCTCCAACCCAGTTCACAGCTTTGCTTCTTATGAGTTATGCAGCCACCCTAGTTTTATGTCAATAATAAGGAAATAAAAATATGCTATACTGGATAACTGTTCATTCTGTGATATATATGAGATTTAGCTTCCTAACTCTGCTGTTGCAAAAATAATACAGAAATATCCACGTTTCTAAGATTAACAAAGAATGTATTTAAAGCTGAAGTGGACCAACAGTTACCCTGGATTTTGTTTCTCTTTCTGTAGAGACATTAATTACGTACATTTATTTGACAGGTTAGCCAGTGGACCAGACTCTGTGAGATAAGCATACCTCTGGCTGTTGAAAGATTTTTGACAGCCTCTCCTGAGCACTGCCAGGCTATTCCTCCTGACATTTTACTGTTAGAAAGGAAGCTTGGAGAACCTGTCCGAGTACATAATGATGACAAAATTCGAAGGCAAAAACTTCAACAACAGAAGGCAGGTGCCAAGGCTGCAGTGCCTGTGCTTGGTAAAGAAGCAACAGAGGAATCAAAACCAGGGGAAGTCCATGAACATCCGCCCTCAAGTTTGGAACTGAGTGTAGCTTTCTCTAAACTACTTGCCCAGGAAGCACCAGATGCAATCAACAGGGAGGCCCCTCACATCAGGAGAACGAAAACCTCTGACCTTCCGCTCTTGGACCACGTTTTTGCAGAAGGGCTTTATTTTACTGTGGCAGATCTAGTGCTTTTGCCATGCATCCATCAGTTCTTGGTAAGACAACAAATTCTGCAAATATTAACTAGTGTACATGTATGTTTTTTAAGAACCTAAAAGTTGTAAAATACCTTAATTTGAAACATATTGTGGTGCTTACAATGTGACCTTAACCCAAAATCGAAGACTTGTCTTGTTTTTGTACAAACACAAAAAACGGGGATTGTCGAGATCACTAAAGTTACTTTGAAATACAGAGCATGTCAATGGTTAGTAAACACTGTTAACTGTTAAAATATTATACTGACATATTTTGGTACCAATTTGCCCAGAAAATAATAATTTTGAAATACTAGTACAGGTGACTTGAGCTCAACTTAAAAACTAGTTCTACAGGGGGAAAAGTTTCTGTGGCAAGACTGTGCAAGAGTCTTGCTCAGCACAATCTTTGTACTTAGTTTTATGAGGATACATGCACAGGAAAGATTTAAGGAAATGACAACTATGTCTTTATTTCCCATTACAGTAAAATGATACAACGAGTTTGCCTCCTACCAGTATTTCTGCAGTTACTCTATGAGATTTATGGCTAAGCTGGTCTCTGTTCCAGGAACATTTGCATTTTGATTTTGCAAGTTGGTTTGCCAAATTTCCCTTATGGTGTTTGAAAACAAATGGAATTCCTGGAGAAGATGCTGTTAGGCAGATTGAGAATAACAATCTCTAAAATCAAGATAATGACTGTCAAATATTAATAATGTGGCAAATTATAACTTTATAACTTTATAACACTTTATAACCTCTTTAACCGATGTCATCATCCTCAGTGGATTTCTTTATGATGATAGCAATATGCTGCCTTTGAATTAAGATGATGAGTTATTTTTCAGAAATGCTTAATTCACATCTACATCATTTATTTTGCAAATCACATAATTGAAGGTGAACAGCAGCTTCTGTATGGATGATACTAAACAAAAATATTAAAGGCAAAATGCTTTCTTCCTATTTAAAATACGTTACTGTATTTCAGTCTTTGTTTTTCCAAGGCCTTTTTAAATAAGAGCGTAACTTTTTAGAGTAATATTGGATTTACTGGTGCTAGGCATGAGAAGATATTTGCATCAGATGCTTAATTGATTTCAGCAATGTAGGTGAAATCACTCTGGAGGTGTCCTGTGAGTAGCTGAGAATGCTGTATTTATTGACTTTTTATGTGTTACCCTTGAGCCCTGGTGTTCTGCAGCTTATGAACTAGGTATTTTACAGTACACTTGTGTTAGCTCACACCAAGGATTGCCCTAAAAACCTGGCTTTTCAGTTCAATTTTTACCTAATTTACAAGAGCTCTGGGATGATGTTTGTTTATTTCTGTTCTCTGGGGAATGATCATTTTCTAAGCAATTACACCTTGATGCCTACAGTTATCATCAAAATTGCGTCTGAAAGCTTCTTGCAGGCAATGAGTTGAAACTGCTCTTGTTGATGGAAGTACCAGAGTTTAATTCTGTATTAAAGTGTTATTTGTCACTTGTATAACTGGACTTCCTGGATTGTGTTTAAAAAAATCGCTGTAGTTGCAGTTCCACTTTGAATTAAGGGTGTGAATAATAATGAAGTTTTAAGTGAGTATGTGTCTGGAAAATATCATTCCATAAATATGAGAAGACCTGACTAGCTGATTGTAATTATAATTACCAAAAGTAAGATAATGAAGCTGAAGGGTTGTTTTTCATTACCTCATTTCATTGCTGTTATCCTTCTGAGGTTACCTTAGTTACACTTTCTATTAGTTGTAACTGTTGAAAATTAATCGACTATAACAAAAGCTCAGTTCCTCATCTGGGGGAAACCGCTATTCACTTTTTAAAATACAATTAGGAACACATGATAACAAGTGTAACACTGCCTCTTAGAATTTCTTTCCAAAAGAATTCTTCCTTAACTGAATTAATGTGGTTTTGCCCATGTTACTATTAGGATATTAAATTGCATACTAAAGTTACACAGTTCATCCTTCTTTTCCTCCTTTAGCTATTGCTAATTACTTGTGGTTACCCTAAGCATATTATAAACACAGCATGCAGGAGAGCTGTTGGAAATTTCTTGTCATTTCAAGTTTTCTTTACCAATTTCTATTTCCACACTGTGGACAGATCCATGGAGGAATGCTGGTTTTGCATGGCCTTTTCTGCCTGTTCCTGTAATCATGATTTTTAATTTTCTGTTTAAAGCAGGCACAGCATCACAGAATAGTTGAAGTTGGAATAATTGAGGTTGGAGGGCACCTCTGGAGCTCATCTTGTCTAAGCGCCCTGCTCAGAGCAGGGTCAGCTAGAGCCAGTTGCCCAGGATTGTGTCCAGTCATATTTTGAATGCCTCTAAGGAGACTTCACAACCTCTCCTGTAAGAGGATGATATCCATTGTTCTAGAACATTTGGGAATCCAAACAAAAGTTATTTAATTTCATCAAATGCATCCTTTTTAAAAGTAGCTGGACTTCATGTTAAAGTGTGATTTGAGTGTATTTTTTTTAATATGTGCAACATATTCTTACTTAAGAATTTTTTTATTTCATTTTTTACACTTAAAATACTAATTTCTATTGGAGGCCACATTAACTCATAATCACATACATTTAATTCAGAAAGAAATATACTAGTTACCATTATTGTATAAAAATATGATCTTAAGATTCTAAAAAAGTCTGAGTAAATACACGATAAAAAAAATTTCAATACTAATTTAAAAAAAGTCACAGATGTAGTGCAAAGACTTGAGTAAAGACCAGGAGTAATGTATGCCTGTTACCACATAGTCTAAGGTATTTGAGGCTTGCAGCTCCCAGCGAAATAGCTGTTGGTGGATGAGCTTTTAAGGGGTACTTGTGAGAAAGAACATTCAGGTATCCTAATGTCATGCTTAGAGTTCAGTATTCATTGCAAATTACTGCATTGGAGTTTGTTGTCTAATGACCAACCAAAACTAATCACTCCTATATTAGGAAGTAGCACACATTTAAATGTATTATTTAAATGAAGTTTTCCTGTTACTGACTGAAATTATGATTAAAATTGGTCATGTAAATCTTTTCATCCTATTAAGCAAATGGGAATTGCAGATAAAGTCTAAGTGGCCAACTGGCAATTCCACCTGGAGCTCTGAACCAGCTGGTTTTTGTTTTGCCATCATGCTGTGAGTGTATGTGCTCAGCATGGAGCTGAGCTCGCTTCTGTAGTTCGTGCCTTTTGGTGGCTTGTTGAAAGAAATTTACACTAGCAAGTAACCTTTCTGTTTTATTTTTCCAGGTCTCCAGCAAGAAACAAGGCAAAAATCTGGTAAACTTGCCACTGATATCCAGTTGGTATCGAAGAGTTCAAGAAGTTCCTGGAGTAAAGAAAGCTGCTGGCAAATGCAACATGGAGCTTCTCCAGCTTCCAGAGTTGATGTGTGCTCCAGAGGAACAGCTACAGGACTCCTCTTCAGTTCCTGATGAGTTAGAAGAGGATAATGATGACAGTCATTTTATAGGTGGTCCAAGGCCAACCATGACTAAGTTAATGGTAATTTAAGCTTTTTAATGAGTTATTTTTATAGCCATGTTTGCTTGATTTGGAATAGGTAAAATTTATTAGAATTGTATAAGCTGATTTTTACAGCTTTAAACAGTTTAATACCTTTTGTTTGTCTTAAATCTGATATGCTTTGACTTAGAAGTGATTCTACTTTTTTCTTCTCTTCCGATATTTGATTCATTCAGGAATTGGGCAGAGATAGGACTGCTGGAACCCTATCAATTATTCTGAATAATCAAAGTAACTTTTTGTTTGAATTGCAATACTGTATTTCTCTTAAAGATATTTATATAAAGAATGACAAAAAACTGTTGCTTTTATGTTTGGCTTCATTATCCAACCTTTTCTATTGGGTTGGTTTTTTTGGTTTTTTTTTTCTGTTTGATTAAAGCTTTGACCATCTGGGAGTCCTAATGAGTTTTGTTAAAGAAAACTGTCCATCATGTTCCATAATTCGATATTTTTTGCGTAGAAGCTGACAGCATTTCCTAAAAAAAAAGAACATGGCTTTCTTGTGAGAATGAGAGAAATACAACATAATTTGAATGTTGTATAATGTAGAGTCATGTGCCTGTTCAGTTTCACTTAAGCTGACAGTGTTGCAGTTTGATCTGATGCCATTAAATTTAGTGAGAATTTTGATACCAACTTAAGTGGGTAAAGGGTCTTAATTTATTTTTTTTCCTCCTTTCATGTAGGAAAATGGAATTGAAGCAAAGTTTTCTCCTCATCCGTGCCCCAGCTGGACCCTAGACTGGACCAGTCTACCATCTGCAGTCAGTCCTGGGGAAGGTGAGGGTTTGCATGTCTGTGTATTTAACAGGTCCTTCTTCTGGTGAAGCTGCTTAACTGTTTCATAGGGAAATATGCCAGTTTTCAGTATGTTTCAGAGGTCTCTAAGACAGGTAAGCAATTTCAAATTTGTATTAAAATTCAGTCTGTTTGTGACACATGGTGATGTAACTTCCCTCAGGTCATCAACAGCTGATGACCAAACTGGGAACAAAAGATTGACCCTGACTTCAGTCACAGTTGACACAACCCAGAAATCCTAACCAAGCTCAGTGCTTGGTTGTGTTGAGTTTTCCATAGAAGTAAAGGTATCCGTAGATACCTTCCATAGGAATAAAGTTACTGTGGTTGTCAATATGTACACACAGTAAAAAGAGGGTGGCAGGTCAGAATATAAAATATAGGTGGTCACATATAGTGTGAGACAGAAGGAAAATGAGATACATCATGTGGTTATTTCCCTGTACTGATGTATGTCATCATAGAAAATGTTTTCATTTCTTCCCTAGCAAGACAGTGGCTGAAAATTTTGGGAATGGGGGCTTGTTGAAATAAGACTGTTGAATGGAAATAGTGTGCTACTCCTATATATGTGCAGTTTGGGAAACAGGAGAGTAACTTGTGACCAACAAAGAAATGCAACATCTTCTCTGTGGTTTTGTCAGGCAGCAGTAGAAAGGGGGTTTTTAATCCTTTTTGGAACTTCAGTCAATCGTGGAGTCTTTGCTTGTGTTCCTGGTCCTGTGTGTGAACGCATTCATTGTCTTCAGGTTCATTTCCTACTCACTGCAGAGGCTTTGTGGTTGTTAAGATCAGTTTGGCTGGATATGATTAGAGGTGCTTCCTTTAGGCTCATCCAAAGCACATTAAAGGGAGGGGGAAAGTGTGTGAATGTGGGGTTGGACGGTGATAACCCTTGTTGCTGCTTTATTACTTTGAGGATGTATGGAGATAGAAACCTTTGGTACTGTCATGTTTTTTCATGAAACATTGTGTTCACTGTGAAAGAAACAAAAAAAAAAGGAGATTTTTAAAAACAGGAATCTATTTTTTCTTCTTTAAAACATCTTTTTATTTATTGACTTTTAATCCAACTGTGAAATTCAAGAATGAGAAGTAACTGACCCACAGTCTTACAAACCCTTACTAGTTTTCTCATGAGTTGAAATACTTGTTAAGCAGGAAGTACTTAAAAGAAGTGCGTTATTTGTGGTATCTCATCTGAAATGAACCATCATTTCAGTCACAGTATGCATGACATGGTATTTACTTACAAAGGTAGTGGTTAGTTGTGAACAGATTTATACTATTCTTTCCAAAGAAACTGCTCACAGAGTGAGTGTAACAAGTAGCAAACTACATTCTGTAGGCTTGTAGATAGTGCCCTCTTCCTTTTTCCTGAATGAAGGAATTGTAGTAGGTCAAAAAAAGAACTCCTTAGCTGAAACATGACTTAGTGTCAGATGAAACTGGAAAGACCCCTGTACATGCACAGTAGGAGACAGAGGGGTCAATTACAGAACATACGAAGAATTTGAGGTGAAGATGGTCAGTTTAAAAACTGTAGACAAATAAATAAAAGTAGATCAAAATAACCACATTTTACAAGTGCAGGTTGCTCTTACCAATTAATGGAACACATGTAATCCTTTAACTTCATAGCTGGTCCAAACAAATGTAATGGATTGAATATAAACATAGTTCCTAGTGAATCATGTCAAGTATAGAATATATTTTTTATTTCTAGTAAAAAATGGATTCCTAGTATTGAATTGACTGGGACAAATATCTGACTTGTAGAGGTGAAATTTTCCATGCACAGTTTGTATAAAGCCAATATGGAAAATGAAAAGGCCTTTCACAGCTTCTGTGTCAGGCACACAGGAAAGGAAAGGGTGTTAATTTACTGGAAGACAATGCATGCCTGCCTAGCTGAAGACAGAATGACTCTGATCAAGTTTGTTTGATTTATGCTTGCTTTGTGATCGGTAGGGAGTTGATGGCCAAATTAAATTACTGTATAAAACTGTCACAGAAAGGTTGACCTGAGTAAAATGATACCCTGATTGATATGTGCCCTTTGTTTGCATTCCAGTGTTCAGACTTTAGAGAAAGTTGCTAGATTTTTAGAATGCTTAGCTTTTAAAATGAGACAAAATTTGAAAAGTGCAGCAACTACTGTTCAGTGATAAGGCTGTCCCTTAAACTGTTGTTGTGAAGAGACTTGTTACCTTGATTTATAAGCCACAGAATAATTAATACTATACTGTAAATGTGGCTTGGTTTTTTTTTCTTGGAGGGGGAGGGGAAATGAAGCAGCCTTCAGGATGCAGAGGTAGATAATATTGAAAATGTTGCCTTTGTGTTGTCTACTTTTTCTAAATAATTTAGGCCAGCTGAGAATTTGTTCTTCTAGTATGCATACTTATGAATTAAGGCATCAGCTGATTTGTCTATAGGTGAGATAAAAAATCTGGTCTTTCTTTGAAGACTAAATATGCAAATAGTTGTGAGGCTATTTTAAAAATTCATTTACCTATTTTCTAGGGTGTTGTTTTATAAAATGGCTTCTCAATCCCCAATCTCTCCTCAGCTCCTCCTGCCCCAGTTGCTGCCTTGCCCAGCAACTCTTATTTTCTTTTATTTGGACATGAAATGGATCTGAAAGATAAATCTAGTTAGAAATGTCTCTGTACTCTGTTTCTTCATATCAGCAGCATTCTTTAAACTCACCAATTCATAAATTTTAAAGCTAGACAGATGGTATGATCATCTGTACCTGTCTCCTACCTGATTCTGGCTATAAACTAAGTTTGTAATTGCTTGTGTCAAGAAGAATGATTCATAGAAGAGTAATAATAATGCTAAAAAGATAGCTGGTTAAGGGAAGAGTGGCAGGTTCACAGTACCATTTTATTTCTCCAGAATGGAGGTTAAAATAGATAAAATTAGATATTAGATTCTTAATCTAGATAAACTAGATTAAATTAGGTATTGTAAAGTGAAAGAATAATTTAGGAAGGACAGCAGTTTTTACGAAGACATTTTAAAAATGTGTTGTTAAACATATCAGGTGGACCAACATGAGTAAAGCAATGTTTTCATTTGTAATTTAGAAACATCTTTGAAACTTAAGTGCCTTTGAATAACACAGGCTAGAGCAATAACACAGAGCATAGTGTTCCAGTTCTGTGGAATTAACTGATGTTTTGATTAAACAGTCTTGGTGGCTACCAAACAACATCCTGAAGGAGCAGTGTTAGCTTCAGCTTCCAGAACTGATATTAAGTAAAGGATACTTTACCATAGTGTGGCCTCTCAACAGGGAAAGAAGAAAATTTTCTAGCTCTCACCATAAACAAAATTAGTTTTAATGAAAGGAACAGCACTTAATGATGTAAATTATCTTCTAACCAATATAAAAGTTTGTGACTTCATGTCCATGTTAAAGTTGTTTGTAATTGCTCATAGAACTGAATAATATAATAACTGTGCAATAAATGGTGTATTAGATGCAGAGTTACTTGAGTTGAAATTGTTGTCAGGTTTGATTCGATATATGCGGGTTGTTTCTGGGATTTTTTGTGAGGCTAGGTCACTGCTATTTTGTTCTGCTTTTTATATTGGTATTACCTTTGGAATATTTTGACTTGAAAGATGCTTTCCAAGTTGAGAATACATTATGCTTAAAAATCAAAGCTGGTTTAGGGAATCTGACACTTTATGAAAATTTTTGCTAATCAAGAATGCAAATCGTGTATTTTACTTCAAATGTTAAAAGCAACAGTATTTTAAAAATTAAATCCAGACAGTCATTTATTCTGTAAAAGAAAAAGAGTTAAAAGAAACACTTTAAAGTTCTCTATTTCCCTTTCAAGCCTGTCAGAACTTTTTGAAAGACTTTGAAGATTTTTTTTATAGTTTTTTAGCCTGTTTCAGTGTCTCAGGCATCCTGAAGCAGGAACTCATCCTTCAGCTGAGTTTTCTGTATCAGACAGCTCTTTGCCTGCAAGCCACATGGGTGTAACAATCCAAGGGAAACTCAACTGAAGCTGCTTCTCATTAACCTCTCCTTAAAGTTACAGTTTTGCTGCACGCATTTAAATAAGTTTAAATCACATTTATGTGTGCATTATATTTTGCAGTTCAAGATCTGGAAAACCTGTGATGGCAGTACAGCCAGGTTGCCTCATATTCTTGATAAATACTTGAGAAGTAAATAATTTTCAGTAACAAAGAGAAAGGAAAAATGCTCATTCTTGTAATATAGGCAACATTGCTGTATCTTCTTTTACTGGCTTGCCTTAAAAAGGGCATTATTGCAAAACTTTGTATTTTATATGTGACCTCTTAGAATCTTCTGACTGTTCAGGGACATAACATTGTATAGTTGGCCTGAGGACAAATTTCATGGAAGTTTGCATGCAATTACTAATTTTTAGACAAAAAATTCATCAGGTTTAGCTGGAAATAATAACTTAGACTTGCCACCAAACCAGAGAACTCATCCATGACAATGTATACTGTTCCTACTGTTACTGTGCTCTTCCTCCATTTTTCTTTTGTGATTGTCTTGGGTTACCAAGCAAAACAAGGGAAGGGAATTAATTATTTTATTTTTTTAAGATACCTATTTGGAGACAGAAGGCAAAGCTATTATACGGCTAAGTTAAATTAATATGTAGTAATGACTTTTAGGCACAATGATTTACTAAAATGAATACTCTTGTTTGGAAACATAGCTGGTTTCTATGCCTCATGGAATCAATGCATATGCATTATGAAGGATACAAGTTCAGTACGTTTATGTTTGCTTGAAGTGTGTTGCATTTTCTTAAGTGATGTTTTGATCTAAATGACATGCCTACAGCCTCTGAAGTATTCCAAATCTGCAAAGAAAAAACAACAGTTTCTAGTGTATCTTATTAAAAATCATATGAGAAAGAATAATACCAAGTTCTAAAAGCTGCATTTTGATTCAGTGAGGACACATCCTCCTTGGTGTTTGGTCTGTTCTGTAAGATTCCGTTGTGATGGGTGTGATTGATGGACTTTCATACTGCCAATAGTCATACTGGAAAGTGTCACCTTTGTTTTAGTGCCTTGCTTTGTGGAGTAAGTGTAAGCCCTCAGAGAATTACTGAAGCCTTAACACTTCATATTGAATATCCCCTACTACAGAAGTTCAGGTTTTGATGAGGTTTGATTCCTGGAGGTATAACTTTTACAGTTCACAAGTCCTTGTTAATTGGGAGTTTATTAGGCTTTGGAGAGATTTGTTTTGTAGAATACTGTACATAAAGTTCAGTGTATGCTTTTTTTAGTCCTGTTGTGGTTTGTGTTTGTTTACTGAGCATACCTAAAGAATTAAAATTAAATACTGCAATATGCCAGTTGAAATTTTTTACAGATTTATGGCTTGGAAACTGAAGACAATTCATAATGATTTGTTTTTGTAAGTTCACAGTAGTCCTAGTTCTGGTGGTTGAAACATGCTCTTGATTAATCCAGAACGAACTTTTAAAAAATGTCTGTACTTGACAGTCACTCGCCTGAACTGACTTTACCTACATAGAATTTGAGTGTGATCTGCCCTAAATAGAAAAAGTAGTTTTATTCATTTGACTGTGAGGTTTTTTTCTCTCTTGTCTCGAAGTTCTTAGACATGTGGAAGGGCATAAAACCTAAAAACATTAACTCATAGGTGCCTAGCAGATACTTTTTAACAGAGTTGTTAAATTAATTTTTCATATCTCAATCAGAAATCTTTAATAAATGTTAAACAGCCTGCTAAGAAACTCTGCCCTTTGTTTCATTTACACTATCTTGTCTTTCTTTTCCTCCTGATACAACTGTAGTAGAGTTTACTAGTGTCCTTCTCCCTTCTGTATTTCTATGTTGCCTGTTCATGGAATAGCAGAGCCTCAAAGTTACATTATTTATCCCCTAAACCAGAGGTTTAGAGATTGAGTTTGTGCTAAGTACTCCATAGCATGGAGGTGCAAGTCATTTTTGTGAAAGATTACTATTGAGGAATGAAGGAATGCTGATCCATTCTAGAGTTATGGTTTGGAACAATGTCCAGCAAATATCCAGATGATTAATAAAATTCAAAAAGACATTTTCTTTTGAACATGGCTCAAAATCATCATCAAAGGTATTTTTGGGGAATAGAAATATAGAGAATCATATCCTTTAATGATCAATAAGGTGTACTTAGAAGTGATACTGTGCTACAAAGTGTCACTTTGTAGAGAAGACAGTGATGACATATTTATCATATTTGTATTAATTAGAAAGATTTAGGTGGAGGAGGAGTTAACACTTTTCTGTCTCCAAATATTCTAGATATGCTATTGGATAAAATGTTAAATTGTTGTTGACATAACTCTTCATAATATTTTTCAGGAATATTCTAATATCTTGGTATTTCAAGTTGCTGTAAAATTTAAATTTATTTTCTGTAGCACCAATCTTGACTTTAAAAGGGATATTTAATCTGCTTCAGTATCCTGTGTTTGTTGCTGTAAAATGCCTTCAATGCTTATTTGAAGATTTGTCATTAGACTTAAATCCCAGCTGCATCAGTGATAGGGTGTACAGCTCGTGTCCTTTAGCTCCTTTGTGTCACCCATTTGCCATATCCCAGAGTGTGGGGATTCATAATTAACTTACCTATGTAGCGTCATCAACACAAGGATTTAAATTTAGGGGGTTTTTACCTGTCTTCACAGTATTTTTATGGGTCACTTACATTGCTGTTTTCTACATGTTGTAACTGAGGGAGAGCTGCGTTTTAATATGACTGTTCTTTGTGTTTCCTCTACAAAGCCTAAGCATTCCTTTCAGGCAGAGGCATCAGGAGACCTTTGATACCCTTGCAAAAGCATTTTGGCTTTTTTTCTTTCTTCAAAGTGTAATGTTTAGCTATGCAATCTGACTTTCAAGAGCAGAATAAGTTTTTCTTAGCTCTGCGTGTGACTTCTGGAGCTTAAAATCTTCACAGACCACGGGAGGGCAGCACAATCTCTTTGGACACGGAGCTGTACCTGGAGGGATGGAGCTGTGCCCCGGACTAAGGAGTCACTCAAGAGAAAGATGCTTTTTATGTGGCAGTTTTCAGCTTGGTAATCTCTAATCCCAGAATTTGGGACCACCTGTTGGAAAAAGCGATTTAAAACATTTTTCTTCTCTCTCTTCAAATTAGAGTTGATGATTTAAGTTGACTGTTGGAGTACACCTCCAATTGTGTTGAGTACACCTAAAAGCAATAATTGCTGAGTGTGTTGTGCTGTATAAACACACAGCAGAGTAACACCTTCTGCCTTGAATGCTTTCAGGTCTAAGAAAAGAGGTAGCAGCTGAGCAGGGAGTGAAGGAGGGGGAAGCTGATCAACTCAACTTCTGCTGGAGTTTTATATTCTCTGGGGCAAAGGGGTAATTCTGGGAAGATATTTGTAAGGAAATGAGAAGCTTAATGGAAATTTCTGGAAATCTTTTTTCTGGCTTACAAGTAACAACATGAGATTTATGCAAGAGATTTAGGGTTTTTTTAATTGATCAGTAAATACTGTGGTAGTCCAAGGGCCATTGTTTTGGAATTAAAAAACATGGTAGCATCATAGGCTAGGTTATGGCTGGAATTCAGAGGAAAGGGAAATAACATATTTAATGTTAGAAGAAAAAATAGACAAATGGAAGGATGTAAAGGAACTAACCAGTAATTCACTAATTTTTTATTTTGTAGCAACACTCTGAGCACATGAGAATACGTGACCATCCTCATTAGGATGGGAGGAAGGTAGTCAGAATGTGAAGAGCTGTTTGGCCTGAACATTGCACAGGAACAAAACATTGAAAACGAACACTGGAAACAAGGCAAAAAAGAGTCTCTCTCTTAATTGAACCTCTTACAACTTCTCTTCCTCATATAATCTTGCTTTCAAAAGTATAGGCACTGGGAAATTACACAGAGGATAAGATCAGAAGATTGATGAAATATGAGAAGGATGATATAGTGTCTCTGCCTATGCATAGAAAAGACTGCAACCTAGAAGATGAATCAAACTGAGCCTGAGTCTGTCTCCTTCTCCTCTTCCTCGGTACAAAATAGTGCAAACACATCAAAAGAATTTACATGATGTTCTCAATCAAGTTTATTGACACTCATATTTTGTTCTGGGGATAAGTCCTTTAAAAACAATATTTGTTGTTTCTTTGGGGGAAAAGTAGGACTTGCTGGAAGTTGAAATACTTCATAGATTGTTTAATTTTTATTTTTAATAATGATCTTTGGAGAACCCATTAGATTATTTGTAGATTATTTGTGAATAGATAATTCAAGCTGTGTTCTTAATTTGCAGTTTTGATTTTACCTGATGACTGAAACTCTGTTAATCTCTCCTACTTAGTATTTAATATCCTTAAGTAGTTATTTCTAAGGCTACTGGTTGTTTCCAGAGTTTGTGATTGCCCAGATTTTATGTGCATTCATAAATTATCACAGTAAATAAAATGGGGGTTGATTTTGTGGTTATTAAACTAAACAGTTTCCTTCAGAAACGTAGGCAAACGTGTTTTGACCAACTTATTTTCCAGTGTTAGTATTTTGTACATTGCAAGTATAGAACTGCCTCATTGTAATGTCAGAATCATTAGTGAGGTATTGTCAAGTTTTGTGCAGCATTAGCGAATGTCTGGGAGCTCTTCATTGACATTTTATAAGGAGTTGATGAATCACAGGGTATTTCATCCCGGCAGTACAATAGGCTTGTGCACATAAAACATAGCTTGAACATAATGTTTGTGCCCAAGGTGTGTGCTCAAAGGTGAGCACTTTGTGAGGGGCTGCATATCCTCCCCTCCCCCAGTCTTGCTGTGTTGCAGAGTTGAGGTACAGAATTTGTTTGCAAACCATAAATCAGCTGTGACAACGTGTGAGTTAAGGAGGAATTTTTCTGTCTCTTGGAGTTACTTATGGCTTCCATCTGTACTTTCATTGTTTTTGGATATTCATGTGAAGAACCATGAACACGTTACTTGATTTGGATACAATTTTACATTGGATAAGGTCACAAGTTTGATTTTGGCTCTTCCTGAAGATGAGTTTTTATGCACAGTTGTTCATTTAAAATTCTAATTGGCAATTTCAAGGAAGTCAGCACTGCTGTGTTTAAGAAAAAAACCCCAAACCTAATAGTGTTAAAAAAAAAAAGGTAAAATTATTTTGAGTGAGTCATAAAATGTTCAGAGTAGTTTGATGCTTTCAAAGCTTTTAATTACACAAAGGAAAGGCCAGACTACTGTATGTTTAGTGTTTTATTGAAGATGGTATTAATTATTTTGTACTTGAAATGCCTCTTCTCCAGATGGTTTGGAAATGCTTCTGAAAAGTTAACTTTTGGCTCATGTCTCATGTCAAATTTCTGGCATCTTACCACAGCAATATCAAAAGGAGTTCACATCCTTTAGAAACTTTTTAAGTATTGAAGACCAAAGGCAAGTAGGAAGTTCATCTGTTTGTAGAATTATTTTGTAAGTGTAGAAGAATTGGAGAATAATCTCAATATTAAAATTAGTCAAACCTAATCTGAAGCAATAAAATTTGTCCCCTCCTAGTGCAGAACATTGATCTAAGGATCCAGAGATGATGGAGGCAGATACGGTGCTTTTACTTCAGCTTGTGCTTTAAAAGGTCCGTCATGGAGTTGTTGGTCTTTGTGGTGGTCTTTAAATGGCTGATGTAAGTAGTGTGAGTAGACCAGCTGAGGTTTCATTCATGTAGTCATTCCATCAGCACACTTTCCCTGGAATTTTCTGATGTATCTGATTGGTGAGGGGCTCTTAAGTCTGCTTAAATGCTTTTGAATATCCCACTTCCAGATCTTCCATGTGTTCTTGCATTTCTAGTGACAAGAAATAAGAAACAAAAGGACATCCCCCCACCTCAAAGTCTAAGATCCTTCTTAGCAGTATAAACTGTTCAGAGTGCTTCCATGAAGCTTCACTGGACAAAGTTTTTACCTGGGCTCTTGGTTGCATTGCATGTTTTCTGCAGAATTTAATTTTTTAGGAACCAGAGTATGCTGGACAAAAATAAAAACACGCTCTTAAACTTGGCTGTTTTATAAAAACTCTCGTCGCTGTCCTAAACTTTGTACTTGATACCTTTAAGGCTGCACTGCTCAGATTGTACATGGTTCTAGGCAGGATATGTGACATTCAAGGCTGCATATGGAAACTGGTTTTCTTTTCCTGTCCCTCGTTGCTTGAGACATGGAGAAATGTTGGTGCATGTCATGGACTGCCATGAGGTAGCATTTCATGCTGCATCCTGGATGGGGTCATGAGTTTTGGTACAAGGTCAGGGGGATTTAATTAACCAGTGTCTTTAGCAAAGAACACGGTGCTGTTACTTGCACTGTATTTGCTAATTTTATGCAAGAAATAAGTTGATTTATAGATACATATCTTGAATCATGCCTCATGTTTCTCTTGTGTCTTACAGTAGTAACAGATATGTTTTGCTTGAAATTTTATGTTTTAATTGTTATGTTTCTGTATCCTCAACAGAAGCTACTTGTATGTGTGTTGCCTGATCTCAAAATGCGTGTTTCAATAATGTAACTAGGGATTTGGTGGTTTTAGCTCATTTTCCCCCTCATGCAGGGAAAAGGATGTAGTTTAATCTTTGTTTAGAAGAAGTAACTTGAAAAAATGAACCAGGTTATCAGACTTTCTGCACAAGGTAAATTTTGTGGACTTTAATGACAAATTCAGCATTAATATGGATAAATTTCTAGTATTTGAAATATTTTAATTTGATGGTTTGAGCTTTTTTTACTTCTATTCTTTAGACCTTTTCAACTGTAGTAGGCAGAATTGCTGGTTTTACTTTTAACAAGTGTCATATGACTGCTACAAATCTAAGTTTAGCTTTCTTATCATAGTAGTCATCTATTGGTCTGCAGAGTTCTAAGGCCAGGAACTTTCCTGTTGCTTGTATTCCTGTAGCACCTCTGTTTCACAACAGAAGCAATGGTCTCATTGTCAGATCTCTGTAGAGAGATCTCAGTAGAAGTCTGATCTGAATTAGGCATTGGCATGCTGCTGTACCTGTGACAAATTAGTACACAGTTTGGAACTTGTGCCTGGATACTGCTGTGCTAGTCCTGAAAGGACACCTGAAACCTGGCTTGGCTTAACAACAGTGCTACAGAGAGAATGGCAGCTAAATAAAAGCTGTTTCAGAACAAGTTAAATGTTTCTTAAAAAAAAGTTGGGGCAAGGGAAGTGGAATTAGAAGCGTTACTTGAGTTCTCAGAGTGGTATGGAATCAATGCTTTGCCATAGGAGGAACCTTTGTTTTTGCTTCAGTAGTAGTAGCATGAAAGTATATTATAAAAGTGTACTGTAGGATATTAATGACATCCTTTAAAATAATTAGGTTTATGGCTATGCTTCATTTTTCTTGTAATGGAAATACAAACCTGTAAGCAAGTACTGCGAAAAGTCTTGTAACCAGGAGGTTTAGAGTTTGGGGTGGTTTTTTTGTATGTAACTTTTAGAATCAAGATTAAGAAAGACTGTTTACTCTTGAACAGCTTCTGCATTTATTGTTGTAGCTGATTTAGTTATTTATTTTACCCTTGAAGTAGCTGTACAGCTTTTCTATGTGTGCTAATGCTGAATATTGATCAAGGAATATGATAATGAAAGCCAACATAAATGGATATATAGCCATCTTTCAAAATTGTTAGTGTCTCTGTGTTCTGTAATGTGGTCTTTTGAGCACAGTCTATTACTGTACAATTTTTGTGAAGCATTGCCATTATTTCTTCAGTACACTCTCATCATTTTTGAAAGACTGGAAATGATTTCTTCATTAAGATAATCTGCTTCTCTAAAAACAAAACAAACCCCCAAAAAACCCAACCTGAACTGAGACAGAACACTTCTTAATCCTCTATTCTGCACTACTCAAAAACATCTGCCAAATGGATTACTCTCCATCTTATCTGCAGCACGTATTTGACATTCCTCTGCTTGTGCTTGTTACTGGATGCTCTTGCCCACTTGTGATCTCACTTGATGTATATTGGCATTATAAGCTCTCTGTAACTTATTTGGATGATCTTAGGTAAGACATAATGCAGAAAATAAATCATACCTTCAAAGTCAAGCTTTCTTGACATTTTGGATGTTAATTGTTTTGTAAACAAAGGTTAATTTGTTCTTTCCATTTTTTTTTTTTGTGGTTAATACGTGCATTTTGCACCTCTGTATGTTTTTAATTGTGGCATGAAGATCATAGTCACAGCTGATTCTCACTTGTAGGGAGCAAATAGAACATATGGCAGAGATTATCAATGTTGAACTCCTATTTGAGCCACAAGGTCAGAAATTTAATATAAAGATGTTGTCGCAATGACAAACAGTGGGGCTGAAAATCACAGGAGTAACTTTCTGCAAAACGTCTTAGTTGCTTGTAGATTCCTCTTTGCCTGGGTTTCTGTCAGATTCAAAACATGCAGGTTTAGGTGAACACACTTGTTCATGATCTTGCTGTCTGAAAGATGAGCAGATTTTGTGGTATATTTTTTCCTGAAAGTCCTGCATGGATAAAGTAATCTTGAATAATTAGGTAATATCTCATATCTAGTTCAAGACTCTTTATGAATGTAGAGCTTTTTTTAAATAAGTTGTTGATAATTTTAATAAATATGGAAACAGCTGCTTAAAAACAGCAATTTTTTTAAATTTTAAATAAGAAATTTTGGTTTTATTTAGTAAATTTAATTTTTGCAGTGGCTTGTAGAGCTTACTCTTCCTCACTGCAATCATATGTATACTTTGCTTCAGAGTAGAAATAGTCCTGCTGAGGTCATGTAAAAACTGAGCAACAAGAGCTTCAGTAGAATTACAACTTTTTAATTTTATGTTGTTCATTAAGGTGACTCTGATTTGCTACTGTGTAGTATACACAGTGCCAAAGAAACAAGCGTTAAGACTATTTATTTCTTTCAGTTTTGTATCACAAATATGCTGCATAGGTGAGTGCTCCCTACTGCATGAATTTTTTATTTCATTTAATTTTGTTGTGTGTCAGAGAGGGACATAGCACAGTGCTCAACTGATTTTTTTTTAAAGTTAATTTTCTGAAGAACTTTCAGCTCAGTACTAATTAATTAATTATAAGAAAAACCCTAGCATTGTAATATTTTAGTTACTAACTCAAAACAGCTTTATGGAGAAATCAAATCTGACAGAATGTGGTCTGTTGTCCATTTGTAAGACATCAAGTGCCTGCTGCATGAGTAAAATTAGAAGCATACTTTGTTATTATATTTTTGTATAAAGCTGCAGTACAAGAGAAGAAACGGGCTTTACAGACTTTGATTTATCAAAGGACCTTGAACTCCTTTGTACTTAAGGGGAGAATTGAATGGAAAACCACTGATTCTCTTCCATCCTCAAATTTCAGTAGCTGCTGACTATATTTTTCTGCCGATATTTGCCGTTACGCAGGTACACAATGGAGGTTGTGGTTACTATTTTGCAGCTAAGGTTTTCATGGCATTTTGAATTAAAAGTACTTAATTACTGAATACTCAGTTATGGATATTTCTATAATCATGTATAGTCTTTTTTGCCCTATTGTAATAAACACTTTTCCATGTAATAGCAATATAATTTTTTTAGTATAGATATGCTTGTTCTGGCTTTGGGTCTTCTCAGCTTGGTTTACTGCAGAAATGGTTTAATCTAAGTAAAATAATCCCATCAAATTGCTTCAAAATAATCCCACTCTTAAGCAGAAACACCCATTTTAAGGATTTTATTTGTATAACGCTATTGATTTGACGTTTGACCCTTCTCCCTGTGAGTTAGGCTTTGTGCCGTGCTGTATTAGTTACTGTCAGAACAGTTTTGTGCCTTTGGCCTTGGGGAGAATTTGCACGCAACATCCATACCCCGTTAGCTCACTCTTCTCCAAATGCTTCGTTTGCTCTCTGGGTAAGTAAGGGCTCGAGCATCTACAGAACGTCTGTCTCAGAGCTACCAACAGGAGTGTGGATGTGCCTTGCTCTCAAAGGTGAAGAATCCCTGTGTCTCTCAGTTCCTTTCAGCTACTTAGGGGAGTTTTGATTTCCTTGAGGCCAGTGTTATTGGGATCCTTCCTTCTCAATTTCCCACACCGTTTTAAGTCCAGAGAAAGAATGCTGGCTGTCAGTGTGTACATTGTACCTAGAATGGGATGCAATAGAAATCTTGCAGATTTTTCTGTGTGGAGTTTGTGAATAGGAAGTCTTAAGACAGTAGGGTAACAGAACATGCAAATTATTAACCCCACTCTGAAGAAGGTGACTCTTGCTGTCTGAGCTTCATATGCATTTGCTTAAGCCCACTTTGTGTGTGTTCACATGACAGGCCAACGGAGTTCAAATATACCAAACAATCCTTGCAGTACAGAGGTTTTATTTTCCTCCTTATGGAGTATTTTAGTGTGTCCTCATTTGTAAATGATGTGAGGCATTCCTACAGTCATTTATCAGAAATGTCTGCTTATGAATATTAGACCAGTTTTCATGTTTAAGCACTGCTAGCTGAGGCACTGCCTAGCAGATGCACTGCTGAGACATTTTGACAGGTACTGCTATGAAGTCTACAAACTATTCATTTTTTTCAATGGTAGACATCCCCTCTTACAATTTATTAGGTGATGAGGGGGTCTGTAGCCACAGATACTTGGAAACCTATTGGGTCAATTTCTCCATCGGCATTAAATTTTGATGAGAGAGTGTCTGTATGACCTCCAGTACCACAACTCCTATCCACATTTGGTGGTGGTGAAGGAAAAAGAGTTCTGAGATAGTTTTTGCACTAGAAGGCCAGTATGGCCTCCAGAAGTCTTATCCAAAAAACCTTTTTGCACTAGAAGGCCAGTATGGCCTCCAGAAGTCTTATCCAAAAAACCTTTTTGCACTAGAAGGCCAGTATGGCCTCCAGAAGTCTTATCCAAAAAACCATCGCTGTGATGACTTTTTGTGCTGGGTTTTTTTGTTTGTTTTCCGGCTTTTGGCTCTTTGACATTATACTGGCACATAAAGTTTGTGTCAAAGCCCATTTTCTACACAACATACTACAAATAATTGTCTGTTGTTTAAATATCTTAGGTTTATAAGTCTATGTTTGGTTGTGTATTTTTCATTAAGGCAGATGTTTCATGAACATGCCCTCTGGCAATTAGTGGGGGATATATTTTCTTTTTAAGTTTCTGAAAGCAGATATTTCTTTAGCCTGAGTCTTTGTTTAGTTGACTGAGCTGATTAATTTCTGTTGGAAAAGAGTTCATAATTTTTCATTTCTGTTGGCTTCAATTTTTAGAAATTCAGCAAGCTGTTTGAATTGACTTTGGTTCATGCTGCACAATTTTTCTGTCTCTCTCCATCCCCTCCAAACTGTTAGTCTAATTTTGTTCACATATTACAAAGTAATGAAAAGAGAACATGAAAAGGAAGAGGATACTGTTGTACATTTCCTCCTCTAAATTAATTAGTACAGAGTTTCTGTGGGGGAGATACGTTTATGGATGACCTCTCTGTTTAGTTAGGTGGCCTTAAGTATGCTGGTAGTTTAGAGCAAATCAGAAGCGATGTGGAAGGCTGAAAGTGCTGCTCTTTGTCCGCGGCCAGCTGCTCCGAGTCGCTTGCTGTGGAAGGGCCAAATGAAGTCATGACTTTGTTTCCTAATGCTCCTGCTTGTGAAGCCTGGGGAACTGGAGTGCAGTACTGGGCTGGTGCCCACTGTTTCATTAACTTTTTTTTTCCGTTTAAATCCAGGTCTCTGTTTCAAAGATGGTTGAAGGAATTAATGGATTTTCCTGATTATTTGCTTTCATAAACTATGTAAGAATAATACAAAAGGCCACCTGGCGCAGAGCTGCTTAAGACATAAGAAAAAGGAGCCTTTTATTATTAGAACCATTGATTGGGCAACAAGTGCCAATTTTATATATTTGTTGTTGTGGAAACTCAATTTTGCCTCTGCTTTGGATTTCAGGAAAATGAGTTAACCTGTGACAATATTTTCAAGCTTGAGTACTTTTATTCCTTGTAATAACAGAAGACCCTCTTTTGCTCTTTTATTAAGCATGTATGTATGTAATGGAAAACTGTGTGCACAATTAGCTTTTCAGCAGTGTTTCTGAGGTGATCTTACATTGGATTAGCCATAACTAAAAAAAATTCCATCATTAGGCAGCTTTTGAATCGATATAACCAGTTTATCTCTTAACTGGTATTTTATACATGTTTTGAAAACCTTCTAGGAATGTATTTATTTGTGAAGTGTTGTGTAGCATAAGCTGACAGTTCTGTGTTATTTGAGAGGCATTTCCCCTTTTTTTGATGTGTAGTCATTCAGAAGTTCATTAAAACATGTTGAAATTTTATTTCATTTTCATCTCTTAAACTTGATGTAAAATGTTACTGTCTTCGTGTTGCATGTTTTTGACTTGTCATGAAGAGTTTCTATTGATGGCAGGATTGTTTAACTTCACAATCTTTCTGACATAAAGTGTGCAATAAAGTAGCATTAGTTGGTAATGGGTGATTATTGCTATGTAATAGGATCCAGATGACCACATCATTATTTTTATATATTAAGAGGACAGGAGTGGATATTTATTCTGTTTATTTCATTGGTTTGTCTTCCTCTGCATCATGATTTGTTTGTGGTGATTATAGTTAATTTGTGCTTTCCCTAACTTGGCAGGATTTGAATGGGTGGTTTGGATTACTGACAACAATGAAAAGGAGCACTTTGAACAGAAGCATTCTGCAAAATGCCCTCCTTCTGTTAGTGTGGATAAATACCTATTACAACTTTAAAGGTGGTGGGGGTACCAGTGGATTGTCTGTCTTTACGAATACGTTTGTTACAAAGCCTGGGGTTTTTTCTGTAATAGTAAATCCTTGATTAGCAAGTGGTCTTGTTCTTTCTACATAGCTACAGAACTTCTCCAAGCTGAGAATGCTGAGTTGTTGGTTCTGACCCAAATTGGTTACTACGAGCACCATAGACATATTAAAGGACAACTTAGTAACTGTACTTGGCTGTGGCATGCTACCTGCGAGGTTGCACAGCAGGCATTCTGTAACAGGCACTTAATTATGGCTGAGGACTGCCTCAGCCATAACTCAGCAACTCACGGCTTACTCATTGTGCCCTCATAGCCTGAGAAAGCACTGGAGGGAAAAGACCATGGAAAGAGAATTGCTAATTGAAATGTTTTGTTAGTGGTGGTTTTGTTTGTTTGTTTTTCTAAAATCTGCCATATGTACTACTTATGACAAAAGTTTATTTATTCCAGAGTGCACCTCTGGAGGCTAAACAAACTTTAATGTTGATCATCATTTACAGTGGTAAACTGGTAACCTGGCACAAGCAGATACTGACCTTCAACATCAGAGATTAAAAGAACACTTACCAAAGCTGGTGACTCACTTAAATTGTGTAGAAAACATCCTACTTAGCTAGGTATTCAAAGGAAATAATTGTGTTTACTGTCTAAATTGCAGTTCATTTTGATTCCCCTTTGTCCCAACTTTGCTTCGAAAATTAATTAGAAAAAAAAGAATTGAAAGGAAAAAAGTTCAGTGGTCAAGCAGTTACTATTTACTGAATTAAAACCTTATGACGGAGTTCTGTAATTCCTGTCTTTCCTCTGAACTCCTGAATGTTTTTTCAGCCCTTTTGGCTAATGTGAACCACATGAATACAAAAGACTCTCATTTCATACAGCAAATTTGATTGAATTTCCTAAAATTTTCATAAACTCCAGATTTATACAGGATCAAGTTATAAGTGCTGTGATAACTTCAGTGTGTAGATCAGTCAGAATTCAGAGAAGAGAGAAATGTGTAACTTTTCCATGTGCAACTTGGATGCCTTTGTTTGGAAATTATGTACAGCCATTGTGGAATTATGTTGTTATTTTTATATTGAAGTGTCAGTGCGTTATGAATCAATCATCAAACCTTTGCTGTGTGGGATTTAATTCTCGTAATGACTGAAATGCAGGATGAAATTTCAAGGATGAAATTCCTTTTCATTAGGGTGAGTGTTTTGGAGGAATTCCTCCAGCCATTAATCTTTGTAAAGTAAACAGGCGTAATGTGTAAAGTTAAGCTGAAAGTCCTGCTGTTTGTCCTGCAGCCACCTGTCCAATTGCTTGACACAAGGACCAAATTAAGCATGTCTGTCTTCTAAGCAGCTTTTTTTGTTTCTGGATTATGAGTTCAGGCTCTCTCACTCTTATTGATAAGCAAATCAAAGGCAGGAATCAGCCAAATTATTAATATAGCTAATATTTAATTTTTTTTTCTTAATTAGAGGTGGTGATAGGAATTAACGAGTTGGTGTATATATAATATATCAGAAGGGTTTTTTTGGGCTTTCCTTTAATTCTTTGCTATTCATGACTTCCTGTACAGAGGCAGTTTAGTCCTTACCTTTTCCTTAACAATCAGTTATAAACAATTCAGCGTAAGGAGCTCAGAAAGGGAAATCTCTGTTCCTGCTGCCTCTTAACTGCTGAGAGCTGGTCCCCTGCAGGCAAGCTGCTGCTGGCCAGCTGTGAGTGTGAATGGCAGGGGCTTCTGGCTCTTGCTCTGACCTCAGCAGCAGCCTCCTGCTAGGGAAGGAGCTCTCCTGTTTTTGCAAGAGATGAGCACTCTTAGTCCCCAGTGAGAACTGACTTCAGTTCCCCTTTCTCAGCAAGACAGGAGCTGTTAATCAGTACATTAGGCTTGTGAGAGTTAAACAAACCTTTTGATTCTGGTTTCGTTGTCAGGCAGTGACATCTTCATTTGAAGAAATTTTCCAGAAAGTGAGTAACCCCTGCCTCCCAAGCCTAGATGTTGCTGACATTTGGTATAATATTGTGCATAGGTAGAACAGCACTCCTTTTGGGGTTAGAGACCTTTTCCCACATTTAGTACAGCAGAGGTTGCTTTTCCCTTTACTTTATTCTTCCCCAAGTGTTTTATCATCTTTCACTTTTTAAGATTTGTATTGCTGTGCTTTTCTCCTCACATCTTAAACATTTCGCTGTAAGTGATAGATGGGTTTGGGCACTTAAGGAGCATAAGATACAGGCAAAAGAGCAGACCTGGTGGAATCTTGACCCTAAAGGAGTGAGGGTAAGGCAGAAAGGTGAAGAAAGAGGAGTGGAAGAGAGGCAGGATCTGAATACATGTGCAAAGAAGGGTGATTGCAGAGTCTTTTTTTTTCTGCTCATAATTCTGTTATGACATTTTAAAACAAAGTAATTCCCTAATCTTTGGGATTCTATAAAAATAGCTTGAAAATATGAATCTCAAAATCTTCAGAATGAGAAGAAGGATGAACAGACATTGTCAGTTAGCTTAAATGTGTAGGAGCTGAGAATTTTGGAGCTATTCTAATTTTTTGCGAAAGGTGCTCATACATGCTGTTGACTGAAGCTGAAGATTGCTGTTGGCAATATTATAATATGAAAAACTTGGAAGAGTATGGCTAGCAAATACATACTACTGCAGATAGCGCTCATTAATTTGAGTACATATAGATGCTTCATAATCTAGTACTAAATAGTTTAAAAGTATAAATAATAGATTAATGTGTAAACATTATGTTTGCTGTTTGTGTCTGGCTTGCTTTTTGTTGAATATTCAGAAGATAAGTTTTGAAGATAAACAATTAGGAAAAAACAAACAACAAATCTTTATAAAGTAGAACATAGTTACATTCAGGGAGATCCCAACATTAATTTTTATTTTATTAGCATGTGTATGTCTTTATGTTTTTTAACGGTGCCTTACTCTTTTCTTGCTTCAAATACTTCAATGCAAAAAAAAAGAAAGCAGGCCAAGCTCCTGCTTAGGTTTGTCAAGGGTCAGTTTTCATAGCTGTCTGACCTTTTTAGACTACACCAAGGTAGTGTATGTGAGATGTAGGGGGGTTTTTGTGCCTGAAGTGATAAAACTATTTTGCACAGCTTGCCTTAATAAAGATCAGATTGGTTAGTAACATCAGGAGGGACTCCTATCTAAAAAACCCAATAAAATGCTCTTGTGGAGTGCAGTTGTCTTTCCTGTCCTTTTGATTATTGCCCCATATATTTTAAATCATGCATTGTAGCATTCTCTTCTCCTATTCCCTTGACTGTAGCTAAAACATCACATTTCATCGTAAAAACTTTATGTGATGAAGAAGAATGTGGCCTCTGGGATTTTCTTTTCTGGCCTTACCTGTTGACTCAAAGTGCGTGCTATGCATTCTCCAGAAGGGCAATTTATGGGCTTTATTGGTAATGATTAGGAGGTCTTGTTTGTTTGTTTTCCCCCAGCCCAGTGAATGCTAAGCCCATTTTTACGTATGTGCACATTAGTAACTTCATGAATGTTGTTCATTCTCTGAGGCTTCTCAGGAACATTCAAGTGTTCAAAGTCTCGTCTCTGCAGAATGGAGACTGAGGCCTTCTGAACTGCCAAGTGCAGAGCAGCCGTGTGTTCTCAGCTGTAAGGAGGCTCCAGGCAAAAACTCTTGGCCTTTATCAACCCGTTTGCTAGTCCCATCCTTCTCAGAGGTTAGTTAAAAAACAAAATAACACAACTTCCCTGAAAATCTAGTAATTGTTGTGGTGAACTAAATTAATGCAGTGCTCTGATAGGAAGTGGTGAATAGACGTTCCAAGTACGCCAAGACAACTTAATAGCAGTTTTATTCATTTACTAGAGATTGCTGCTTTTAGAAATATGTGAAGTTGCAGAGTTGGCATATGTGCCTCTTAAAAGAGTAAGCGTTTACATGCCCTTTTACCAACAAGTAATGGCATGTGGCGTGTTTCCAAACCTCATAGCTCCAGAATATGTTTTGATAAACATCCAGTCAGGGTGGAAAAAAGCTTACAAAAACAACAACAAAAAAAGCCCAACCACCTTCCTCTGAACTGTGTGGATAAATGTGGCTGCTGATTGCTTTTATACACTCTGGGCATTGGGATATGTTTGTTTCTGCTTCAAACAGGCATATTATGAAACAAACTATTTCATGAAAATTTAATATTAAAAGAAAGGAAAATTAGGTTTTCTGCATTGCAACCTCACCTATAAAACAGTGTTTTCACTGAATCTTTAGCTCATATTTTAATTCTCCAAGAATGGAAAAAGTACTTAAAAATGGGAAGAGGTGAGGTGTGGAGTACAGTAATAAAAGCACAGCCCTTCAGTTAATGTTGCTGGGTTTTATTGCTCACTTGTTCTATTTTGCAATGTCTGTATAGTGGTATATTTCATGATAGGGCTAATGCACTAAAACTGATGCAAAAGTGAGGAAATATTGATACAATCAGAATTAGATGGTTTGAGTTTTTTAATTTGACCCAGCTCCATTACTTTTGAACTTAAATCAGAAAATTGTTTTAAGAGGAAATTGGTATTTTCACATCCAGTGTGTTAAAAGAGAGATCAGAATAGCAATTTCCAATGTAAAGGAAGAGCAAATGAATCAATAATAACCCTAAGCTATCTGATCTTGTATCTCATTGAACAAATGTTTTAGCCTCTGTAAACAAACACATCAACTTAATTGTAATATAATAGACTTGTATTTCTTTGAGAACTAAAATATAGTGATAGATTGTCATGGGTCATCTGTGTTAACAGAGTTAGGAAGCAGGCAATTACCATAGATGCTATTTCGCTTTAACACTACATTTTCTCTTGAGAATTATTCAGTGAGCAAGCTTCCTTTTGTACCTTGCAATTCTTTTAAAATTATATCCAAATTTGGGGAAAAAGAAAAGGTTGGTAAATGTTGTCCCTTGGTGACACAGATAATAAAGCATATCCTTTAGTCCTTGCATAGGAATTTAGACCTGGTGAAAGAGAAGAAGTAAGTTACTCTCTCTGAGGGCTTCACTCATGACCATATGCATTAAAAGACGTACAAGATTTATTACAAGTACTCTTTGTAAGTACAAAGCAATTGTGTTTGGTGCTAAGAGCTGTTTGGCCTTTTGGGCAAGTGTCACAGTGCCTAGAGAAGGCCAATGATTGTACATGATTGAAGCTGGATTGTACATATGCCGTGTGCATGGGGAGTGCAGCACCGGGACGTGCTTGAACAAGCAGTGGGAGACCCATGCCAGATGGTGTGGTGTAGCACCCTACAGAGAAACAACCGGGGCATCCCTAGAAGTAGTAGTACAGACAAGGGAGTAGTAGAGAAAGGAATTTTTTGTTTACCTCTGCAATAACAGGGCTCAAACAGCTCAGAAAGCCAGCACAGTTGCCACATCATCTTGTCTAACTGCATCTTTCTGCTGCAGCTTGTAGATGTGCCTTTTGAAAAGGCATGAACATTTAGTTTCCTGGTGGTATTTGGAGATCTCGGCCCCTCTGTCTTTATAGCACACTGTAACTCTGTGAGATTGTCTGCAGAGCCAGACAGCATATCCTTTTCCACCTACGGGTTCCTTGTGGGTATACCTTGGGACTAAAGTCTTGGTAAACCAACAAGATCAGGAGAATGAAAAAGAAAAAAATTAAGGTTAGCTGTAGTTTTCTCTAAGTAAAAAAATGTCCACCACAGAGCTTTGGCTGCTAGAATAGTTGATATTTTGCAATGCTTCAAAGTGGAGGTGGTTTTTTTTCTGCTGATTCTCTTCCCTGGTCTTCCAAAATGTGAATTAGAATTAGACTTTTGTACTGCTAAAGGTAGGATAACAGAAATATCTCAACATAATGAAAATGCTGATTAAATAGCTACTTTAAAATTTTGTGAAGCTGTTCAGAGTTAAATTTTTCCATTTACTTTTCAATGAGAGGTATTTTTGAAAATTCACCTATTGTGTAAGTTAATTGTATTAGATTTTAAAAGGTTCTGATAGAGCAGAAGATGTAAAAGCAGTGAAACATTTTTGATAACTTGATGATGTTTTCATTGTAAATTCCAGCAGATTCAGTATCCCACATTATAAGAAATACTTGAATGCTCAAATTCAACAGGTTTTGCATTTCTTGGGTATTTTCAGCCTCCCTTCTCAGTCTATCTCATATCTTCATAACCTTCTAAAATTTCAACATTAGAAGCACATGGACCTGTTGAAATGAGTCCAGAGGAGGCCATGAAGATGCTCAGAGGGCTGGAGCACCTCTCCTCTACAGACAGGCTGGGAGAGCTGGGGCTGTTCAGCCTGGAGAAGAGAAGGTTCTGGGGAGACCTTACAGCACCTTCCAGTATCTGAAGGGGACCTACAGGAAGGGACGTTTCACAGGGACATGTAGGGGATGAGACGAGGGGGAATGGCTTTTACCTGATAAAAGATTGGTTTAGATTAGGTATTAGGAAGGAATTCTTTACTGTGAGGGTGGAGTGACACTGAAACAGGCTGCCCAGAAAAGCTGTGGATATCCCATCCTGAGCAGTGTTCAAGGCCAGGCTGGATGGAGCTTTGAGTTGTGTGGTGTAGTAGACTGTCTCCCTGCCCTGTGGATCTTTAGGGTCCCTTCCAACCCAAACCTATGATTCTATGATTCTGTGATTTTACCATGACAAGTGATTTATTTTAGCATTGGTCTGGATCAGAATTCCTTTTTTTCTGTGGACTCAAATTTATTTTTCATGTTTAGGTCTACCTTAATAACTTAACAATGAAAAGAAAAAGAATATTCTCCAGATGAAGGTGCAAGATTATTGCTAACCAATTAGTTTTCCTTTAGTCAAAGTAAAGCAGGAAAGCCAAATATACAAAATCCTTTTCTAAAACTGCTCTGTTAGAGGCCAGCCTTTGAATTCTGCATTCAGGTCAGAGCTCAAAGTCTGACCCTTAGGCTTAACACACATAGTAAAGAAGTACATTCTTTGTAGCTGAGGCAGGCTTCCAGTGACAGATATTTTTTAGTCCAGTATCATTCCAACAGCCAGACTGAATTATTTCACAACTGTAGGGGAGTTGAACATAAGGAAAACAATTTATACTGAACCTGACAAGTGGAGAGCCAAGATCAGCGTCATTCTACAATCTAGATTTCGTTGAGGAATTGGTTAGAGACATTTTGTGGTGTTAATTGTTTTATAGCTACTTGGAGTGAAAGTCTGCTTTATTCCCAAAGCTGAAACCATAAGAATATAACTTTTTGCTTTTAAATGGACAGATTTATATCAATGAGGAGGTGTTCAAGTCCCAATACAGGATGTGGTCTGACTTCTCTCTCAGCAGCTATGCTTTCTGGGTCCCCTAGTTTGAATTATGCCCAAGTGGACAAGCCACAGAAACACTACTTGCTGTATTTGATTAAAGTAGTGCTCAAAAATGTAATCATCCCTTTTGCCCAATCAAAGTTGCCTCCCTCCACCATTATAAAAGATAGAAGAGAATTGAGACGCGTTTGTCTCTTGCATGCCTCTTTGCCTTCTGATGTAGTATTTCAGACTGTGGTTCCACTGGGTCTTTGCCAGGGCGTACTTGGAGATGATGCTGAGACTGGCTGGCCCATCTCCTGATACTTGTCCTCTCTACTCTGGTGTGGTCATGCAATAAATAGAAAACAGATGTTGCTGAAAGCTAACAGGTTGCTGCTTGGGAGAGAGGGAGAGGAAGGCAGGGCAGTGCAGTGAAAGGGGACAGCTGGAAGGTGGTCCCAGGATGGAGAAGGGGAGGACAGATCTTCAGCTTTCAGCACTGGCCCACACAGATTGAATAAAAGCAGCTGAAGTTGAAGAAGAACATTGTTCAAGTAACCAAGGTGACCAGTGGACCACAGCAAAGTTATTGTCTTTGCTAATTGTATTTATTGCAAGGTTTGGCAGAGTTCATCGAAAGAAGGTGGTATTATTTTTGACTGTTTAAGAGTATTTCTTTGTAAATAAATATCAGCTGAGCTGGAATCCTAACATCTTATTGAATTCTGCTTTTTCTAGTGGTTCCATGGGAACCACCTGTATTAATCTGACTAATACTCTGTGTAAACACAAAACACCAGCCCATAACACAAAAGTACAACAACGCCCAAAACAAAGAAGCAAATAAGTCCCCCTACCTGCCAACAGGTATCAAAAAGAGTTTAGCAGAAGATATTGTGGGTGTTAGGAAATAATTAGAATATGCTGAATTATCATAAGGAACTACCATTAAAAAAAAAGCATTGGTTTCAGAAAAACTTGCTCAGTATCTTAGTATAAAACAGTAAAACTGTAGCTGTTGTTTTGTAGTTACTGAGCCTTTTTTGCTGTACGTGAACGGTATAGCAATAGATATACTTCCCTTGAATTTCCATGGAAATTAGAATCATGTTATCATTTGAATTAGTTAACTGAAGCTTATGTAAGATAAAAAGGATACTTGTGCTAAAGAAATAGAAGTATGCAATCCTACTATATGTAATAGGAGAATGCACATATTGTGTGTTATAGGTATGTGTTGGTAACTGTGTGTTCAGATGTACTGTGATAAGACTTGAAAGTTGAATAGGGTTAAATTCTTACAGATGATGTATGGGGTTTGGGTTTTTTAAGGGTACTTTAGTGACTTTTCAAGTTTAACTTGAGAAATATGAAAGGATTATTTGAGGGCTAAAGGATTATATGAACTTGAATGCTGACCAAGGTGATACAAAAATAAAGGGGGCTTTGCCTTCTCAAAAGTTAATATTTATTTGTGCCGAAGTGCAAGACCTCTGAATGCCACAGAAACTTTAAAGTTCTTCTTGACATGGACTGAATTAACAGTAATGTTGGATTTGTGAAGCCCAATAAAATATTCTTGTTGTGACTATTTATTGAAAATTATTCTGGGATGGTATGGCAATCTGTTAGTTGGGTTCTTGCAAAGGGAGCAAATCATTTTATCGGGGTCTTTTGGTGTATTGTAGGGAAATGTCACATTCTTCAAGGTTTTGCCTTGTAGGGCTAAATTTCAAACCACTTTTTTTCTTACTGTTCTTAACAGCAATTAACATTGTTTACTATCTCAGCACTTGTGAAATGCAAAGTGAGCTGTAGTATTATTAAATGCAGAAGTTTTAGCTGAATTTATTGCCTGTTTGCTGTGATGAAGGACTACTTAGCAATGCTAATTAACATTCTCTACAAGGCCACGTCACAGCTTGCTGTGTTTCTGTAATTCTGGCTACCAAGCTCAAAATCCAGAGGTAGAGAGCAGACAAAAGACCTATTGATTCAAGCTTGATTTTATCCATCTCTCAAGGGAATATTTACTACTTACTGCCTGAACAGTAATTGTTGATGAACCTTGTTGGTTGGTGATCATGAAGAGTTAATTGCTAGAGTTTTTGAAGACTGTAGGCTAGTTCTTAAAAAAACCTTATTTCTTATTAATTTAATACTCACGAGGTCAAATAACTGAGTACTAAGTAGTGGATCTGTTTTTGCTGATGAAACCTGTTACTATTTTGTTTCTTAATTTTTAGGGATCCTAGAATCTATTTGCTAATTTTGCACAGTATGAAAATTTGAGGGTGTTTTCAGGAGTTGAACTTAATACTAATAAATCCCAGGACTCTTAGGAAAACCTCTGTATTGGAGAGCAAACGGAAAAGTTAGATAAGGAAGTGGGAGCATTTGTCTGCATGGATTTTTTTGCTATTTGAGGCATTACAAGTGTGTTCTGTCCTTCAGTATAGTGCAGGAAAGTGGCTCAGAACATTTGTGTTAATACCCATTGAGAGGCAGGATTGGAAACAAATTGTCTTCCTGGTCCTTGTCTTAATAAGATTGAAGTTGAAAGTGAATATAAGAGAGTGGCACAAAAATTACCAAGAGAAAAAAATCTACAACAAATCCCAATGAATTAATTGTGACAGTTGGTTGAACTCAGGAAGACTTGAATTCTAAGGGCTTTTCACCAAGGGAGCTTGCAATTTTATCCCATGAATGAGCTTTAAGTACTTCTATTACTTATTTTCACTGAATAGAATAAAAAATAAAACTTGTGAAGGTCAAAGTAATTTTTTTTTAAGATAATGCTTGTGTGAACCAACCCCTGTTAAAAATGAGTTACAGTGTAAATGAAGCCACCTAAGCTTATGAGGCAAGTTTTGTGTTCAAACCCAGAAGAGAGCTGACCTTTTATCATCACAGTGTATTTCTAGCTAATGGTTTCTCTGTGTGCTGTCTTGAGGTTATAAGGGCAAGTCCATACTGAATTCTGTCAAACAAAAACCTCTGTTTATGCTTTTGTCATGTTTTTGAAAAGCTTGTTTATCTGTTTTTAGCTGAACCTGAAATTTTATCCAAGATAATATCCAGCGTATGTCCCTGCTTACTTCTGGTTATTTATGCTTATTGCTGCTGCTGTCTCTAGTTCTGGACTTGCAGTATCTCAAGAGTAGGTTTGTGCTGCAGTTAGAAGTGTGCTTTTATTCTATAGACATAAGCTGAGCTAATTTTAAGGGGGTAGCTTGGTTTTTAGCAGCAGAGGAGCTGAACAGGTTTTTGGAAAGCTGGCCTGTCCTGCATGGAGAGCTGTCACAGCAGGGTTGCTGTCCGTGTCCAGACTGGGTTGTTGAAAGCAAGCTCAGATTTACTGTGCTGAGCTGTAGTCACACCTTAGACCTGTGTAATCACAGTCAGATGTGGATGCTGTGCATGGACAGCTTCTAGTGCGCTTCTGAGGAGGGTGGATCTCTTGGGAATCTGGACTTGCTTGGCTGCTCGTTTGCTTATCAGATGAAACAATTCAAATGTGACTCGGGTTCTTGATACTTCCATAAACCAGGAAGGCATCTGCTGATTTTTTGTTTGTTGTAGAGCAACAACATTTTAAGTACTTTTTCAGATAGAGTCAAAATAATTGGAACAAAACCAATAAGATATGTTGATTGATGAAAAAATCCATAGTAGTAGCCTGTATTACCCTGATAAAAGTCCCTGTTCACTGTGCTCCCCTTCCCACAGCTGTATTTCAGGTGTGGGGAATACAGCATACAAACATGAATTAGATATCTTGATTCCTTTAATTTATTACTCAGGCTCAGTGGGATTAAAGCTGTGTTCAGGACAACTGCTCCTTCTTAAAATTCAAACAATCCATTGTGGTTGTGTGTGCGGGGATGTGAATGTACATACATTTACAGGTACACAGAGAACATATTTGTTTGGGGTTTAGGTGTTGGACTTTCTAGGTGTTTAATAATCACAATAACTGTCTGCCTAACAAGTTACAGGTTTGACCTCACAAGCTGAATTTTTAGCTCAAACGTAGTGACAGCACTTGATTTTGCACTTGCTGGAATTCCTGCATCTTCATTGGCTACAGTTAGAACCATAGGTGTTGAGAACACCTGAACATAAGTTTGTCAAATGGAAGCATGGAAATAGCTGTGGAGCAGTTCACATAGATACTTGGCACGCAAGGAATTAGGGTTTCCAGTACAGTCTTTCATCAAATCTTTTTCCAAGGATCTACTCATGTGTAAGAGTTGATTCCTTTAAAATGTATTCAGCATTTTGCATATTGTGTTAAAGGGTTTGTATTTGTTACTGGACAGCCTAATTTTCTGGGACTCTTCTTTATGGTAACTTTCACAGAGCATAAAAAGTGTTTGAAATGTAACAATGTTTTTATTATTATAAAGTGCACTATTTTAGGTGTACAAAGCTGATAAGTGAAGAGGTTGTGTTCAACCTCTTAATTTCCATTCAGTAGTACAAATCTTAATGTGTCACCATGCAGTGACTTAGGGATATATTTTTAAAATGTCATTATTGGTTTTTTAAAAGTCTTCAGTAACTGCACCGAATGAACTCTACCCTACTTCCTCTGCCTTCTACTGACAGTTCTTCTCTTTTCTTTGCCCTGACAGTATAGAATGTAGTATCTTGAAAAGTGATTTTTTTTCTCATTCTATCTAAAGCGATATAGTGATAATTTCATCTGATGAGTTTGTTGAAATTGGTTGTTTATTTGTAAAGTGAAGTGTTACTTATGATAAAATATACAACTCCCCCATTTTCAGGATACAGTTTGAAACAAACTTTAGAATAAATGCAATTTATGATGATGGTGAGAATTGAATGGTTTTTGTAGTAACCAGGAAACTTGACTGATTTGTGGTTTTTATTCTAAACTACACCCTAGTGCTGGGGAGAATGAATTTATAAACAGGCAAATTTAATGAATTTTGAGTGTCCATACTCAAATATATAGTGGTGCTCCAAGTAGGAAAAAAGTTGTTCGTATTTCAGAGATCACTGGAATTGTTTGGTACACCTTACTCTCCTTTGTGAAAACTCTTTTAAATTAGTTGTTTCAGTACGTTTTTCTTATTGTGAAGATGAGCTGTCAATATCTGTGTCAAACTCTGCTTTCTGAACAAGCAAAAGGAGTCTTTAATAGGTCTGTCAGCACTCAGCCCCACTGAGACAAAATGCAGCTTTACAAATACGTAAGTGCTGACTCAACAAATTCATTATATCTGAAACAACTCTATGCTGGACTTTACCAAGCACATTTGAAAGAAATTAATGGTTTTTCCAGTTCTGGTTGTTAGAGATGTGGTGGAAAGCCAGACTTTGCTATGTAGAAATAGTCACTTTGAGAAGTACCTCCTTGCACATGCAGTCATTTAAATAAATAGGGCTGGTTAGTATGAAAAGTAAAACTTGACAGTAGAAAGAGTTTTAAAGTAGACAAGTTTTAAATCAAGATGCTTAAGGATAGTGTATATAGACACAATAAATGAGGATTTATTTTGGCAACCTTACTGTGAATGCGTTTGAACTCTGTCTCTAGGCACGAATCACAGGACTGGAGTAGAATTAGGCCAGAGCTTACACAGGTTTGATTGCTTTACATTAAGTTTGTGTGAGTTTCTTACTAAGGATACATTACAGCAACAGCTAGAAAGTAAATTTTGGAGAAGGCTCTACCAAATATTTAATATGTTAAATATGAATTTAGCTTGAAGTGGATTAAGATACCCAAGTGTTACAGTCATTTTTAATCTCAGCCATAAATTGCATTTGCAGTGCTTTGGAGTTACCCGTGTAAAATTGTCAATGTTAAGAACTGCTGATCACTCCTTAGGCATTTTCTCTGTCATCCCCAGGAAAGATGTCTAGAGACCGGGCTCTCAGGAAGCAGCAGCAACTGAATAATTTGGTAGCAGCAGTGACAAAGCTCGCGAAGCCTGGAGATGTGATTGTGGATTTTTGCAGTGGAGGGGTAATGTATATTTTTGCTTATGTGGTGCAATTTCTTTCAGCTTTCATCTTTGCAGTTCCAGGTGGTTGCTGCCACAAAGCAAAGCAGAAGTGCGAATGCTGAAATTTTAGCTGCTTTCAAAGATTCTCTCATTGGTAGGGAGATGCTCATCACGTGATGAGTAAACAACAGGGAACATTGAAAAGTGACTCAGATTTTGTTGTTTGTTTTTGTTTTCACAGGGCCATGTTGGAATTGTTCTTGCTTATATGATGCCATCATGTCAGGTAAATTCTCAATAAAAAGATCTCTGGTAATCATCTTAAAAAGATGTGTGTGTAGAGAGGACACATAGAAGTCACAGTTGTCTCAGCAGAGGGCTTAGGTTTGAAACATGCAAATTTTTAAGGATAATCCCCAAATGTGTGTGGTGCTTTCCAGAGAAGACAAAAGTTATAGGAAAATATGAAATATTTTCAAGCTGATTAATATTGGCAAGCATTAAATGCCTTCGATTGTTTCTGGGTTTCCAGCTAGTCATTTTGTAGCTCTCAGACTCTGCCACAAGTAATTCAGAGGTTTTCTCAACAAACTACAAAGTTTTCTGCTTGGTAAGGTGGCACTTTGATTTCTCAGTATTATTTTGCCTTACTTTCTCCTATGTGTGAAATCTAGGTGGTACTCATAGAAAATAAGGAGTTGTCTCTGATCCGTGCTAAAGACAGAAGTGATGAACTAGGTTTGAACAACATTTGGTTCATTCAAGCAAACTTGGACTATTTTAATGGGACTTTTAACATTGGGGTAAGTGATTTTAACTTTTCCACTTCAAAACTGCAGTGTCTGTTTAATTATTCTTAAAACAACTGAAATACGTGAGAGGATAAAACTCTGTATGTCCTTACAGACCATGAAAGTAAATGAGATGAATGTCCTGTCTAGAATTTTGCAGCCCTAGTGAAGAATAAGGCATAAATAGTATTTTGTAGCTCTGTAAATTTTCCTGTCATCTAGTTTTTTATTCTTTTAATAGAATATGAACCTCTGTGGCAACTTGCAAGCTTTCCATGCAAGACTGACTGTTCTTTAAATAATCCATCTGAAAGCCTGTTTTGGCTGTAGCTGAGGATGGTTAATACTGAAGGTTTATAGTATGTGAACAGTGCTGTTTAACTGTTTGGTTGGTTTATTTAAGAAAGGAAAAGAAGTATAGTGCAAGAGAAAGAGGAGAGAATAAATGGTTTTAGCCCAGTCCTTCCAAGTGTAAATTTTCAATTCTCTAGCTTTATTTTCTGTGCTGCATTGTCATATAAATCTCAGTGAGTGAACTAGAGAGCTATTTCAAAATATCAGGATCTCATAATAATACTCTGAATTGCGTGTGTGAAATTTTTTATAGTTGTTTTATGAAATGAGTCTCCAATTTTGTGGTCATTGGTATGCCTGTCTTAATTTTGGGGGGCCTCTTTTAAAGGTTAATACAATATTAACCCTATGGAGTTTTTATTTAATAAAAAAAGTATTATATTCTCCCTTTCAAGTTTTGTGACAAGGAAGATACTGAAGTATATGTCAGAAGAATTCACTTGGAAATTCTTCTTTTCCAGGCCTTCGTTTCCAAAATCTGCATTAGTCTTCACATTTTATTTTGTTTCAGATAGTGAGTTCAATATATAGGATATCCTGAGAAAGCTTTGTCTTTAATTTTATTTGGGATTTTTTCTTAACTAAATGGGTTCTCAGAAAGCCAAAGAAGAAATCAGTTGGTGTAACAGGTCATACAGGCTCAGCAAAGCTACTGGCTTTCTCTGCTGCTGTTTTAAGGTCTCTTTTTCAAATGTGCAGGCAAAGCAGAGAGCTTTGTTTTCTGCTTGGATAGATGAGGAAGAAACTATAATTACATTCCATGATAATCTGATAGCTGTGATATTAAGAATCTATTTCTGATGTTAAACTAGTTTTATTTTTGTTGTTAAATTAATATGAGCAGAAAATTTCATTGTGAGATTATTTTCTTGTTAATTTTTTAATGTTCTGCTTGAGACAAGAATATTTGTTTTCATGTGTATGCAATTACAGTTCAGTTGATGATTAATGGTTTCCTCAGCTGAGCTTACAGCAAGCAGACTGGAAACAAAAGAGACTTTGTTTTAATCTATATCTGAGAGCAAAGTTTTTATCTTCCAGTTGCTCTACCTTGAAAAACAGCTTTGAACCCTGAAATCTGAGCTGTGCAGTTTTAAACCTCTTCTCTAAATTTACAGTGAACAAAAAGCAAAGCAAACAATGAAGTTTTATAAATCCTGCCAAATAAAATCAAAAATGTGCCTTAAAAATACCTTTAGTTTAAGTATGCACCAGGCCTACTCTTTGAGGTACTGAGCACGTGGGAGGAGGCAGAGAAAGTAATGCCCCATTTCAGTGGTGCATTTGGCATCCCAGATAGATGCCAGATAGATAGGAGAGAGCTGCTTGCCTTCCCTTGCAATATATTGAGTACTGCAGTAACCTGCCTTTCTGTAGGAGAGCAGGAAGAATTTGGGTGCAACCTGTATGTTGCCCAGACACGTCAGTGCTCGCAGGTTGTTGTGATCAAATGTTTATTTTAGTTTTAGTTGAAGAGCCCATCACTCAGAACAAGAAAGAAAAGAATAAGGAGAGACAAAAAAAATTAAAGGAGGGCAAGTTGTATTTGATGCTTCCCCCAGCTCCAGTGTTTGTTTCCTATAGGTTTTACTCAGTACTTTAAAATCAAATTATCTAAATTTATGCATAATTTTTTCCTTTAAATGTGACCTTCAGGTATATCTATTACTTCTCTTACTGCTTAGTTGAAATCCAGTTTTGACATAGTTCTTTGTATTTCTAAGTCCTTTTTGCTTGACAAAAACTTTTGATAAATCACCACATAGTTTTTCTATTACTGTGTATTCCCCAAGTACTATTTTTCTGGAGATTTGTTTTTAGTTTATTTGATATCACAATGAAGTGCACCTACCTTTTGAGTGCTTTTGGTGAGTGACCCTTCTTCAGTGTTGATTCCTTGTTAATGGAATAAACCATAAATTTTCCTCAACATAGATATGAAGGAGAGGAATGGAAAACTGAAGAATTAAGGACCAGTGCTTTGGTGTAACAGCTTTAGTAGCAAAAACATCCGTATGTGTTTAAATAACTCAGTCAACCAAAAAAATGCTGGATTGTATTTAGAATGTTCCGATGATGAATTTTCTTGTTTCCTTGTTTTTACTGCTGTAGGTGGCTCTGCACGCCTGTGGGGTGGCTACAGACATGGTGATTGAACACTGCCTCAGGGCACGGGCAGCCTTTGTCGTCTCCCCCTGCTGCTACGGCTTCATTCAAAATACAGTCAAGTTCAAATATCCACGAAGGTAAACTAAAGCTTGCAAGATAAGCCTTAAAATACCAACTTAAGTGGGGGAATAAAATCCCAAAAGACTATAGAATTAATAATTTGGGGGTCACTGTGAGCGACTAGGCTAAGCTGATTCACACTTAGAATGAAACTGTTTCCTCCTGTTTGTCAACCCATCCTAACAGGGAGACAAAATTGGTAATTCCTGGATTATTTTTTTCTGGATTTATCTATTCACAGCTCAGAAGACTTTATGCAATCAGCATAGTAGATACAGTATGCAGACCTTCTACCTTAAAATCACAAAGTTAATAGAAAACTCATGAAAATTACTCAAAGAAGGGGAATTGACATTTTAATGTTGGAGGAAGATGTAAGTAGTCAGTTTAAAGAAATGGGTCTGCTTTATAACACAGTTTACTACTTGTGGAACTCCTTTGATTTATTCCCAAGTAGATAAGCTCTCCTGTGTTTCAGTTCGTATTTTTAATACTTCTTCAATGGATTGTGTACATATTTTGTCTTCAAGTCTGCCTTGTGGGAGATACTAATATATCTTATGCTTAAGCATTTTAATGCCTTTGATATAAATAAAATGTAAAAGGTAAGCATAAAGTGGTAGAAGATAAGAGTTAAACAGACTTCTGAGTTGTGAAAGGGTTGTGTTTTGGTTGGCTTTTTTTTTTTGTTCATAAAACTGAGCTTTGCATTTTGGATGTCCAAGACGAATTAGATTTAATTCTACTAGGAATTACATCAATGACTTAAGTATGTATTTGATAAAATAAGAAACTGAAACATGCAGTCTTAAAAGGAATCAGCAAATCTAAAAAGATATTATGATTCATGTGAAATATTTTTCGTATTTTTCTATAATATCAAAGTGTTCTGGCACAGAAGTGTGTGGAAAGTAATTACGACTTGTCAGTTTGATAACCTTTGCATTTATCAGTGTTTTCTTAGTCAATTTGATACTTCCATCTCTTTGTGTGTCCCTTTTGTTTTCTCTTGTGACACAACAAAAATAAGTCTTCTAATGAAGAGGCAATAAAATTTTAAGCCTTCTAAAATTAGCAGGCATATAACTTTTTTGAATTTATTTATTTTAAAATTGGCTGGATAATGTTTAACTTTTGGCCAGCTACGTTTTTTAGACCACAAAGACTGGAAATGATCACTCAGAAAACATTTGTTGCTGTAGGTGCTGCAAGAATGTTTGTTTGCTAAAATTTTGAATCTAACCTCTTAAGTCTTTGAAAAAACTATCAACCTGAGCTTGAGCTACATTTTAGGGTTTGCTTTTTCTTTTTTTCCTTATGTTATATGATCATAAAACGTCATAGCCTGGCTGTATCCCATAGTGCCAATTTCATTGTAAGGACCCTATTTACCTTTGTGATACAAACAAAATATATGCGTGTATTATTAAAGATACATGAAGTGTTTGTATGACAATGAGAAAACAACAGTAAGTATGTGTTAGCATTTATCATGGTTTAAAGAGAGAATTTTTATTGATAGTAGGAAAAAACCCACCACCAAATACACTTTTGCTTTTTAGTGAACTGGAACTGTAATGGGTTTTGGTATTTTTTCAGTGCCCTTCTGTATGATACAGATATTGCTGTTTTCTTTAAAATGTGTCCAAGTATGTAATGATTGCTTCTGTTTTCCACCTTTGCTGTTTTTAGATGTTAATTGAATTGATCTATTTATTTTTTTTTTCAGTCATCAGTTCAAAGAAATTTTGTCCTACAAGGTATGTAAAAGGACAGGGGGAAGATGCTTATGTGCAGTTTCCTGCATTTCACTGGGTCTTCTTATCAAATGAAATACAGGTGGTTATCTTCTTATTGTGAGGAGGGGTATGTGTTATGTGAAATGATCATTATTAGTGCAGGTGTCATTGTGTTTTCTCTCCACCATCCATTTTTAAAGGCTTTTTACTTCAATAAAATTAAATAATTTCTCCACAAAAAACCCCTGTTTTTTTTCATAATGTGTGAGTGAGCCATTCCTAAGGTGCTTCAATGTGTATCAGTTAAAAATTACAGGATACCAATTTGTTTAGGTGTTAAATACAACTGGTCTAATAAACATTCGATTCCTCCCTCTAATTTATGTCTAGACCATTGGACATAGTAAGTAGAAAGAGCTTATACAGATCAGCAAGAATTCTATACAGTATTTACATTTTATACAGTTTTAAAAATGTTATTCTAAATTATTTTTAAAATACTGAAGTGTGTTTTGACCCTGTGGAGCTGGGGTCTGTGGAGATAATCTGAGAGAAATATGGGAGAAATTATCACTGAAGCATACAGATCTGACAGAGTGAAGATAAGATGGGAGAGGAAGAGGGCGAGAGCAGAGAGGTGGACAGCAGAAAACTGGTACTGATCTGTTAAGTTTTGTCTTGTGAGTTTAAACTAATTAGTGATGAGCAACCCGGATTTTGAAGGTTAGAGGCACTTAATGTGGCATGGAAAGAACATGTTTCCTTTTGAGAGAAGCAAGGTTATATAGAAACTTTACTAAATTTACAGGTCAAATCTTAGACAGGGCTCTTGGTGTTTACAACAGAAATGAATTTGGGAGGTGCAGAGTATTTCTTTATAACAGAAATATGGAAATGAAGGAGGGTATTTCTAATATCCAAATGCTTTTGGGGACAGTGGACAGTACAAAGATAATGTATGTGGCAGGAAAATAGAGATTCTTTTTTTACCCCTAAATTAGAGGGAGTTTTAAAAATTCAGAAAATCTCCAGCCATTTTATAAGGGAAGTTCAGTTATCCAGGTCATAAATGCCCAAAGATTGAGATGACAAAAACGTCATGGTGGATTTGGAGCTGCCATTATTTTTTCCCACGATTAATGTTCCTTTCAATGTCTCTGAGGCATAATCACAAAGAACTCGGGTTTCAGTTCAGAAAAAAATTATTTACTGGCATTGTTAAACCTACTGACAGCACAGAGAGAGATGGTGTCAATTATAAAGTCAAGGATGCCTAGATTAGAATAGTGTGTGTAATCTCATTGCAACTCAGTGAATTTTTTCTTAATCTGTTAATCCATGGAGATTTAAATCACAGGGTTTGTCAACACTGTAGAATTTTACTCCAGAATTTTATTGTTTGTATTGCAGAAGGGCACAGGAGTCAAAGCTAAGGCTAAAAAATATTGCTGCTCTTAGTAACATAAGAGTCTATACAATTGGTCTAGGCTGGTTGGTGCCTCAAATAATCCTAGTTATAAATAACTTTTGTTATGCACCTAACTGTATGTGGTTTTATATTTCATATTAATAAATTCTTACAGGTTACTGGCTAGCAGCCAAAGTTACCACGTGTTAGCCAGACATTGTCGGTGTCACCCCCTCCAGTTCCCATTTTAAATTAATTTCTCTTATCTTTCATTTTTAGTGAGATCTAAAAAGACATCCAGAAGTCTGGCATTTCCAAAACCTTTTTGATGAGAACATTATGCTGTAATTCATTAGTTTATAATTGCAAGGAATAAGGTTATGATAGCTGTAGATTTCTACCATGACACATTTTGAGACACTGTCAAGACACAAGAATTGGAAAGTAGAACTGTATAAGTTTGAAAATACAACTTTTGAAATTTAATAGAAATTGAAGGTGTGGCTGTTTTAATAAACAAGTTAACTGTTTATGCATGCTTTGGGAAGTTTCTAATCATTATTTTAGAAATGTGTTTCTTCTTATATCTGCCAACAGGGAATGTGACAATTTAATCACTGTGCAGGGGGAAACAATGTAGTCATAACAGGCTCTAATTTATCTTTTTGGATCACTCTTTAAGAAACTAAGCACTGGAGTCAGTCCAGATTTTCAAGTTAAGTGACAAGACTTACCTTGGCTCTGGTCTGGTCCGCAGAGCTGGGAACTCGCTGTTGCAAAGAGCCAATTTGTATTGGGTGCCTGAAGGCTGGTGAGGAGTTGTGTGTTAACATGGATCATCTCCCTCTCCTCTAAATCCCTCTTTTTCTCTCTAAGCTGCCTGTCACTGCTGCTTCTCTCCTAACAGTGGCCACATTGTCCATGGCACCCCTTCTCCATTCTCCAGTAGTCACTTCTGGGTTTAACATTTTTAGCTCTTTTGTACTACAAAAAGCGCCATATTTGAACTGAACGTGTTACATGGGTGTAACATGTTCAAGGCCTAAATGTGTTATGACACGTTCTTATTTTGCTTCCATATTTTTTATGAAGCTGTGAGCTGGAAACCTTCATGTCAATGAGCTGTACTAGGGAACAAATATCCTTGCATCAAGATATTATAAATATCTTTAAATGAGTAATATTTGTGTCTCAAGTGATGATAGTATTTTATTTTATAATATGTGGGAAAATTTTTTGTGGTCAGGTGTCTATTTATGAATTGGATGGAGTGTACTGGGGGAATTACCATCTTGATTTCATATGAAGTTTTTTTGTGGAGTGAAGACTTGGATGTTTATGTACCTCTAAAAAAGCTGGAGTAAGTATCCTTACTTCAGAATACTGAAAGAACCTGAAGTATCCTTAGGTGAAGTTGCTCTTTCCACCTGTTAAAGAACCAAATCTTTAAAATAATAATTTTGTATCAGGCAAGAATAAAAAAAATAAATTCTTTTTTGATGACACGTGTCCTTGTTTCAGAACTATAGCTCTGGAAGCTTTGCTTAGGAGAGCACTTTGTGTTGTTGCCCATTTCTGTTTTCTCCCCATGACATTGCGGGAGACTTGGGAATGTTTTGTGACTCTAAGGTGGTTCTGATTTACTCTGTCCTGTACTAAATATTACAGCAGTCCCACAGAGCACAGCTGTCATCAGAGCAGTAATTTTACTGCTACACTGGCAAGGCTTTTGCCCTCACCACCTGGGTAACTTGCCTTCCTTGGCTTGGCCACTCTTTGAGGAGCCAGTGTGCTGGCACAGGCGCTGGGCACTGAGGGCAGATGAGGGTGGGGCTCTGCCTGCTGCTCTGAGCAGGGAGCAAAGTGCACCCTCCCCTGCACCATCCCCCTGGCTGACTGGACAGGGAGAAATTCTTCTGTAGAAGTCTCTGCAGAAAATTTTAATGGAGCAGGGGTAGTTTGAAAGTAAATTGTGCTCCTTTTGGTGGAGGAAACATTTCCTATTCACATACAGGTATTTTTTGCCTTCGGGATCTGAATGGATATGGCGGGGCAGAGGAAGTTTGACCCACCAGCCTATCCTGGGATTCAAAACCACTGCTTGGGAGAAATGTTCAAATCAACTGTTCAAAGAATTTTTTCTTGGCTGCTTATTGATGCAGGGAGGCTGTCCCATTATGACTGTGCTAAAAGATGGCTGTGTTGGTCATCAGTTATTGAAGGCAAAACTAATCTGTAAGATGTCTTTGAAGAATGCTGTCTTGTATACATTGCATCCACTTCAACTACTGCAAAGAATTAGGAAGTTTAGCAAGAAACAAATACCCATGACAAGAAATGAGGTAGTGATTACAAACATTTGACTTACACATGTATTTGCAGTATAAAAATTGGGATTTGCAGACAGAAATGTTTTTAGAAATAATGTCTTCAGCGTGGTAGCATTTCTGATACTTTTAAGCATTTAATCAGATTTTTCTTGATTAATCCTTTTTTTCATCTCTTTTATAGGAGCACATGATCCTTTGCAGATTTGCAGATCAGACAGCTGTTCAGCTTCCACCTGAACGCAGGCTAATTGGTATGAATTTCTGCAGCTGTTGTGTAAACCATCTCACATCTCAGTGATGGTTCTACCTTGATACATGAAGGAAGAAGTGGTACATTTATGAATGGGGCATTAAATAGGTGTCTTCAGATAACACTTGAAAAATTTAAGTTTTCATCACATTTCACCTCTTACTGTTCTCTTCTGTCCTATAGAAACTATTTTCCTCTTCCAAAATCATCAATATGAGAGAGTTTGCATTTTACTGATTTTTGTTGCTTCATCTTTTTTTCTCCCTGCCATTCTCTGAAAAGCATGAGATCTTTGTGAGGTGCACTAAAGTCCTGCTATTGACAGTTTATCCTCCATTAAAAGCACTGGCTATTTGTAGTAGTGATTTTCAGTTTGCCCCTTTTCAGTGTGCCCCCTTTGTCCTGCTTGTAGTCACTGCGGATAACTCTTGGGAAGGCAAAAATGCCAGCTGCAAACAATAAGGCTGAATGGCAGAGGTTGGGCTGGCTTTGGCCAGCAAATACAGCAAATACAGAACACTTCAAATATGTGGAATAAGCTTTGATTTACAAAAGGGTGTATTGTATAAAGGGTGTGTATAAAGGTGTATTTATCAAAAAATAATGTGATCCTGTCTGGTATTACTGTTCTGATGGAAGCTGTAAACTAGCTTCCAGGTCAGAAAAGACAGAAGGGGCTAGGAACACATATGTAACTTTTATGTGTTTTGCCCTGACAAAAACCACCAAATATAATTTTATTCTCTCTCTTCCCCTACATCATCACTTCTGTTGTCAAAAATGTTACTTTTTCTTTAAGTTCCATGTAGTACTAATCTGTCTCATTGAAGATGGTTCTCATTTTTGTCTTCTGCTTCAGCTTTGAAACTTTTTTGGTGGGAATCTTGTTTGGTGATACTTTTAAGTTTTCTTGCAAACAACTGAAGATTGAATGAGATCAGTGTTATAGCCATGGTGAAAATGGGTTTATTTAATTTTGGTTTTGTGCAATGCAGGATCAGATATAGAACAAACTGTATATTTCATTTAATGAAAGTATTCCTGAACAGGTGGAGACTTTCTTCTCTGTTGTAAATGGTGGAAAAATTACTTATTCTGCTACTTTTTGAATATTTTAGGATATGTTGTGAACTGTGCTTTGGTAATTACCACTGAATTTATTCAGCTTCAGAGAAGTGACAAATCATTTCCTTTCATTACCTGTAAGCTAAAATACAGCATTCTGTCTGTGACTGTCATGGCTGAAACAACACATTTGTCAGATTTCTGTAGTAACTGTGACCATAAAAATATGTAGCTGAACCCAGTTCTGCTACACTCAGCAATTCCCTCTTAAATGAACAAAGTCCCTTGTACCATTTTGACTGGACATGTGGCTTTTACACACTGCTTGCAGCAGTGTCACCTGAGTGCAAAATGAATGCTTGAATGGCTTTGTGAGCATTGCTACAGCCCACCTGAGGACACCGAACTGCTCCGTGGGTTTCACAGGCTTACTGAGAGCACCCAGGGAGCCAGGCCCCACTTACAACAATCCCAGATGCCCTTCAGTGCGTACACTTGGAATAATAATAATATTGGTGTCAGTGGCAGGAGTGTGTAAATGCCATTTTGTTCAACCAGCCACAGAAGGTGATTTTCTATGGAACCACAAATGTGGGAGGATAGGGCCACAAAAAGTAATTTGCAGAGTTCTGTCCTGGGTTGGTTACATAAACTGGTAATTTCTCCCTGCAACATGCGAATCTATACAGGACTAAATTGGAAAGTTATTTTTCAGGCACTCCCTTAATATTGTATCTCTAAATTGTCTCCTACCTAATTACTACCCCTCTCAAATCCCAAGCCACCAACACAAGAGTCCGAATGTCATAATATTGGTGAATTCAAAGTAGTGAAATTCTTTTGTAACTAAGGAATTCAGCTGAGAAGGAGAAGATAGTTCTGGCCATGGGCTCACTGTGGACAGACAGAGTAGATTGGACTGAGCCCTGCATTAAAGTGTGACGTGCACCAGCTGCTCTGAAATACAAGGATACTGAGGGGAGTGTTGGTGCCACCTGCCCAAAACTTCTACAGGCACCTAACCAGGGTGCAGGACAGGGCTGGTAATGATACAGGCACAAAAGCTCTTTATATATTCAGGGAAGAGAGCTAAGCAGTTCCAGAGGATAATTTGGAATGCCAGACTCCTATTCCAAAGGTAAACAGGATGTGCTTCTGTCTCTTCATCTCAGACCCCAAATACATTTAACTATACAATTCTGTCAGGAACAAGGAAAGAGGTAGGATCATTGTGTTTGAGACTGAAGCAGGATTGTGCCCCTTTGTGACTTGAGACTGTAACTATTAGTGATAAATAATAGTTTATTTATAATGCTACATTTCAAAGTAGCATTGAATTTTTCTTGCAATTGAGTTTTCAAGCTGCTGAGAATACAATCTGACAAGTCAATCCTGTATTGCAGAACATAATAATAAATTAAAATGAGTAAGTAAGTAAAGACAAATGGTCCCATCATCTTGTCATGGCTGTATCATAATAAAAAACTTCTACGCAGAAAAGAACCCCTTTATCCTTCCCATTTTTTTCTGCAGGTTAATTTGCATTACCAATTTAGTATGCTTGTTTATAAGTAGTTACAGTAATATGTCTCAAATCAATTACACCAGATCACTTTTTGGTATTTTAGTCTATTGTTTATGTTCAATAACCAGCAATTTTCAGATTTTAGGTGAAAGTACAGGAGGAAAACAGTTATGATTATAAAGGGAGTAGAGGTTTGGCAGTTCAGAGAGCTAAGGGGTAAACGAGGCATTTTTTTTCTTCCCATTTACATTAAAGCATGCTTTTTTGTGTAAGTTTTGAGAATACTTTTAAACAGTTGTGCCTTTCTCTATATATAAAGAGTTAATAATGTCCTCAAGGTCTTTGCTAAATGAGGGTTCACAGAGGGTTCACAATTCACAGATGTGATTTGGAACATAAACCAGATTAAGATGTTTTTTAAAGTAGATTTGGAACTTATTTTTTAGATGGCTTACTGATGTGTTTTCCTAACACTGAATATTTAAGTGCAAGTTTCTGATAATGTTTGGATAATGTTTTAAGTTTCTGTGCTCTCCCTTGCTCTCGTTTTAGGGAAGCAGTGTATGGGACTTGTGGATCTGGATCGAGCATGGGCTGCAGAAGAACGTAACTACTCTGTCCAAGTTATATCTATGGAGCCAGAGAGTTGTTCTCCAAAGAACAATATGTTTGTGGGCATCCCTACTTAGAGTGTGAAACTTGCATTCGATTTGAAGCTGAACATAAATCTTCAGCGCATAGTGACATCCAGCAGATAGAGGCAGCGCTGGGAGCCAGACATCCCACGTCTTGAACACATAGCCTTCGGAAAGGAAGCAGCCCCCAAAGTCCTAAAAAGCAAACTGCATGCAGAGCATCACAAATCAACTTGTAATGTGTCATTAAGCAACTTTTGGTTCTCGTACTGAGAAGTTTCTGGATCTAATGACTGTGCATGGAATTATATCCATTTGTAAAAGTTTAGAAAAAACTGGTTTTTTTGAAGGAAAGATGATTTCCTTTTCAGTAAAGCTGTGTCTTGGCTGCTTGGAAATTGCATTCGTGGTCAAAACAGCATTTGTGTTCTTAAGCAGAGCAGTTATCAGCCAGCAGTGCTGATTACCAGAGGAACAGAGAAGATCAAATGTATTGTGTTACTGAAGATGGCTGTGCAACAGGTGGTGGCCTGACTTTGCTGAAGAATTCCATACTACTGTACGAAGATTTTTTAAAATAAAAGTTCATCAGAATACTTTGGGCCTTAATCTGTTTATTAAAAATGTATTCTAACTTGCCAATCATTTTTTAAAAAGACTTCAAAATTACCTTTAAATATTATGCAAGGATTCTGTAACCAGGCATTTGACATTGGGTTTAAAGAAACCAAACTCCTCATTATCCATTGACCAGAAAGTGGGAGCTAGACATGATGTTAGTGAATGGGTACTCACTGTCTCATGAAGTGTATTGATTCCCATTTGTAAGAAACTTGCTGTCAGAAGAAATATTTAGGAACAGTTCATGTGTCTACATACATCATCTTCATTGATCTTATATTCAGCTTAAAATTTGACCAAAGTTGGAACCATTTGAAAAGGCTATTTTACAGTCATGTTACTCTAAAATGAAAATAAATGTTCTCCTGTGCTCAGTTTTCCCCTCTAATTTAAAATCACCTGTTGATATGAACACAATGAAGATAGCTCCTAATGAGATTTTTACTGCATTATTAGGGGCTTTACACATCTGTGTATTCTGCCATGTTTTAATTTAAATAATTTGAAGTTTGAAAACTGAACATAACTTCAGGACGTGGCAAACTGAATTACAAATCATAGGTATTGGAGCAAAAAAAGCATCCAGAAATATTTTATTCTTCATGAAACTTAGATATCTGTAACATCTAAATACATGGGGTTTTTTTTTAATGTGAAAACATGGAATGCTACCCATTTACTTAAAAGCACGGAAGTGAGCAAGTAGGAATGAATTCTTACCTTCAGCCTCAGTTCTTCAGTAGATAATGGTGGAATACTTTTTCCGCAACTCTTTGTAGTTACAGGAGTAACTGGAGTTTTGAAGAGTGTATGGCAAATACAAAATACAAAAATACATGGTGATACCAGTTGTCTCCAGGGTTTTCTCCAATACTTGCCCAATGAGAATTCAGTTCTAAGTTAGTGGTATGTCAATCTGAACATTATTCATGTTAAATTATTTTTCTGGAGTGAGCAAATATCTCTTTGTGACCTTTTTGTGCTGAAGGAAGAACTCATCAAGCTGAGGCACCTGTTGGAAACTGTGATGCTGTTTAGAGTAAGGATTTTCACGCTGCTCTGCTCCAGGCAGTGGGTAGCAATATGAATGCTTTAATTATGGTGATGTTGAACATTTGGCATGGTCTGATATTATACAATAATAAAGAGCTTTCAGTAGAGCAAAATTCTGTGCTCTTACATGCTTTACATTTTCTACAATATCTGTAAATAGTCTGTAATAGTTTTTGGATCTACCTGAAAAGAAGGAATACATTTGGGATGTGCAACAGGGAACGTGTGCTGCTGAATGAAAGATAAAAATGGGTTTTTTTAATGGGAAAAACCAGTATTTCTTAAAAAGAGAGGAGGAGAAGGAGCCTTATTTGGACAAATGTCCAAGAGGTTATTAGCTGCTTCGGATGGTCAAGAGAAACAGGTAAAGTCACACAAGAATCCAAATACCAATCTGTTTCATTTGTTGGAATTTTTTTTCCCATTTTTTTAAAGTACCTGTTTTCATGATAATAACAGTTTCCCACAAGTGTTGCTTACTTGTGACTTAAGTTATTTTGTATCTGCTGCCCCACAAAGAAACAGGCTTCACAGGAAGAACAGTTTTAAAGAAGCAAGGGAGAACACCTGCAAAAGTAGAGCTGTGTTTATATGCATCATGACATCTGTTTTTTCCTGGATGAGCCAAATGATACAAAGTGAGTTTATGGTAAAATCAGGGATGCTTTGATGGCATCTCACAGTATCCATCATCTTGATATCTTACAGGATTAGTGAGATTGCATTCCATTTGTGGTACTGGTTTGTGACCTTGTTGCTATTGGCATCAATGGGCTCTGGTTTCTTCTCAGGAGAACAGAAATTTTCTCATGTCCAAGGATGGAGTTACATTACTATGAATAGTAAAGCCTGACCTATACTTCAGGTGAACTGATGCATATGGAAAACTGAAGAGAAGCAGATGGAAAAAAGCATAAAAATTAATATTTGTAGCAACAGATAATACCTAATTTACCACAGATTAAATTGCTAAAATGTGGCATGTACTAGAAATGTGAACTCAATTATATTAATTTTTAGGTATGTTATTTTGCCCTATGTTTCTGTATATATAAATGGTATGGAATCAATAGAGCCTAGAATTGCCTAAACAAGGTGACTGGACAGTGTGGTCCTGGTGAGTGAACAACTGTTGTTCTTCTAGCAGCTTGTTACATAAGGAGCTATCCTGATGTCCAAGGTGCATATCTAAACACTGTTTGTATTTTTCATTTGTCTGGTCCACTGGGACCAGCTATAGGGTGAACAAAATGTTGTCCTAGCATAGTTTTGATTTTCCATTATCTTGACAGTCTTCTTTTATGTTATCCTTGTAGCCTGTAATGCTGGAAAACGTAACCTTAAAACAGGAAACAGATGAACAAGCTGAACTGAGGTCCTATGTGTGTCAAAAGTTAGTCATCTCTGTGTACATGTATCCTTATTTTTTCATTTTTCATGTTTGTCTTTATTGTGTTATTTATCTGCTTCCTCAGCCATATTTCAGGAGGTCTTAGTACTGCCGTATTTCGGCAGGGGTAGTAATAAACAAGGGACATTCCTAGTGGGTTCATTGTACCCCCTAATTTTTATGTGGCTTG